>JANAVB010005598.1:1189326-1646826 GCA_029216955.1 Iris pallida
TAGAAGTTTCAGAGTGATTGTAATCAGGGGCTTGATAGAAGATTTAACTCTTCACAATTAAAGTTGGACGAGTTCTTCGTATCAAAGCTCGCGTTGTAGAAGTTGCAAGGACTTCGTAAGAAAACTTGCAATTTTTGCCAATAGTGGATTCAACTGGTAGCAAGAGTTCTACCGACTGGACTAGTCCTCAACAGAGGAAAACCAGTATACTTCGCTGTCTTTGCGTTTGCTTTCTTATCTCTTCCTTTACATTATTTAGTTGTGATTATTATTCTGTGATCTTGCTGCTAACATTTTTTAATTAGCATTATTCTGCTGCCAACTCTATTCACCCTCCCTCTAGAGTATTGTGCTTTACGATTTTGTTCCTACAATTGGTATCAGAGCGGGTGTTACTGGTAAAGCAAGGTAATATTGCAATTATTTATTTATTTAACTAATTGTTGTATAGATCACAGCACAACACATGGCAACTGTGAAATTCACAAGTGAAGGCCAGGCCACAAACAGACCTCCACTGTTTGATGGTACGAACTATACCTATTGGAAAACACGGATGAGTTTCTTCTTGAAATTACTTGACTTTGATTTATGGTCTATTGTTGTTGATGGCTATCAAAAGCCATCTCGTATAAATGTTGATGGAGTTTTAGTTGAAAAACCCCATAACAGATATACAGAGGAAGAAAAAAAAAAGGCCAGTCTTGACGCACGTGCTATTAACGTATTATTTTGTGCTTTAGACAGAACTAAATTTAACAGGGTGTCTATCTGCACAACTACTAATAAAGTGTGAAAGCTTCTTGAAGTCACACATGAAGGCACGACTCAAGTCAAAGAATCAAAAGTCAGCAGACTTACTCAGGAGTACGAGGCGTTCAAGTTGAAGCCTAACGAAATAGTTACTCAGATGTTCGAGAGATTCTTGGATATTGTAAATCCTTTGTCCTCCCTAGAAAAAGATTACAGTAACCATGAAAAGATTCCCAAACTCCTGCGAGCACTTACCAAGAATTGGATTCCAAAGGCTACTGCGATCATTGAAGGGAACGACCTCACAACTATGTCCCTCGAAGTACTCATGGGTAAGCTACTCATTCATGAATTGGAGCTACAAGATTTTGAAAAGCCTGCACCAAAGGAGAAGACGATCGCTTTCAAGGCTCAACACAGAAAAGCTGCTAAAGGTGATTCAGACAGCAGTAAATCTGATGCTGAAGATCAAGCACTCCTAGCAAGGAAATTCAAAAGATTCATGAGATATGAGAAGAAAGCCAAAGAAAATAATAGCAGCAACAACTGGTATCAAGATGATGCTGTCTGCTATGGCTGCAAGAAGAAGGGACATATGAAGAAGGATTGTCCTACAAACTCATCATCAAGCAAAAAGAGCAACAGGTATGAGAAAGGGAACCTGAAGAGATCAACATCTCGGAGATATGCCAACACCAACATATGGCAGGAAAGTGAAGCCAGCGACTCAGAAGATGAACAATCAGAAGACGCTGCAAATGTATGCTTTATAGCATCCGATCAGGTACTCTCTGAACCTGTAGTTGATGCATATGATGACTTCACCTTTGAGCAATTAGGAGATGTCTTCAGTAAACTGATAAGTGATTACAGGAAACTGCATAGCAAATATCAGACCTCTAAGAAGGTACTCAAAGAGTACAAAGGTGAAATAGGAAGACTTACCGACCTACTAGCTGCGGTTAGAAATAATGTTAGTGAGTCTAGTGAGCTTTCATCTATTAAGCTCTTATTACACGAGACTACCAAGTCATCCGAAGAAAAAGATAAGGTTATTGACCAACTGAAAGAAGAACTTTCTAAAGAGAAAAAAAGTCTTCAAAGTGCACAAGTCAGAATGGAAGCACTCACTTCTGACTATACAAAGTTATATGACACTTCCAAAAGATTGGAAATTAGGTTAGGAAAACAGCCTGAGACTGCTGCTTCCTACCCTAACACATGTCACTTACCGAATAATTAGAACATTCCCAAACCAAACACTGTCAGACCTAACCATATCAAACCTTTACCCAAAAGGTTAAGTCCAAACAAGATTATAGGTATGCTTTCTTCTATACTAGAAAACCTACCAACCATGCACACCACTCAGCTTTTAACACTAAACATGCACAATGTCATTATTGTGGCGACACTGGTCATATTTCTCCTGCATGTAGAATCAGAAAGCTTGTTGATTTAAATATTTATGCATGGATACCAAAAGCTAACATTTCAGGACCCTACAAGAAATGGGTACCAAAAGTTTTATCTGCAAACTATTTTGTAGGTGGAACACCTTTCACATGCTAAAAGCAAATGGATCCTCGACAGCGGTTGTTCACGGCATATGACCGGTGACGCTACATTATTTGCAACACTGTCGAAGAAGAAGAAGGAAGGTTATGTCTCCTTCGGTAACAACTTGAAAGGGTATATTATTGGTATCGGTGATGTTGGTAAGTCTCTCTATCCTGTGATTAAGGATGTCTGTCTGGTTACCGAGTTGAAACATAATCTACTCAGCATAAGTCATCTAGCTGATCATGGTTATGGCATCAACTTTGGCAAAGACAAATGTACTATAGTTGATAGCTCAACTGGTAGTACTATCTTTGAAGGTAACAGAGAAGACAACATATATATTTTCTATTTGTTGGAAGAAACTAACATTTCAGGTAGATGCTTAATGGCTAAAAGTGATGAGAGTCATCTGTGGCATATGAGACTCGGTCACGCAAATATGGACACAATCTCAAGATTATCCACGAAAAAGCTAGTACGCGATTTACCGGACATAACATTCAAGAAGAATTCGGTATGCAGCCAATGTGAAAAGAACAAAGCTACCAGATCCACATTCAAGTCAGTAAACGCAGTATGTACTACTAGACCTTTACAATTGCTACATATGGACTTATTTGGTCCTAGCAGAGTTGCTAGCCTCGGAGGTAAACTATATGCTTTTGTAACTGTAGATGATTACTCTAGATACACGTGGGTATACTTCTTGACATGCAAGAATGATGCATTATCCGAATTTGTCGCCTTTTGCAAGAAAGTACAGAATAAAAAAGGTTACATGATCACTCGTATTAGAAGCGATCATGGAGGCAAATTCGAGAATGCAGAGTTTGAGTAATTTTGTGACACACACGATTTTGTACACGAGTTCTCCTGCCCTAGGACTCCACAACAAAATGGAGTTGTGGAACGTAAGAACAGAACTCTATCCGAAATGGCCAGAGTTATGTTAAACCAGTTTAGTCTACCCAAATATTTCTGGGCTGAAGCTGTCAATACAGCTTGTTTTGTTCTCAATAGAGTTCTAATTCGACCCAAATCGAAGAAGATAATATTTGAGTTATGGTTTGATAGAATTCCATCAGTTTTATATTTTAGAATATTTGGTTGTAAATGCTTTATTCTTAATACAAAAGACAACTTGGGAAAGTTTGACGAAAAGGCCGATGAAGGTATATTCTTAGGTTATGCGGCCAAGAGCAAAGGATACAGAGTCTTCAACAAATGAACTATAATCATCGAAGAATCAATTAACGTCACCTTTGATGAATTGAATCAAATGACTATCGATGACAATAACGAAGATCTAACTGTACCAAGCTCAACACTAGCTGATTCTCCAAGAGAAGAACCCGGAAGCAGCTACCTTCGGAGTTTGCCGAAAAGATTAAAATTTACGGCTGATCATCCAAAGGATTTGATAATTGGTGATATTACCAAAGGTGTAAGTACTCGTACATCTAGTAGAGATATTGTTTCTAGTGTTGCATTCATTTCACAGCTAGAACCCAAAACTATTGATGAAGCATGTAGTGATCATTTTTGGTTAGATGCTATGCATGAGGAATTAAACCAATTTGAACGGAATCAAGTTTGGGAACTTGTTCCCAAGCCTATTGATCATCCGGTTATTGGCACCCGTTGGGTATTCTGAAATAAACTTAATGAGAATGGTTTAGTGACTCGTAACAAGGCTCGACTCGTAGCTCAAGGATATAATCAGGAAGAAGGCATCGACTACGATGAGACTTATGTCCCAGTTGTGAGATTAGAATCTATTCGTATGTTATATGCATTTACATATTTTCATAATTTCAAATTATTTTAAATGGATGTCAAGAGTGCATTTTTAAATGGTTTTATAAAAGAAGAAGTTTTTGTAGCACAACCTCCAGGTTTCACAGATATTAAAAACCCTGATCATGTTTTTAAGTTGAAGAAAGCTTTATACAGTTTAAAACAAACCCCTCGTGCTTGGTATGATCGTCTAAGCTCTTTTCTACTTGATAACGGTTTTACAAAAGGCAAGGTTGACACTACACTTTTTATTAAGTCTTTTAATGGAAAGCTTCTCTTAATACAAGTCTATGTTGATGATATTATATTTGGATCTACTGATGAATCTCTTTGTCAAGAATTCTCTAAGTGTATGCAGAATGAGTTTGAGATGAGCATGATGGGAGAGCTGAAATTCTTTTTCGGACTGCAAATCAAACAAACTGACAATGGGACATTCATAAATCAAGCCAAGTACATAAAAGATTTGCTAAAGAAGTTTGATCTGGACAATGTCAAACCTATTGGCACTCCGATGGCAACTTCAACAAAGCTTGATATTGATGAACAAGGCAAGCCGGTCAACACACGTAAGTATCGAGGTATGATCGGTAGTTTGCTTTATTTAACTGCTAGTCGTCCAGATATTATGTTTAGTGTTTGCCTGTGTGCACGTTTTCAAGCTAATCCAAAGGAATCACATCTGTGCGCAGTTAAGCGTATCTTTCGATACCTTAAGGGCACTTCTTCTGTTGGCTTATGGTATCCCAAAACTAAGTCCTTTGACCTTATTGGTTACTCGGATACAGATTTTGCTGGATACAAAGTTGATAGAAAAAGTACCAGCGGCACATGTCATTTCTTAGACAAGGCTTTAGTCTCATGGTTTAGTAAAAAGCAAAATTCTGTAGCCCTATCAACAACAGAGGCTGAGTATATCGCCGCAGGATGTTGTTGTGCTCAGATTTTGTGGATGAAACAAACCTTAGAAGACTATGATTTATTTTACACACATATTCCCATTTTCTGTGACAACACGAGCACTATTAATTTGACTAAGAATCCAGTATGTCATTCTCGTACTAAGCATATCGAGATCCGACATCATTTTCTTAGAGATCATCATCAAAATGGAGATATTGACCATGTGTACATAGATACTGAGCATCAATTAGCTGATATTTTCACAAAACCTCTAGCAGAAGATCGTTTCAATTATTTACGTCGAAAATTAGGAATTTTGGACGTCAATAATGTTAATTAATTTTGTTTTATGATTTTATTTCAATACGCAAAAACTGTGTTAGAGACAAGCCAATAAAGAGTCTGTCTGTCACTACAACTACGGTTGAAGCGAAGCGGTACTTAAGAGTTCCCCGGTGAACCTCCGCCAGCTGGGACAGTACTCCTACAGCTAATCTGAGACAGTCGCTGTGTAACGATATTTAATCTATAAAATAACATTAATTATATTAATTAAATGTTAAAATTACTTATCTTTGAATTAAATCTTTGAAATGAGCCAATGAAAAAGAAAGTGTTCCAAACCAACCCCAGGCAAATTCGGCCAGAATTCGGACCGAATTCGGCCCGAGTTCGGTTAAAGGTATCTGGCTATATAACCAGAACCCGAGAGCCTTTCTTTTTCATTGCTTCTAAACACCACCATCACAGCAACAGCAGCCGCGCGAAAGCTCTCCAAACCCTAGTTCTTCACCACTCTGTTTCTCCCTATCTACGTGGTTAAATCCATTCAAATTTTAGATTCGTGCGGAGTTCGTTGTCCTCTACAACATACTCGAATCTCGAGAGGTATAACTTCATATTTCTTCTCATTTCAATTTCGTGCATATTTACTTTTATTGCACAATGCCGCCTAAGGGATTTAACCCCTTCAAGAGGAAGAAGACGACCAATCCTAGTGAGAAAGGATCATCTTCGAATCCACCCACGGATTTCCTATTTTTACCAGTTCAATCGAGCGATGGCGCATTCGATGGATTTTACTTTCAAACCCTAGATCAAGCCCTTCTGTGGTATGGAGACTTTTCCATGAGATCCATATGCACAGGCGCTCCTATCAAATGGACTGTGTTTCCAGAACACTGCCCTTATTTTGAGGTATTAGGATTACAACACGTTGTTAAACTTTGTTTTCCGGTTGCAACTAATGCCATTAGACTGTTCTACTGCAATATCATATTAAACACGTTTGACGTAAGTACTCGTGTTGGCAGACTAGACATCGAGTTCAATGATGTCCTCTTAGCAGAAATCCTTGGTCTATCTAACGAAGGTGCACCACTTGTTGATATCACTGAATTTGATTTCCCCGACGGTACGACACTTGCTAGTTTCAAAGCTGAACTATATGCACCTGATCGAGTTCGCTCTGGAAAGTTTAAGGCAAACAACTTGAACTTGTTTAATTATGAATTGTACCGCATCATCTACTCCACTCTTCTTTCGAAGTCTACTTTAAAGGATGATGTCACATCTCTTGAATTATCTGCTATGTATCACATTCTTAAGGGGATTCCATTTTCTGCCCCTAAGACTATTATCCAGATGATGGGACGTTGTCGTGCAAGAGATAGAAATCTCTCTTATGTGATGATCCTCCCACGCATCTTCCAGCATTTTGATATTAATTTGTCAACTTGTACTCAAGACCCTGAGCCCAAATTTTTGAAATTATCTCGTCGTAGTATGACTGCTGCTGCTCCTCCTACTGCTCCACCTCCTCCACCTACTCAGCAGTATGCCATGACCTTTGATGGCATTTCCCGGCATCTTTCTGATTTGTACGTCTCGATGACGGATATGGCTCGCGAACGTGAGTTTCGCGATGTCACTCGTTATCAGGCGATATCAAATTCTCTCGCTGATCTCCGATTTGCTCAGACTGGACATTCTGCCGGTTCTATTCCTAGAGATCCATCCTTTTCTGGTTATCGCTATGAGGATGAGGCTGTTCATGCCTACTTTCAGCCCGGTAACGCATATGATTGGTACCGTTCTGACCGTGCTCCTCGAGACTATGTCGGTGAGTTTTATACTGGCACTCCTCCTCACCCTTATGGAGCTGGTACCTCTGCAGCTGGTCCCTCTGGACATGCCGGTCATGCTGATGATGATGATGATGATGAGGAGGAGATGTGATATATTAGTTGATTTTTAAGACTTAGATATTGTCTACTGTATACTTGGAAATGCTCTAACATTTCAAGTTTCTGTCTTTTTAGCTTTTATTATTATCAGACTTGTACTGGATTTTTATTGATGTTTCTTGCACATCATTTTATCTTTATGGGATTCGTAGTTTATCTTTCACATCAGTTTATTTATTTATAGCAACTTTATCTGCTTCTTTATTATAAACTGCCTGAGACAAATACATGCCTGTGATGTTATTTTTTTTTACTATCTCTACTATCTATCATATTTTTTTTGTGTTTCTTCACTGTTTGTTACTTAATCATTGATTGCGGGGGAGCTTTCTCTTTTGCAATTATTTTGTTAAGTGACAACGGGAGAGAAAAATAAGGATTTAACATCTTTTGAGAAAATGCATGCAGGATATGAATAATTTTACTTTACTATTTTGATTTGATTCCAAGCTTAGATGTTATATCATTCATAGTTTGTCAATTATCAAAATGGAGGAGATTGTTGGCCCATTGGTCATATGGTCAAACTGATTTTAATAATTGATCAAACTCTGTCTCAATATATGGAACTAGTCAGGATATCTCGGACTCTTGGACATGATCAAGAACAGCTATCTACACAGTTCAAGATCGAAGCGTTGTTTGCCTGTTCGAGTCTGTATTTCTTTGAGCAATGTATTTTTATTTTTTTGAGTCCAGGAATACTTTGTACACCGAGTCATACTGGCAAATAGGCTATTCCAAAAAGATTTTAAAATGTTTTTAAAATGTCCTTAGTTTTGAAAAACATTCGTATTTACAAAAGCTTCAAAAAGGTTTTCAAAATTCCCCAAAAACTAATTTTAAAATCCTAAACCTAACCCTGACAGAACTCGGCCAGAGTTCGGCCAGAGTTCGGTTAGTGGCCATTTTGTTTTTGAATTCCTTGGAACTTGGTCCTCCTGCAGTTGCGGATTTGACCGAGATTTGCTCATCGAGTTCTGCCCGAATTCTGCCAGAATTCTGTCTTTGGAACTCCTATAAATAGAGAAGGATTTCGATCATTTCAACTCACTCATTCACTTTCAATCTTCTCTCTTCTAAAAAGCTTTCAGTCTTCCAAAGAGTTTTTCTCGAGCTTCAAATTTCAGATCCCAAGCCAGTTACAATCCTCTAGTCGATTTGCCAGTACGGTGCGATCTAGAAGTTTCAGAGAGATTGTAATCAGAGGCTTGATAGAAGATTCAACTCTTCACAATTGAAGTTGGACGAGTTCTTCGTATCAAAGCTCGCGTTGTAGAAGTTGCAAGGACTTCGTAAGAAAACTTGCGATTTTTGCCAATAGTGGATTCAACTGGTAGCAAGAGTTCTACCGACTGGACTAGTCCTAAACAGAGGGAAACCAGTATACATCGCTGTCTTTGCGTTTGCTTTCTTATCTCTGCCTTTACATTATTTAGTTGTGATTATTATTCTGTGATCTTGCTGCTACCATTTTTTAATTAGCATTATTCCGCTGCCAACTCTATTCACCCCCTCTCTAGAGTATTGTGCTTTACGATTTTGTTCCTACAAGAATGACCATTCTCCGTGATTTTAACACGGAGAATGGACACCCTCTGTGCTTTTAACAAAGTATGTTACATTTAGGACGAGAAATGTTCAAGTATCTCATATTTTTTTCAACAAATATTTACAGTAATTTTAATATCATTTACCAAAGTATATTTATTTAATATTAAAGCATGTTCATAAAAATCTGAATATCATTTTATCAGGCTTCCACTGTATGGCTGCACAAAATTGCTTGTGAGTGTTTGAATATAATTAACCTACTATCCAAAGGATTTTTTTTCTTACATTACATACTTTGCTTCAGCAATAACGAGGGATGAACATGCAGGATTACATTATGCATTATACTGGCATCGAATTCATACTGATGGCATCGATGTACTGATTATTTACAGAAAGCAAAACACATTACAATCAAATAAAGTTTTAGTATCCCAGGAATGCATCCGTAATGAGGCCATCTGTAAACCCTAGGAATGCACCCAGGACTCATGAAATCTGTGAAAGGCATCTGCAAATCAAAGAAATACATCAAAATATCAAAATCATCTGTGAAGGCCAACTGTAAATCAAATAAACGCTTCAACCAAACAAATCATAATCAAATTAAGTATACTTCATTCCAAGTCCAATAAACTGCATAATCCACGTTACAGTAATCTGCCCAATCCACGTTAGTAATTCGACATGGAACCTGCATAATTCATAATATAATAATCCAAACAAACTTCAGACCTACTCTAAATTTAAGACCATATTACATTTTCCAAACAAATTATGAACCATGCACCGCAACGGTGTTTTGTACAAGCGAAAAGTTTAGTCTTACAATATTTCAAGCACAAAATTTAGTTTGATCGCCAAGACCAACAAATATTCAGAACCATATTACAATTCAAATATTACTTCCAAATTGAAATAAAAGTTTCAAAACTCAAAAGATGAATCTTCATCTCCATCTCCATCTCCATCTTCTTCTTCTTCTTCTTTTTTTTCTTCTTCCTCAAAATATCCTTCACCTATACCTTGAGGGACGGAATAAAAAAATTATAGTTAGTATGGACTCACTGTATATGTAGAAATGACATCCAGAAATATAAATAGAAGTATTAAAGTGAGGGCTAGCATTAGAGTATCAATGTGCACAGTGTGTATTTTTACATAAGAGTTTGGGCTAGCCCTACTTACCTTCTTCACGAGGGAAGGAAAATCTGATTCTTCGTCAGTAAATTCAACCTATATCTGTTTAATCTTATCCAGAATCAATTTCTGGTTGTCAGATATGGTCTTCATCTCTTTGAAGACATTCTCAAAGTTTACAACAATAAAATTGTATAGATCATCAACCCTGTCCTTAGTGTTTGGGATTCCATAAGTTGATGGTTTTCCAGATGTTGATGGTTTGCTTGCAGCTGCTGTCCATTTTCCAAACATTCGAGTGAAGGTTAGTTTTCTCATGGGGCCTTTGTTTTTAATATAAACATCCCCTGCTAAGCTTGGGACAAAATATTTACTAACCATTGAGCATACAAATCCTCTAAAAGGGAGAGCTGTCCTTGCAGTTGGTTTTCCTACGAGATACATCATTCTACTGAACATGTAAGAACCTATATCCATCATTTTTTCTTTCCCATATAATAAAAAAATTTTACTCGCTCGAGATGGATGGAAAACTCATATCCAGTAGGGTTGAGTGTTTGAGATACGTAGCATGCAACAATTTATATAAAGTTTTTAATTGATCTTTGTATACATTTTGAGGGGTCTTGGCACCCACTGATACACCTGTAATCTCATGAATTGCATCCCTCATGGAAACATTATCAATATCTTTCATATCAAACTCAGGAACTGGATTAAATCCATAAAATTTATTGATGACAGCAACATTTACCCTAATCAGTTTCTCTCTCAGAAATACCAGTTGTTGATCCTCTTTTTTTTTTAATTTCAGCCGAAAGATTTGAGTAAAATTCTCTTGCTATTGTTTGGGAGATTTTCTCAAGACAGGATTTGTTCAGTTTCTCTAACTGATAGAATTTCAATATATCCAAGAAAGCTTCGTCTTCGACATCATCCACCTTAATTGATCTTTCAGGCATAACAGCCTTTTTTTTTGAAATGTTTATTGTAAATTTTCTTAGATTTAGAGTCTGTAAATTTTTTTTACCTCCTCTCCATCTTGGGACTTATTTGATGATTGCTTTTCCTCTTCTGATGAGGATTCAAAATCCTCAGAGTACGCTGATGCCTCTGTATCCATTGCCACCATAGCCATCGCTTGAGTATGCCTTCGAACTTCATAAGTTGAGTCTTTCGACGACTCTGTATCGAAGATAGATTTTCCGATCTTTGTCGAGCAATGAGTTTTTTAGCCTTTTTTGCAGGTGGCTTGGCTGCCGCCGTAGCTTTTGTCGTCGCTGTCGCCTCTGCTTTTGCCTCTGCCCTTTCGGCCTCTGCCCTAGCGACCATAATCTTGGCTTTCGCCGCCTTTGCAAGTTCTGCCCTTCGGGCCTGTATCGCATCCCTTTGTGGATTCTTTCCCTTCGAAGACGGTCTTTGTTTCTTAGGCGACATTTTGATAATTTAAGCAGTCGTTTGGGGGAGTATTTGGAGAGGGTTTGGGAGAAGGAAGAGGGTTTGAGAGAAGAAGAGGGAAAAGTCGACCGTCTTATATGTCCTTGGGAAGTGGAAACCTTTGAGTAGTTTTGAGTCTTAAATTTTATAAGAGCACCAACCTTTGGGATTCTGAGACCCTAATTTTAAAAACTACTTTCCAAAATTAATTTTTTTACTATTATTACTAGTATATATCCACGTGAAATCACTACATAAACTTTAAGCATGCGAAGTTTTAAACGTGTTCCGGATAAATTATTGAAAAATTTGGCACAAAAAATGTGGTGAAAATATGTTTAATTAACGAAATTTGACAACATATTTAAGAATGTGAAGTTTCTAATCTCAATATTTCCATTTTTTGAATATTTGATTGAATTTTTGAATGTATTTTTTTTTGCATTGAGCCGATCTACACTCATATTTTTTGCCATCCTGAATTTTTTTCGTTTGACGACTTGCTAACAAGACTATGTACTTGAAAAGAGTAACATTAAAACACTCAAAGTTGTCCTCTAGTTTACTTTGTAATCATATTTAAGATGGATTTAACGGCAATAACTTGACGCTGGCAGCAAAATCATTTCTATGACGTAACAAGTCATTGATGGGGATATCGTCACAGATATATGGATTTGACGTAACAAGATTTGTTAACTGAAAAATAGATAAAATAGTTAGTCGCTTGCAGCCGAAACCAAATTGAGTTAACAAAATATTAGATTGCATTAAATCCCAGCTTCTTCGCCGGAACATTCTCCGGCGAAGGATACAAGAGGAGGAAAAAAACTAAAAAAAACTAAAAAAAAGGGAAAAAAGAGAGGTCTACGTAGACCCCTCACTAGCCTCGCGGAGGACCTCCGCAAAGTCCTGCAGGGTTCTCCATGCGGAGAGGCTAGACGACGATGTAAAAAAGACTCTAGCCATGGTTCCCAACCAGAAGATTTTTTTGGAGCCATATTAAATATGCAACCTACTGAAATAAATGGGGACCCCTATGTATATATATACACGTTCCTAACCGACTCTTCTTATTCCTTATTGGAAGTTAGGGATATTCAATGACCTCCGGTGACTCTTCTTATTTCCAGCTTAGTTGGTTGTGCTGTTTGGCCTTTACATGGAAGGCATAGGTTCGAGTCTGGTGTGTGGGTTCTGTAGAATTTTTCTATTGTTATGATTTTTCGGGTGCTATTATATGCTTTTAACTTATTATGAAATAATTTGGGACGGGTAATGGCCATTCTCCATTCTTCAAACATGGAGAATGGTCATTCTCCGTTCTTGTAACACGGAGAATGGCCATTCTCCATGCTTCTAACATGGAGAATGACCATTCTTCATTCTTTTAACACGAAAAATGTCCGTTCTTCGTGCTTATAACACCGAGAATGGCCATTCTCTGTGGTTTTCACACGGAGAATGGCTATCCTCCGTGCTTTTAACAAAGTATGGTACATTTAGGACGGGGAATGTTCAAGTATATACAAAATATTAACCCTAATTTATTATTTAGAGTCCGATCTATGTAAAGATTTAATGTAATGCAAATCAAATTAACAACCTGATATTATAAAAATTAAAAATTCTAATTATAATCAAATTTAATTTGCTCTAATACACAAAGAAATCTGAGTATGATTAATCTAAACTAATTTTTAGTCCTTTTCTTTTGCAGCCTATAATAATGCAAGAACCTTGTTAAAAATGTGGAAACACATTTTTCGATCATAGCCAACACATTTAGCTCGCATCATAAACATTTATGATGTTGTTAAAAAATATTAGATTCAATCATAATCCCATATAGTCTTGTAATTTAGCACACAGATAGCCTTACATTGAATAAGAATCGTTTAGTATTAACAGTCAGAACAATCATATGACATTTCGTAATCCATCCACGGTTTATCACCTAGTTCAAGTGAATCATCATTCTCCTCCTCCCATGGGTTCTGATCCTCGAAGGGATCCATTACAAAATCGGCCAAACCATGTATGTACTTGAGGTCCCCATCTAGCCGCATATTCCAACATCCTCTTAGGTCGAGTATGCGAAGATCCGTGCACTCCGTCATGATAGCTCTCAGCCTATTGTCGTCGAACATGCCAAACTTTACCTCGAGGTGCTCGAGACGCGCCATCGAAGAGGCCACGGCCATGGCCTCTGACTTGTCGAAGGTGTCCTTCTTGAATCCCTTCGTGATCATGAACTGCGGAGGTGGCATGTTCCTCTACAGTGAGGGAGGTTAGATTTCCCTCACAGCGCGCCACTAGCATGATCACCGCCTCGTCAATTTTCGAGTTTAGGTTACCCCTGCGGCACCACTGGGTCAACTTGACGTCCGACCAGAAGCATGGACAGTAGAGCGCCTTCTACCACGACCGGCAAACGAAAGACAAGTGGACGATCTCCTCAGACAACATCTTTCCTAGTTCCAAAACCATGGCTAGGATCTCCTTAGGGATGTTGGCCCATCCGCAAATGTAGGTTTTGCTCTTCTTTATTTTGAGACTGTTATGAAGGGTTGTGAATTTTAAATAATTTGTCTGTTTAGTTTTGTTTTGAATCTATATAAATTGGTTTTGAAGGCTGGTGAAGATGAATAGTTTGACTGTTTGGCTGTATAAATAGATTTTAAAGGGTTGTGAAAAAGAAACCAATTTTTTCGTATCTCTCCCGGGCCACTCTTCTTGTATAAATGTCTATCGATCACTATTAATTATGGTGAATGGCACTGACACCGTAAATATGAGTGGAATTTGCACCGCCAAAATTTATCTTAAAGAAGGTAAAATGTCATCCCTGTGTGGGAAATGTCGAAATCTCTTGGATATGATTACACTAAGATGTTGTATTAATGTTAAGATACTGATATCAAATAAATATAAAAAATACAAAGAAATGCATGCATGCATGCATGCCAATATCAAAAGAACCATTCACCCCAGGACTGATTGACGAGATCTAAATCACTATACATCTCGTATCCACGTTCCCATGGGATTACATCATCAAAGGGTCGTTTAAACGTCTGTATTAAATCACAAATTTTCCTGAGATCGTCGTTGAAGTGCACGTTGAAGCGCCCACATATGTCGTGCATGCGAAGACCCTTGCAGTTGTATATGATAGATCATAGCATGTCTCTATTGAACATGCCTGAGCCTATCTCTAGGTGCTCGAGACGAGGCATCGAATCGGCCACAGCCTTTCCCTCCATATCGTTCAATGTGTTCAACACGAATCTGTTCCTGACCATGAAATATGGAGGGGGCATGTTCCTCCTCAGCTTGACCAGACGGTAGCAATACTTGCCGGCAGAAAATATTCCAGTCGATGTGCTATAGAGGCAGTAGCTAATGTCGAGTTCTTCCAGCACCGGGAGAAACTCCAAGTGTCTCACGAAAGTTTCATCACTCACGTCGTACTTCAAAATGCGCAACACCCTTAGAAATTTCCTATTATATTATAGAAAGGGGAAAACATCAATAGAATAACAAAGTATACGTAAAATTTTGTAATAGAAAAAATAAAGTATTAGAATAAGACAAAATAAAATTTTGCACAGGCCTTAAACATGCAAAAGGAAAGACAGCTTCGTCGAGCTTGTACGCGGAGAAGGACAGTAGCTATCCCCTACTGCGAGCCACGAGCTTCCTTATGGTCAAACTAATCTTAGCGGTTCGCTGAGCACTCCGGCACCACTGTTCAAAGTCCATGTTGGACCAATAGTCTAAGGGACCGTTGAGCGCCTTCTACCATGAATGGCAAACTAGGGCCACGTTGTACATTACCTCGTCCGCCGGCATCCCCGACAGTACCTGTATCATCGAAAGAATCTCCGTAGGGATGACGACCCATCCGCTGCAATTGATCTTACTCTTGTTCCTCTCTATTGCGACTCTTCTTCTTCTCTCCTTTGTTTCTCTCTAGTCGGATGGGTTCTTTTCTTTGGAAAATGCTATTTAACCCGCGCGTAGAGGGGTGTGACCGAACAAGAAAAATATTATTTGGAAATAACAGTAATGCTACTGTATTAATATTAGTTTTAATTATATTATAAATTTTAAATTAACAGAAATGCCACTGTAGATTTAATATTAATGCTAGTTCCAATAATATTGTAGATTGTAAATAAAAAGTATAGAATTTTAACTTTAAATACTTTTAAGTTATGAATTTAAATCTACATTTAAATGTTAAATAAAAAACTAATTTAAATTTTAGTATTAGTATTAGTTTCAATAATATTATAAATTTTTAATTAACAGAAACGCCACTATATTAGAAACCTAGCTTGTCACGTCCCGCTCTCGTAGGAGCGATCGTCCTCGCTAAGGTGTGATGCCACATGAGCCTAGATTGCGCTCGCGCAAGGCAGGTCCATAACGGCCGATTAGAGGCTAAGCAACGGGGTCGTCACACAGAAGTCCCAAGCAGAAATATAGAATAACAACAGCGAAAAATTAAATGCAAAACACAAGTCATTTAAAATGCTCTTTATTGGTATTGAAAGAATGATTAAAATTGTGGCACGAGGCCAATATTACAATCACTCAAGCTCAATTTTCTCACATTACAAGTCACTCTGCTCTCTCTCATCTCTCAATATAATAAGAGTAGACCAGCGGAAGCTTCGGATAGGCGATGTCCATTCATTATGTCTCGTGTAAGTCCAGTCTTCAATGCGCTCGTGTGCCTCGAAATGCCAAGGAACTCTATGCCTCGATGCATCCAAGCGAGCTCCGCCCCGAACAAGCAGGTACCTATCACCTGCACATGAAACTGGTAGGGCATCAGTACTCAACTGTACTGGTGGAGTGAGCTCCTCACCTACCCATACAAAACTAGCACGTTAATTTACTTTTGTGCAACATAGTCCCCTTATGATTGTCTTTCTAGTCTTGCCTTAGGTTCAATTTTAATATTAAGACGTAGACATCTTGGTCTATTTGTTTCTCTAGACCGTTCGTCGGGCTAACGCACCGATAAATTTCTTATCCTTGCCTCTAGACCATTCTCGTATTTGCAACATCAACTTATCGACTTGTAACATGGAGAAACTGATCGTCGTATGGAAGAATTAGTTGAAAAGGTTCAACCCCCACTACACCAAAACATGCAATTCGTAACACATTTTTTTATAATTTGTAACGGTTATTGCCGTGAGACTTTTATAATGGTAATAACCATTACAATTATAAAAAAACCGTTACAAAAATTGCACTTTTGTATTTTTATTATTTTTATAATTCTTGAAATGGTAAAAACTGTTACAGAAGTTTAATACATTGTCACAATTGAATCACATGGCTTCCACGTGATGGGAGAAAGTGTTACAAACATAACTTGTTTTCCTATTGTTCCCGCACATTTTTTTTATCTTTCCCTCTTCTTCCCATCTCTCTCTCTCCAGCTTCCTCTTTTTTCCCTGAATCCCTTTCGCATCCACCAAACCCTAACCCTAACCCTAGATTTCCTCCTTCCAAAAACATTCTTCTTATTTGCATGCTTCTTCTCTTCCTCTTTCTGGGAGAGAGATGAGCATTGGTGGCTCCACAAAGATCAGCGAAGGCTGCGGGAGGAGTCCCAGTGGCGATCGGAGATGGAGTTGCTGCTTAGCCAGATTGTCGCCCTCCGCCTATGATCAAGGCAACGGAGGTCCGCTGTGCGCCGAGGCACCTTCCATGGTGGCTTCGCTGCTACTGAAAGAGGAAGCAGAGGTGAGTAATATCTTCACCAAATTAGAAAAAACCTTTGTCAATATAGGACATGGTTTCTCCACCATGGCATAAATTTTTCCTTCGTGAGTTCGTAGAGGAGCTATCAAATTTCTAGGTCACTCCCTTCCTCTATGCATTTTTTTCTTTCTTGTTATTGCTTCTTACATATTCGACTATAGTCCTCACCCAAATTTTTTCAAATTTTTGTACCTGTTGCTTTTTTTTTTGGGTTAGTTAGCTTACAGGTATTAGATGTTTAATTTTTTAGAGAAAGTACATATGCAGTTGTTCTTTTAAAAAATTTGTAGATCTTTAGAGGAAGTGATTGTACTGTCACTTTGCTGGTTCTACATATTTTAGCTCTTTAGAGGAAGTAATTGTACTCTCACTTAAGTTCTGCTCACTTAACTCTCATAGCCCTCAATTCAAGCAGACCCTTAGAGTTTGTTTGCTACTACATTACAGTTGGGGTACTTCTTTTGAAGTATATACAATTTAGCAATTTTCGTTTGAACCATGAACCTTTGCATAAAGATGATTGTGTATTAAGATATTTTATTTTGGCTTTCTCCATTTCGAGGGTTGCTTGTTCTATAAAAAAATGATTGCAGATATTTTTTAATCTTTTAATTATGGAATTTTTCTTGCTTTTGGTGACACAGATTACAGCTGTTCTCTGCGGTGGTGTTTTGATGTTGGCAGCTTTCTAGAGTTTACAAGTTATGATTTAACAACCTAGTGAAGGAGGGAGTTCTTCAGAAAAGGTAGACTGTAGAGAAAATGCAGACTTGGTAGTGGTATGCAAATTGGAGCTTGTTACCTAATGATGATATAATCAGCATTTGCTCATGTCTCTTGTGAAGCATGTGTAGCTAGAGGCCATTTCTCATAATTTTATTATGCTTTGTTAGGAGAGACATAAAATGTAATGGTTGGGTGTATCATAGTCATTGGTACTCTGGAAGCCAAAAGCTCACATAAAACTTTACTTTATCGTAGATTCTCAGCCATTATCGACTTTCTTGAAGCCTATGATGTTTTTTTTTGGATTTTATGTCATTCTATATATTCAGTGCATCATATTAAAAAGTTATGGTTTCAGTGTAAATTCTTAAACATGGGACAGACTTTAGGTTAAGGAAGAATTGTCACGATTTAGGTTATGCAATCTTCTAATGTAATCAAATTCATCTATTGTTTCCGATTTCATTCAATATATCATAATCAACTACATGTGACCCTTTCCAACTTCTTTTGTCTATGTGTAGTTCGGAATTCAAGACTTTCGCATAGTACTTTTCATGCTTAGGTGACATGAATATCAACCAAATTAACATTTGTGGTTCTCTGAAAATGGCGTAAATGCTTTTCATTACAATAATTAACTGTAAATTTTCTTGATGTTTGGATCATAGTTAAGTTCAAGATCATTTTAGGCAACAAGGGCATTTAACCTCTACTTAATATTGTATATGTAACGGATACACATAAAAACTACATAAAGTAGTATGTTGAAATTTGAGATAGGTTTGAATGTGTATTATGCTTATTCTTGTGACAGAGTCCAGTTGGCCAAGGCTAGGTGTTGCGAACGAGTTAAAAGCCATGTCCGAAAATCCATCAGACGATAATCGCAACTAGCACAGCACATGGAACCATCATGATACATCAGTTGCTGAACATGCCAATGAGCTATACTTCGTAGAATCAGTACGTATAGCATGAGAAATGTTACCAATCATTTCATTTTTTTCTTGAGGGAAATTAAGAAAGATCATGCATAACACATACTAGTATGCTTTTATTCATGTGCTTCTGAACATGGTTCTGTTATGTTTGTGTTTTATTTGATGTCGTATGTAGAATAGCCATTATAATTTATTAAGGTGTTCCATGACTAAATAACTAGAGATGAATGGAGAGATTATTTGTTGTGTGTGTAAAATGCATTTTCTCTTTAATGTAGTGTTGTTACAATCCCATGATTATGATAGCTGTTTAAGAATTTTGGTTGCACATTCACAAGAGCCACCGGGTATCTTTTGTGCTAATTTATTTGTCTGCACTTGATTATTTTTTTCCATTCTTTTCACAGGCCATAGTGTGATCGCTTGAAGGATGTCTCAAGTTAAAATACACATTAAAGTTCTTAAAATAAATAAGTATGCAGTTAGGACACAACCTTCTTGCCTACATTTAATGTATTACCAACTCTTCTGCAAGCTCATGTTTAAGTACCCACACATGGCCTCAAAATAAATAAGTATGCAGTTAGGATACAACCTTCTATCCTCAATAAAATACACATTAAAGTGCGATTGCAGAAACTCGCATCTGAGGCCAATTCGTGGTTGGGCCTTTCTCTCCTCCTATCAACTTGCCAGGCTTGGATAGTAAGAGTTTGGATTCATACGACAGGTAAAATTGATTTCCTTTTTGTATTGACATATGTTGTGCAAAATGAACTCGAGTCTTTCCACTTCCATATTAGGCATATTTTGCATACAATATTTGTTCACATGCAGGGTATATGAATCTTAATTTATATATCTAGTTACATAGTTATTGATGTACATTATCGTACAATCTTGAAATATGTATTCCTCTTTTTAAAATATGGATATACAAATACATATTATCCAATATGAATTTGACTATCTTGAATATATCTCTCATCTGTTCAAAATATGGATAGAATTACATGCATTCTATTTATATATATTGAATCATCTGAGTAATAATACAATTAATGTCCTAATAATTTCCTAACATAAGCCTATACGGTCAGTTTGAAATGAGGCATTTTTATAATTTATGTGTAGGCTTATGTTAGGAAATTATTTATAATTAGAAAAATACAATTAATGTTCAAGACATCGACATCTCCTAGATTGCTGGCACCGACAACCATATGAAGGAGGTGGTTCTGGATGATGTCGATGTCTTGAACACGATCACATATGTCATAGCTACCAAAATCATCTTCAATATGGTTGTCGGTGCCAGCAATCGAGACACATTTGCAAAGTATCCTTAATTTCCTCTCTCTTTCTCTTTTTTTGGTTCTTCTCTCCTCTCTCTCACAGTGACTATTCTCCATCTGCAGGATGTTTATGCATCCCGATGTGCCTACAAATCTGATAAAAATGCACCAGACTTTTGTATAGTCTATGTCGTACCAAAAGGCAAGGCAGTGGTAGTGCAATTGGCCAAAGTTGTGTGCCTAATATCGTAGCCTCCCCTATCAAGCAACTGTCTTTAGGCCCTGGCCAGTTTCATGACCCTGATGTTGTTGTGAGTATCCAATTCTTAGTCTGATATTTTGGGTGTTTTTCGATATTAACTATCTTTAGATGCACTGGCAGAAGAGGCTTTCACAATTGCCTCAATTGTATAATAATGTTTTTAATGCAAAGGTATTTGATGCAGAGCAATGCAAGAGTTGAACATGGGCTCAGTTTAGCAGCTGTATCTTCAAATGCCCCCTTATTTCATCCATTTATGCGATAAACCTCCTAATGCTGATGTGAAAATGAAGTTGGCCATTGTTGGAAGGGATTAAAATCGATAGGTATGAATCTTATGGTAAAGGATATTTTAGAAATATGGGAAAAATGAACATTAAGAGTTTTTTTTTGAAATTATCTTTTCTACCATTGTGTGTTGCCACTAGTTGCTCATTTTATGCTTACGAGTCAAACTTCTTTTTTAACAATATAGTTGGATTCAAGAAGTCTAGTTATTGTAGTTAAATGCAATGAATTTTGTTATTTATTTTACTGGATATTTACTGATAGTTATAATATGTTGTTCATTTTTGCATACGACTCTTCCCCTTATATGCAATTTGGGCTACAGAAATTATTTTGAAAATGGAAACGCAGGTTGGAAACTAATCCTGTAAGTTTTCACACTTCATTTATTTTTCCTTCTTTTGAACTTATTACATGGCATGATATATTGACGGCAAGTTTCATAGTATATCTTAATACTTTGACTTGAAATTGTTGCTATGTTTATTAATAGAAGCATCATTAGGTCTCATTTTCATTATATTACTACTACACAACAATCCTGTTAGAGATGCTATTTCTTTTTTCATGTTGAGATGATGATGTTTTGCACTAACTTTCTTAAAAAATAAAGACTTGTCTACATTTTCCTTTGGCTTGGCACTACTGTTAGTTACTCAATTGATGACATTATTATATACTCTTTATGTCTCAGGCTTATTGTCATAAGTGATCCTATTATCTTCCTTGCTCGTCCTTTTTAATATCCAATGTCTTGGACTTTGGTATAGTGGCCCATGCCATTCTCTCCACCGCCAGTGTGATTGTTTACTTCAACTGCTTTGGTACCATTGGAGCAAAATAGGCGAGTGACTGATTGATTCTTGGAAGGCAGTTTACAATTCTAAGATTTCATTCATGTGAGATTTAGAGAAAGTTGTGACAGAAACAGTTTAAAAGAAGGAAAGTTAAGTTCTGAGAAGGGGACTAGCAGGATGGTAGTGTGGAAACCTGGAAGAAGAGATGTTTGGTAACATTTTGGTTCCTATTTTGGCGGCATTATATTCTTTGTTAGTTAGGAAAAGCTGCTACGTGAAGGATTGTAATTGTCCTACAAGTTCTTTTGTTTACTAGTTCTGATAAAGTTGATGTAATGTTCATTGTTTTTTTTTCTCTCATATACTGTAAGAAATCAGTTGTTCGAAACTATTATAATTCAGTTTCACTATGAAACTGAGCCCGCACGTGCTGGAATAGAGAAGGAAAAAAAAGAGCTATGAATAAGTTTTCTTTAGGTTCTTGCTTTTGTTCTTCATGAGAGCTATTTTTCAGCTATTGATAATATTGTCCATATTGTTTAGTTGTTATTCAAATGTTATATGTAATGGCTGAAACATGATATATGGTTTACTTATGAGTTGAATGTAGGTTCCGGGTTCAAAATATTTTTTAAAAAAATAAAAAATTGTATTTGCAACGGTTATAACTGTTACAATGAGTAGACAATAGTGACATAAAAATAAAATGTAGTCATAGTAATAATCGTGACAAAAAATATTTTGTAACATTAATAACCGTGACGAATGATAAATTTCTAACGGTAATTACCGTGACGAATTATATTTTTCTCACGGTTATTACTGTTATAAAAAATATAATTCGTCACGGTTATTACCGTTACGAAATATTTACCACGCCCGAATCGCAACGGTTATTACCGTGACTAAAATTATTTGTCACGTAATAACCGTGAGGAATCGCCTATTATGGTGTAGTGCCCCCACCACACTTAAGAAGAAAGAAAGATATTACAATTGAAATCGCTCACCAACCCATAGCAATCTCCCTAACCGAAGTTGACGACCCCTCGATTAGATCTCTTCTTCCTTCTGTCTTGGATGGTGAAGTCCTAAGAGCAAAGTGCAAAACCTTTTTCTTAGATTTCCTGTGGACGAGCACCTCGAATCTCTACTTTTGTGCTGTGCTTTGTGCCTCCACCCTCACCCCATATTTATAGGATGAAAAAAAAAATTCCTATTTTAGGTCATAATAGGATTTCTTAAATATGAAGCCCTCAAATAAGAATTCTACTACACCTAAAATAGCCCATCAAAATCATATTTTACATTATAATAGGATCTCTTAAATAGAAAATCCTCAAATAAGAATCCTATTATATCTTAAATAGCCCAACACTAATTATGAACAACCAAATCAAATTAAATTAAATATTTAATCAGATTTGGACTCCATAAATATGCTATTACCAAAACCAGACTAGATTACAACAATCTCCCCCTCCAGTCTGATGAGAGGGTGTTGATCCCATAGCTCCTCAACTGGACTCCATGTCTATCGTCATGCGACAGAGTTCCTGCTCCCCCGTGCCACTGATCTTCGATCCCACGAGCTGCTTTGCGTCTTCCTTCGTCTCCAGCTCATCGACCGTCACATCGATGCTAGCTGCCGTGCGTAGCTCCTCTTGCACTACTGGGATCCTGCCAATATCAATAACACGATCAAGACCGAAGTCTTTGACGATCAGCCTCACCACAAGTCTCGGCTGCCTATCTCCGACTTCTATCTTCTACCAGAAAGTGTTAACGTTCCGACGAGCTTCTTCATCCTTGGTTGTCGATGACCCACAGCTCCCTCTGAACTGTGTGAATGATGATGCTCCCGTCTCAGATTGAGTTTCCTGCAAACCTTGATCTCCTTTCTGGCTTCGAACTGCTGAAACCGATGTCGCTCCGTGAAGCTTTAGCAAACCACCCGTCGTCAAAACCAGATCCGTAGAGTAATCCCCACCTGGAGACCGACCAGCTGTCATAGGACCGACAGACCGACCCTCAATCATTGACTCACCCCCATCCGTCGCTTTGTCTCGACGAATCGAATCTTCCGTATCCCTCAAAGCACCTAGAAGTCCCTCCTCAGCAAGTTCTCGACGATCCTCCTCCTGTCGAGCACCCCTCGAGCCTCCATCCGATGTCTGTGGCCTACCTGCACAGCTCAGCGGCTTGAGCCTGTACATGCCATAACACAAATCTCCCCGAGCCAGCTGTTGGAAACCCTTCGCAAGCATCCAATCTTTGTTCCCAAACAGACTGCGACAGCCATCATCTACCAGCCTCCCTACCGAAACTAAGTTGTAGCGCAAACTCGGCACATGGCGCACACCCTTGAGAATGAGCTTCTCACCGAGCTCCGTTGTCAAGTACACATTACCGATACCTACAACTATAGTTGTCCCCTTGTCGCCCATCTTCATACGACCAAACCTGCCGCTGACCTACAGTTCCAACATGTTTACAGTATTTTCATCGCCCAAGTCATACTTTATATGACGAGCCTTGAGATCGTGGGACTAAGTGACTTGAAAACCGCAAACAACAGGGGACAGTGCTTGCTATGACTTTGATAGCCCAAAAAAACTCTTGTATAACGTGTTCGAGCAACGACTTGACAAGCAAGGGTTACGTCAAGCCTTGCATCGAGGGAACGTACTGTGCATGCGTTCGACTTGAACAATCAAGTTCTTTGGGTGCCTAGACTTAAGCTACAAGCCGTGCAATACGACTTAAACTACAGGACAAGCGAATGTTAATTTTAATGCTAGTTCCAATAATATTGTACATTTTAAATAAAAAAGAATAGAATTTTAACTTTAAATATTTTTAAGTTGTGAATTTAAATCTAAGTTTAAATGTTAAATCAAAAACTAATTTAAATTTTAGTATTAATATTAGTTTCAATAATATTATAAATTTTAAATTAACAGAAATGCCACTGTATTAGAAACCTAGCTGATGTCACGTTGCTCGGGCTCGGTTAGTGTTCGTCTAAACTCGTATGTGAGAACTAGTTATTAGAAATGAAAATTAAAAATTGAATTTTAACTTTAACTATTTTTAAGTTGCAAATTTAAAACTAGTTATTAGTAAAAGGAGCTATTGAAATAAAAACTAGTCGAGCTCGATCCTTTCTCTTTATCCCATCTCCCTCTCTCTCTCTCTCTCTCTCTCTCTCTCGGGTTCTCTCTCGTAGATTGTGTTCACTAATACCATATCATTAGAAACAATTACACAATAGTAAATGTAGCATTAAATGTTGTTGCATGCTTTATCCCACACAATTTAATAATACATGTACACAGAAGACGAGAAGGTTGTGTTGTTGGATTGTTTCTTTAAAAAATATGCTATTTGGCTCCCAAAATATTTGGGTGATGCCATCTCCCATTATGTGGCATCTGACATGGCAGCTGACATAACAGCTGACATGGCAAATTTTAACCCAAAACATTAATTACCCAATTTTTTTTAATGTTAATATTAATATTAATATTAATATTAATGTCAATTTTAATGTTAAGGTTAATTTTAATGTTAAGGTTAATCTTAACGTTAATTATCATGTTAATTTATTATTAATATTAATATTAATATTAGTTTTAATGTTAAATTTTGTCATGTCAGCTACCATGTCAGCAACCATGTCATATGTCACATAATGGGAGATGGCATCCCCCAAATATTTTGGGAGCCAAATAGCATTTTTGTTCTTTAAAATTATGCATGCTTTTAGGATCAATCAAGCATTTTCATGAGCCAATAGAAGAGGGCCACGTGGCGGAGGTACAAGAAAAATAAGAAGGTTTTGTTGTTGGAAGTTATTTCTTGTCCTTCGTTTCTTCTGTTGGTTTCTAACACACTCTATTTTCTTTAATAGCGACGTCACATGGAGAAACTGATCGACGTGTGGAAGAATTAGTTGATAAAGAAAGCTTCGCTTCAAGAGCAGTGTCAGATGATTTGGATGATGAGCAAAGTTTGGAAGCTGTTAACTTAGGAGATAATAAAGAACAAGAGGAAGAAAACAACAGAGGAATGCATCATAATGATGACGATGACATCAACGCAAACAACAAAATGTTATTTCGCATCACCCTTTCTAATGGATTTAAGAAATATATTATATTTTTACATTGATTTCTGACACTTATTTTGTTTAATTCTGTTCTTAGGGACGATAGTGAATCTTCATTGGATTTCGATGCAGCGACGATGAAAAAAATATTGCAGTCTGCCAACATTAATAAAGACCCAAGGGATCTCTTAGATGAAGATATTGTTGGCTTACAGTTCAACTCTATTGAAGAAACAGAGACATTCTACCGGATATATTCAAAAGCAGTTGGTTTCAGTATTAGAAAGAACGATGTAAAAAAAATAAATCTGGGATGGTGATGGTCCGTAGTTGGTGTTGTTCGAATACGGGATTCAGACAGAAGAAATAAAATGATGCTCCTAATAGGGTTCGTGAGCCAAAAAGTGAAAGCAGAAGTGGTTGTAAAGCAATTTTTTGTATTGGGTACACCAATTCTACAAATCTGTTGGTTGTCAAAAAATTTCAAGCACATCACAACCATAACCTGGCGAATGATTTTGAAACATTTTTTGAGATCCCGTCGTAAGATATTACCCGCAGAATTGGAACAAGCTAAGCTTATGAAGCAATCAGGGATGGGGACTGGAGATATATGAAATTTACTTGTCTACCAGGAAGGTGGCTGGGATAAGGTTGAATGGACAAAAAAAGATTTATACATCGCTTTAGCTAAAGATAGTAGAGCGCTAGACGATGTTGATGCTACAATAACACTTACATTTCTTCAATCTAAGAAGGGCATTGACCCAGATTTCTTCTACGCGTACAACACAGACGAAGATTCCAGATTGACCCATCTCTTTTGGGCTGACGGTGCATGTCGATTCGATTACGAATTATTTGGAGATTCACTAGAATTTAATTCTACATATAAAACAAATAGAAGTCAAATGCCGTTGGTGGTTCTAGTGGGTACAAACAATCATGCAATGACTTGTGTATTTGGGTTTGTAATGATCCATAATGAGATTGCAGAGACATATTCTTAGGTTTTACAAAAATTCTAAGAGTGTATGAATGACAAATTACCAGTGACAGTTCTCACGGATGGTTGCAAATCCATGAATAAAGCAATTAAGGATTTAATGCCCAATGTAGTTCATCGAACGTGCTCATGGCATATCCTAAACAATTCAGCCAAACATGTACACCGAGATGGTTTTGCAAATGAATTGAGTATTCTGATTAAAAGGTACATCGCACACTTGCTACTTTACTTTGAAGTATGTTGTTGTTACGATATTAAAACTTTAGTTACTGTCCATATTTTCTAAATAGGTACTATTCAGTCGAAGAATTTGAAAACCGTTGGCAGCAAATGCTAAGGGATTATAATGTAGAGCACAATGAGTGGACCACTGCATTATACAGAACGAGGGAGCGATGGGCGGACACATTCCTACGTGGAAATTATTTTGGTGGTTCTACTGCAACAAATAGATGTGAATCTATGAACACATTTCTGAAAAGATTTTTGAATGAGAAGCTGCCTCTTAGAAGGTCCTTCAAAATTGTGACCACGGTTTGGCGGCCTTACGTTACGGCCAAATAAGTAAGCATGTCAATGATAAACTCTCAACACCAGTTGTGAAGCAAACTAGCATGGCCGAAATAGAAGATAAATTTGTTACAATTTACAATAAAACAATATTTATAGAGGTAAGGAAGAAAATTACACGTTCTGATAAATATACTGTTCTCCACCATCACATCATAAGAGAGGCAGAAGTTTGCACTATCCAAAAGTATATGTCGCCAAACAGTATCAACCGAAAGGTTATATTTGATCGGACCGACAACATCATAAACTGTGACTACTTGTGGATGGAGACCAAGGGGATTCCTTGTAGGCATAATTTTTCAGCAATAAAGAGATTGCAATTGGGAGATATTCTAAAGAACTTGATAAAAACTCATTGTCTCAAGGATTGCAAAGAGAGTTATCTTTTCAGACCTGGCACAGAAAGAAGATTCATCCACCCAGACAGTATTGAGAGCAGAAGGTATGATGGTATTAATGAACAAGTTAATCAGTTTAGGTATTATTGTAAAAAATTAAGCAAAATTTAAGAGAAGGGAACGGAGTTGATGTCGTCTGTTCTGATGGAGTTGAAAAAAATGGTGATCGATATTGGTGAAGAAGAAAAAATGGTAGCTGATGCAGTTCATGGAGTGCATGAATTTTTTAAAGAGACAAATCCGGTAGCAACAAAAGGAAGGTCTTCTCAAAGGAAATCAAGCCAGCCTAAAGTAACTCAGACTATCCCCAAGCCTAGAATTTGTAGAGTTTGTAGAAAATTGGGTCACGGTTTTCGTAATTGTAAAGTACGGAAGCGAGATAGCGACAAAGAGCAAATGGAATCAAATGAACTGTCGTTGACTTAATTATCAACTTTTTTTTACAATTCTCCGTCAATTTAACAAGAAAAACGACAATCCTCAGTCAATTTTAACACGAACGATGGTAATTCTCCGTCAAATTAACAAGGGGAATGGTCATTCTCCGTCCTTTTAGTACAGAGAATGGCAATTTTCCTTATTATTTAAACGGAGAATTAACATTCTCCGTGGTTTTGACACAGAGATTGTCCATTCTCCTGCATTCTAACACGGAGAATGGTAATTTTTCGTTAATTTAACAAGGAGAATGGTAATTCTCCATGATTTTAACACGAAGAATAGTGTTGACGGGCGCACTGGCCAGTGCTCTATTGGGCGTATCAGTACACGGAGAATGGTGTTGACTTTACAGAATTCGAAGGGGCAGATTCATTGGTATTAATGGCATATAAATGGCAGTAGTTGGGAGAGTTTGTTCTCGTCTTACTTAACTTTTCTTGTGAAAGGGCAAATGCATTGGTATTAATGCAAATTAATTGAATTGAATTCGAAGTGACTGTCACTTGGCACATGAGTACGAGTTGTCCTTGCCTATAAATGACAGTAGTGTAGAGAGAGTTCTCGTCTCACTTAGCATTTCTTGTAGAGATGGACTCGACCGATCCTCCGCCTTGGCAAGACGCTTTCCTGTGGGTTGTCGATCTCCTCATTCGAAAAAGCTTTGGTGGTGAAGTACTTCAGAAGACTGAGATGTGCCTAGTAGACTGTCCGTGTTCGTGCACTTCATCGACTGTGTGCCATAATGTTGGTTACTGGAAAAGCCCCAGGGTTTGGGGTGATTGCCAACCCATACTCTGTCGAAGCGCCCACACGTTGATTCCTTCTGACTGTATACGGTGTTCCGTCTACGCACGTTGACGATGAATGATTTGCTCTGACGATGCACGGTGTTCCGTGTTCGTACACTTTATCAGAAGACTGAGATGTGCCGAGTGGACTATCCGTGTTCGTGCACTTCATCGACTGTGTGCCATGATGTTGGTTACTGGGTTCGGGATCGCCGCGGCCCATTTTTTGTTATGCTGGAAGAGCCACACGCTGTCGAAGGTGCCTGTTGCATCCAAAGATCGGGGTCAGACGATGGAGTGATTTTCTCTGACGATGTTATGCCTATGCACGTTGACGATGAAGCGATTGCCAACCCACACTATGTCAAAGCTGTAGCATTTAGGCTTTTTTTCTTGGTAGTAGGATTTTATGTAGTAGTTCAGACTTTCATATGTAAATAAAAGTCAAACTTTTTGTGGTTTTGACACGGAGAATGGCCATCCTCCATAGTTTTAACAATATAAATATAGTTCAAAAATGATTTTATCATAAAAGATAGAGCAGACCAGACGTTGCAAAAGATGTAGACGAATAAAAGACAAACAGATGATATAGAAAGAAGTTCCTTGTCCAATTATATTGTTGTTTTACAATGTCATTGCTAGGTTGGTAGTGTTACATATTCGCTTGAAAGCAACTTCTTAGCCCATCCCAGCCTCATCATTGTAATCTTCTGGTGAGTGTCATCGTCAGGGAGTAGTCATCAAGCTTTTCATATAATATACCGTGTACAAGAGGCAGTTGGGTGCCTGTTGTAATGGGCATCGTGGAGAACAATTCAGTACTGTACTCTCATACTCCATCTTCGCTGGGCATCTCTCCCACATCATATCAACTTTCCTCCTAACGATAGGCTCTAAGGTCTACTTCATTAATTCTGCATCCACCTTGCCCTTTTCGTACGTGGTTTGCCTCAGGGAGTTGTAGTGTGTCCAGTCATAGGAGATAAAGTTGAATGTGAGTAGCGTATAGTGTTTGATGGATACATTAAAGAGTGGGATGAATAACAACTCTATGTCGCCCTCTAAACCCGTGACAAGGTCTTCTACATCTGTTTTGAAAGTGTCAAGTGCGCCGACTTTTGCTTCTGGTTCAACGACACGTCCAACGATGCTCTATTTCCCAAAAAAAAACACAATATCATGAGTAATTTTCTTACGTCATTTTTTATCGGTGTATACATGAATATAGATTTTTCTGTTTGGATTCTTACCAATGTGTGGGACATCAAGAATGCAGACCACTTATGTTGCACGTCCTTTGAACTTGACTGGACATACCTTCTTGCATAGCCTTGAATTTCTCTCAGCTTCCTTATTATTTGGTTGAGTATGCCAGCCTCCATGTCTTCATAGTTGAGTATGTCTTGCATGTCTATTGCCGACAACTAGATTTCAACTTCATTTTCACCCTCTTTTGGCACACTCAAGTATACAATATCACTGCACATAAATTTATTTTAGATTAAATTAATAGAGATTCTCAGGACATAACTATAAAAAAAGTCAAGAAAGAAAAGAAAAAAAGGTCATTCGCCGTCTAACAGACACGGAGAATGATAATTCACCGTCCAACTAACATGGAGAATGATCATTCTCCGGACAACTGTCACGGAGAATGGTTATTCTAAGTTATGAATTGGACGGAGATTGGTCGAGTTCAGAATACATACTTTGGACTCATCTTTCTGGGGAATACGGTGTCGATGTAATGCTTCTTCAGCTCTTCATCCGCATCCATCCAAAGTACGAGTTCATCGCATTCCCTTAGTATGACAACCTTCCTCTTTAGTTCAGCCATTTTGGCATCTTCTCCGAATTTTGGAGCGGCATTCATCTTCCGATTTTTGTTAGCCTCTCTAACTGTATTCTTTTCTAAGGGAGTAATATCTTCATTAGCTAATGCCGCTGATGGTTTTCTGGACCTTTTCCCCCTCATCCTCCTATTCTTTTGACTTCTTTTGGAGTAGCAAGTTCAGCAGCTGCTTGAGTCTCCTCATGCTGCAATGCTACAACCATGGCTTCGAGATCAGCAATTTTTGTATCATTTTCAATAGCTTCAATATTCAATGATTCAACTTTATTTTAAAGCTCCCTTTTCTCATTAACGAGCCTTTTCTTTGTTTCTCTGAGCTGCTCGGTTATTTGCACTAAAATAAAACAAACAACAATGAAATGTATGATGTCAATCAATATGATGTGAATCTAATACGGAGAATGACCATTCTCCGTGACCTTAATACGGAGAATGGCCGTTCTACTGCATTCTAACATGAGAATAGCCATTCTTCTGAATTCTAAAATGGGGAATGGCTATTCTCCGTCTTATTAACACGCAGAACGGCCATTCTCCTTCCATTTAACACAGAGAAGTCCATTCTCCGTGATATGACCGCGGAGAATGGCCATTCTCTGTGGTAATAAAATGGAGAATGGACATTCTTCGTTATTTTAACACGGAGAATATCCATTCTTCTTCATTCTAACACGGAGAATTACAAATCAGAACTTCGAAAAAAGAGAAAATTTTACCTTGTGCCTGTAGCCCTTTAACCTTTTCGCTAAGCTTGCCATTCTCAGCAATAATATCAGATTTTTCTCTTCGCAAGGAGTCCAATTCCCGTGCCAACATCTACATCGAGGTGTTCCTTTGAATTTGTTGGGCTCCTTGTTCCTCTAGCTCTTCAAGCTTCTTATGGAGATTCTCGTTCTCAGTAAGAATCTTAGATTTCTCTCTTCGTAACTCCTCCAATTCATGCACCGAGCCCTCCATCACAATGTTGACTGGAAGTTGTTGGGCTTCTTGTGCCTCTAGCTCTCTAAGCTTTTCATTGAGTTTTTTATTCTCAGCAAGAACCTGAGATTTCTCTCTTCTCAACTCCTCCAATTCCTGCACCGACCCCTCCATCACGGTGTTCATTCCAAGTTGTTGGGGGTCTCTCTTGTTCAGCATCCTCATCCCCACCAGTTTGGTGGTGTCCCTCTCCCTCAAATGTATCTTCTTCTCGTATTTCTACATCCTCTTCTAGGTGGCCTTCCTCTTTTCCGACAGCTATAACCAAATCTTTGTATATCTGTTTCGATCTAAATTTAATGTGATATTTGCGTTTGAGGAAGATCGAGATTTTTTACCAATTTCATGTGTAAAATCTCGGGTATTCACGTATTGGTGCGGACTTCCATTCCACAAGCGTACTATATTCCGTAAACCATTAGAGGAAGTATATTGTAAAACCTTCCATTTTGGAGTATGCATCGGAGTAATCCCCCCTAGTTTTACTTGTAGTCCTCTTGATGCTCTCCATGACATACTCCAAGATTAACCTTGGCCAGCATATTCTGTTGATAACTTCTATGCTGTCTACCAAAGCCAAGAATCTGTACGGCAAATTTGAACCGCCAGACTTTGTGAAGAATACTGTTTGGCACAAGTGAAAGATTATTATCTTGGCCAAATCATCTGGATTAACAACATTATCTCCGCTACGAAGCCGTTGTAACAATTCAAAGAACCTCTCTCTCACTTTCTTATTCGTGACTTCTGAGTGATTGTCCTTAGAATTAGCTAGCAATCTTGTGAAGTCATCTCTGCACAGGCTCAACGATGCTAGTGGTGTGGGCTGTTGTTCTTTTTCCATTATCAATCTTCTGTAATTAGCTTCATCCTCACTATCATCCTTTAGCTGTGGACCGAAAATGGCTGCCATATCGCCCACACTTGGCGCTATTTTAACAGTAGTACTTAGTTGAAAGTATCTGATACCAGATTTGTCTTCCATAAAAGTTTCTATCAAATTCTTAAGACCTTCTGAAACCTTGGCCAATTCTTGAGTGCGAACTTTGTTTCTATAGAATACCTCGACAAAATTGTAGAAACCGGTATTCTTCAAAGAATCAATAACTGGCTCGGGCAAACGACCGCCATCTTCTTTGATATCATCCATAAGAGTTTGCATCGTCATGAAAGAAGAACGAAAAACTCTTAAATCTTTATTTCTGACAGTTTTTTTCCTACAAAAAAGACAAAAAATTAGGTTTTTGTCAACTGTTCTTCGTCAATATAACACAAAGAATGGCCATTCCCCATGACTTTAACACGGATAATGGTCATTCTTCGCGATATTTGCTCGGAGAATGAACATTCTCCGCGATATTTGCATGGAGAATGACCATTCTCCTACGTTTTAACACGGAGATGGCCATTCTCCGTGATATTTGCACGGAGAATGACCATTCTCCTACATTTTAACACGGGGATGGCCATTCTCCGTGGTTTTAACACAGAGAATGACAGTTCCCCTTCATTTTAACACAAGAATGGCCATTCTTCGTCAAGTCAACACAGAGAATAGAATTAATCCTTCAATTTAACAAGAAGAATGGTAATTTTCCGTGATATTAACATGGAGAATGACCATTCTCCGTCAATATAACACGGAGAATGACCATTCTCTTGCATTTAACACGGAGAATGACTATACCCCTCCGTTGTATTAAGACGGAGAATGACTATTCCCCTCCGTTCTCTTAACAGAATCATGAACACAACTTATAGTTATACCTTCTTTTTGCCCTTCTTTTTGCCCTCCTTCTTGATTACTAGCCTCTGGCTCATGTGCAACCTTCTTTAATCTCTTCACAAGAGCTCTCTTTTCTTGCATATCTATATCTTCTACCTCTTCTCTAACTGGGGTTCTATTTGATGCTGATGTTTGCGACATGGTGTAAAGATTGCGAATGGAGAGTCACTGACGAGTTTTTGAAATAGGGTTTGATGATTTTGGAGGATAAAACCTAGATACGAAAAGGAGCGGCGTATGGAAAAGAGGAAGAATAAAAACTTTTTGGTTTTGAAGAGTAGGTTTCGTGAGTGTTTTGAAAAAATTAGAAGGACAATAAGGTCATGTCGCATCCTTTTATATATTTTTAGCTAATTCTGGGCACGCGATGAAATGTTATTTTGTGGTGGGTTTTTTCATAAAACTTTTACGATTTTTAGGCATTTAATAAATTTTCTCTTGTCAATAACTTGAGAATTTTTCTCGATACATAGGGTCAGAGGCATAAATCACTTTAGCACGAAGAGAGGGTATACCCATAGGGTCAGAGGCACATGTTAGGATATTTTAGGATTATATGGCAGTAAGATTATGAAACAAATGAACATTTTGATATCATTTTTATCCCACATTTTAAGAACATTATAACTCAACAAAACAAATGAACATAATACATTAGATAAAAAAGAAAAAAAATTATCGTCATCCATATTCAATCATTTTAGTTTGGACTCCTTTGTGCTTAATTATATTATATGGTTGCGCAACTTGGATAGTTCTTTATTGTGCTCTGAAATTGCAATCCATTCAGCAGCTTTGCATCTTTCCATTCCCGAATCAAACTGCATATAACAAACATAACATCAAAAATATTGCTCTAAAAGTGTAAGTTTTTGACGACATATTTTCAGACTTACATTAAGAAAACGAGAGTCCAGACTACATCCGTCTTTTATGAATACAATTACAAAAAATCCCACAATTAAATGTATTGCCTTGGTGGGGAACATAAGGACGACGTTTTATGGCAAAAGTAGAAAAGTTGAATCTAGCATCTATCAACTTCAAAATCTCTTCTTCGAGAAAGAGGTCCAAATTTGAAAGCTACAATTACCAGAATACAATATGTATTAGTATACCGTGGATCTTATACGCAATTCATAAAAATTGATGAATATGAGCTTACTATTTCTTTTATGACTGATTTGTTTTTAATCGGCTCATTTGTAGATGCAAGTGTGTCCCAAATTTCAACAGTCATTGTTTTAACCATAAATCTTACAAGAGTATAGTAGTCAGACAAAAGAATGGGTATGTATATCTGAATCAGGATTAATTAGGTAAAATAAATTAGTAAATTTTCAGAAAATTAGGATTAATATTTAAATAAAAATACATTAATACCTCGTTACAAATGCTTAAAGATCTCATGTAATCCTGGAAATATTTGTACTTCTTCCATATTTCATGAAATTGTTTGTCAAATTGAGGTAACCATGCTCTCTACATACACATCAATTAATACATTACGAAGGACAAACAAACGAGAAAATTGTTAATACATAATCATTGAAGAATAAAATGCTCACTCACCGTTAACCTTATCGGTAAATATCAAACATTAGCTTTATTGAAAGTTCTTTTTCGTTCCTCCACGGTGAGAAGAGCAGAGACAAGGGTTACAATCTGAGTATCTCATTAAAAATATCAACGATGGAATCGAAGTAAACATAGATGGCATCTAAGAAAAAAATACTATCTATACATGCCCCATCTTTAATTCTCGTTTCTGGAGCTAAGGACTTCATCTCAGCCCAAGACACATAGATTTTGTTGCAAGATGATATTATTTCACTAAAAAAAAGAAACGAATAGTTTAAGAAAACTGTTGGAATTAAATGAAAACTCATATTACTTACTTGTCAGGTCTATCATCCGCAAAAATATAGTCGAAAAACTCGAAGAAATACTAGTACACTGGCTAGGCTTTGAGGTTGAAGTTCCTGTTAAACTTTTCAAAGGTGTGACCGGATCTAAATTTTCTCGCATTCTTTTCGAAGAACTCCTAAAGCCAGTTTCTTCTAGAGGATACATTTCGAGAATTCGGTCCATTGCTTTATCATGTTTCTTTAGCCGCACGTCCTCCTCATCGGAAGATTCAACAAAAATCTCCTCCACATTATTAATTACTCCAGACGAAGATGCCTTCTTCAAAGCTGAAGATTCTTCCATCTTTTCCAAATACCGATATATATTCATTTGTTCAATTTCGATTGAACCAAGCTTAGAATTGATCGAAACAAGTTGATCTGAAATCTTCGACAGTTGTTCTTCAAACCTGCACATCATACGTGGAATGAAGGTTTCATTTGGAGCTGGCATACAATCTTCTACGTCTTCTACATGTTCCATACGAGTAGACATCTTTCTCCAGTACTACAAAATGAAATAAGAAAACTATTCTATGTATTTCAGAATAAATAATAGTTGAAACTAGAAAACTATTGTATATATAGCAAGAGAAAAGTACAAAAAGTGAGGAAGATGGAAAGACAAATAAATTTTGAGACTAGCAAAGAATCTACTAGCCGTTTGAAGGATTATCATGAAGGTTATCATGATTAACAATTTGAGAAACTCTATAAGAGGTTTAATTCGGCTGGTACTCCTCGTTGTTCGAGGAGGGCTCGACGAAGTCTGCCGCAAATCTGAACTTCTTCTTCTTTCCTTCTTCATCTCCGTTTCTCCTTTTACTACAACCACCATGGTCTGTTGCTTTATAACCAAAATATTAAATTGTTAGATGAATAAAAAAACAAATTACGAAAAGATTACTAAATCAACATCAAACAGAACACATATTCATAGAAAACATGAGACTAAAGATGAAAATGTTACAGAAGCAACACCACAATTTTATAACAACTAAGCAGATTCTGCTAAGCAATAACTAAAATTTGAGATTGTGTGCTCCTTGGATTTAATTTACACAAAGAAAAGATTTGAGAGAACGAGCTTTTATCGGCTTTCTACCCCTCTTCTTCCTCTGAATTCTTCCCTTACTATTATCTACATTGGCTACAGGATCTTCGTCCATGTCGTCGTCTGTCCTCCTTGGATTTAATTTACACAAAGAAGAGATTTGAGAGAACGAGCTTTTATCGGCTTCCTACCCTTCTTCTTCCTCTGAATTCTTCCCTTACTATTATCCACATTAGCTGCAGGATCTTCGTCCATGTCATCGTCGGTGTCATCATCTAGATCGCCAGCAGCTATCGGAGCATTGGTGGTGTCATCATCTACATCGCCTACAGACCTGGACACACTGTGTCCTTTATTTTCGGCCGACACACAATTATTGTTATATATACATAGTTGCACAAAATATTAAATTACATGGACGAAAGAGAGTAAATATGAGTTAATTTAGGGTATTCATTAAAAAAATTTCATTGAAGAATGACCTGCTATAGCAAGTTAACAAGAGGTCAAAAGTCAAAAACAACGTTAAATGATGTCTCCTGTATTATTTAATCTAAATTTAATCTGAACCATTGGAAGAACATCCAATGGTTCAGATTTGGGATGTATTGATACATCCCAAAAGGATGGATGTATTGTAGAATTTTTCATATATACATATATATATATATATATATATATATATATATATATATATATATATATATATATATATATATATATATATATATATAAATATATATATATATAAAAAATATATATATATAAAAAATATATATATATATATATAGGGATATTTTGCAAAACCTCCCCTAAATAATGGACTAATTTGCGAAATACCCCCTAAAGATCTCGAATTGGTAAAACCCCCTTTCCGTCAAGACGCTGTTTGATTTTGGGTGACGTGGCAATCCGTGTGTGTTATTAAGTAAGAAAATAAAAGTTAGACGAAAATACCCTTCTCCAAAAGTCTGCCCAAAACCCAACAAGGAGGAGGAAAAATTTTCTCCTGAGAAGACGTTTTGACAGTGGAGAGAGAAAGAAAGAAAGAAGGAGGAGGAAAATTTTTCCAAAATTCTGGCAAAATTGGAGGTCTGAAGGCGAGGAGAAGGCTCGAAGGAGAGGAGATAATCTGATCACTATTGCTGAGTACATAAATGGGCACCCTATTGCTGAATGTGTCGACTGGCAACAAATTTGGCATTTAATCTGATCACTTTCATCAATCTCATCACTTTCATCACTCGATTTCTGCAAATTTAGAAATTAAAAATTAGTGTTTCCTCATAACTGTAAATATAATAATTTGTGTTTCCTCTTTACTGTAAATATAATAATTTGTGTTTCCTCCTTTAATGGCAGAAATTACCTCTTTCTCTATAGATGAAGGCGCACCCCCCATGCTTGTAGGAACCTGATCTTCGGTAGACAAGTTGCACGCTGGAAGAGGATCAAGTGAAAGAGGAGGAGGATGATCGGTATAAATAGGTTGGAGAGAGGAAGAAGATGATCGGTATAAATAGGTTCAGCAAAGGAAGAAGATGACCGTTAGAGAGAGAGAGAGAAGACCGTTGGAGGACCCCTGCCACGTACGCAGGGGTATTTTCGTCTAACTTTTATTTTTTTACTTAATAACACACACGGATTGCCACGTCACCCAAAATCAAACAGCGTCTTGACGGAAAGGGGGTTTTACCAATTCGAGATCTTTAGGGGGTATTTCGCAAATTAGCCCATTATTTAGGGGAGGTTTTACAAAATATCCCATATATATATATATATATATATATATATATATATATATATATATATATATATATATATATATATTTGATATATTTGATATATATATATAAATATATATATATATATATATATATATATATATATATATATTTGATATATATCAAAATATATATATATATATATATATATATATATATATATATATATATATATATATATATATATATATATATTTTGATATATATATATCAAATATATATATATATATTTTTTTATATATATATATATCAAATATATCAAATATATATATATATACATATATATATATATATATATATATATATATATATATATATATATATTTTATATATATATATATATATATATATATATATATATATATATATATATATATATATATATATATATATATATATATATATATAAAATTAAGTTAGGAAGAGGGAAACATTGTATGCATATGTATCCTTTAGAATATATATGTATCTGTAATATAGGGAAATATATATATTTATATATATGCTAGAATATATGGTTATATATGTTTTAGGGTATAAGTATTCATGTATAATTTGGAGAGTATAGATGCATATATTAGAGTGTATATAGATTTTATTCGCATATATTAGAGTATATACTCTATGTGTGTATATATATTTAGAGAGTATAGATGCATATATTAGAGTGCATATATGTGTATAAATATAATTAGAAGATATAAATACGTATATTTTTTAGAGTATATGTGTACATAAACAAATATTTAGGAGTGTATAGATTTTATTCGCTCCCCTAAATCCAAAGGCCCACCCTAAAATAATTTAATAGCTAATTTTTCCCTAAGTTTCCAAGCCCAGCCCGGCTCAAGTTTGTGAAGCCCTAGGTTGGATTTTTAGGTAGCGGGTCAGTACAGAGACCCAAACCCGCCAACCCGTGACCAATGCTGCCCATAAGTTAGGAGGTGTGTGGGTCAAATTGATTACCTGATAACCCGAAACTCGGTTATTTGAACCAACGGCTAGCACACTGTCTCTTCTCGTCCTCGCGAGCGTGCAGACGACTGTCGTTCTGCCAAGGCTATGGCATGCCAGTGCTTGTCGTACTTTCGACCCCTCTCCAGCTAGAGGTTGGCAGTTTCCCTCCTCTCGCCTCTCTCTGTACATATACATACATGATCTCCCACATAAACGAAAATCTTAGCCGCTTCACTCAAACCTTTCCCTACAATCGACTGTCTCGTACGCGAGATCAGTGCTCTCCGCATCCCCCATGAGCCCCTCTACAGCAGACCCATAGACGCTACCACCCCTTGGCCGTCTGGGCACCATCGCGTCGGCGCAGGCAAGGCCAGTATGCGCCCGAGTGCACAGCCGTGGGAGTAGACTGCAGTAGCAGCAAGCACTGCAGTAGCAACGTCAACCATCGTCGCTCGAGCTCGGTGACCTCGACAAACTCTTCCATGATGCGCCATCGTCCTCCCCGACGCGTAACATGGGCTATTCGTACGTTTTGCACGGGATCCCGTCGTGACGCGTGTGAAATCGGATGCAGAATCACATTTCAGTACTACAACTTTGGGCATGTTTTTTGGACAATTCGACCGTTGGATCATCAATCCAATTCTTTCGTCTTAATCTCAGTATATACCCCTTCTCTCACTTAAATTTTCAGCAATTAATTCGATTGTTTGATAGATCAAAACCAGACACCAAGTTGACAATCCAAATTACGTTTATTTTGGACAGTTTCGTGGAGCCAACTTCGCGGACTCGTTTCTTTCTCGTCAAAGCTTCGGTTGATGACACCAACTCTGGTGAATAGCAGGTATAACTACCTTCGTGAAATAAAAATTTTAGCTTCATAGGATGTCGTTTGGTTGGTTGAAATCGACGCCAAAGTTGACATCTTGAAACTATAATTTTCAACTTATAAAATTCTAATTTTGAACCCAAAACTTCGGATTCCAGTTCTGTTGCTACTATTGGATTCGTGGCATCATTCTGGCTAAAATTTGTATATAATTTGCTAAGTTTGGAGCAATGTGACCCCGACACGCATTTTGGTGCAAATCGGGTCCCACAATTCGGGTCAACCGATCATTTTTAGATCGGCTTATCGGAATCCAATTCTGGATATACCTTTGTATTCGTATCATAATTCTTGACTCGTTAACATATATTTTGCTAGATTTAGAGGACTTTGACTCCGACACGTATTTTCGTACAAACCGGGTCCCAACGTCCGGGTTAACGGGTCATTTTAAGATCGGCTCATCGGAATCCAATTCTGGATATACCGTTGGATTCGTTTGTCATTTTGGACTTGTAGAAATAAAATTTGCAAGATTTAGAGGACTTTTATTCTGACACATTTTTCAGTACCAAGCAGATCCAACGACGGATATCATTTTAGCACAAAATTACCATTTTGCCCCTGTATCCAATTTGGACTTATGGGTAGACTATTATAGCTAATTTGATCATTCTGGATATGTTGGTGATATTTTTTCATCATTCGATGACGTCTGTAGAATTTTACTTTATGTAACATCATTATTATAATTAATTCCTATTTATGTTCGTATTTTTGAATTCGTGCGTCGAAACTGAGCTGAGTTGATTCCAGGGATCTCACATCGCTAAAATTGACTAGTTGACCATGTGTATCGCCATGAGAAGATTGTTATAACCTTGTGGTTGATCATCTCGTCTCGATTCGCATGTCATAGGTTTCGATGTACGAATAACGTGGTACGACTTGATACTTTAAACCTATAACTTGCCATCCATATTAATTACGAATAATGATTATGGAGACTAGTGTGACCTAGTTCTAGACGATGTGACTACAAGTGGCTTAGATAACAAAAGGTAATAGGTGACGAGAATGACCCAAGCTTCCTGGGTGGGAGTTATTAGTCATACATATAATTTAGTGTGTGATATATGTTTGTTTGTGATTAGGTTGATAGATATTTATATGGAGTATGGTTCGTTGGCCCAGGGATAGTGGGATAGACTTTGGTACTGCACTCAGCATAGTTTGAACAACTCAGGCAAGTATACCTTGCCTATTTAATTTACAGTATTTACATGCTTGTATTTTCTATCAGTCGTTTACTTGGACATGCTTGTGCGATTCACATGCTCTCATATGTATACTTACATTACTACACCTACTAACACATGGACACGATATACGAATTCACATTGCATGGCATATAGGAGACTCAGTTTTAATTCATTGGATATTTACTCGAGGATGGATTTTATGTACGTGTTGACTAGACTTTTGGACTTATCACATTCTAGAGTCGGACTGGTCATGTCGTGGATGCGACACAGACAATATCATTGGGTGGGGAGGACGGTCACTAGGCAGAGGGGCTACTTGTAGCTTAGTTAGTGATGTTGCTGCAGCTGGTGACGAGCTACTGCACATATACTCCTTAGAGAGAGCTCTACCACCCAAATGTTGTCCTTAAGTGCATCTCACATAGACTAGATAGTCTGCATAGTAGTAGTGTTACTGATCATTAACTATTTTCATATTACCCGTTCCTGGATCATATGTTTACTCCCTTCACAAGTTTTTATTGTACTTTATTTCGGCGTATATAATATGTATCTTGCTACATCCCACTGAGGACCTAGTTTTCTTTCAGGTATATGCTGAGATCTGACATAGGATATTGAGGGTTTGCTTCTTTGGATTACTCTTTCAGGTATCATCAGTTGATGCTTTCTTATCGTCTTTCTGTAGTATTTCATATCTAAATCTCTTAGTAATTTTAGTAGAATTTATGGATGTATACTATGGATACTTGGACACTTGACAGCTTATACCTATTTGAGTTGGACTGGACTCTGCTTGAATGCATAGCTGGCCATTCCCACGTGGCCTGGTCCAGTATATTTTGGGACTGGGACGTGAAAAACGAACTCCTTGAACAATATTTCATGAAAGTATGGTGGCTACTGTTAAAATCCTTACGTAGCAGTATATTTCTATGTAAGAACATAGAAAAGCATATACAGGAAGACAAATGTCAAACCCTAATTAGTCGCCCCTCTTCTAATCCATAAAGATAATGAGCAGTTTAAAATGAATCCCAAATCTACAAAATCTGCCAACCAGTACAATAAGCGCATGGAAACACAATGCACACAAATTTGTGCACAGAGCTGCAACTCTTCCTGTACATAGTGCCTACACACAACGCTTACGAGTAGCATCCGCACGAAGTGCTTAGCGTCCATCTCCTATATGCACCACATAACCGTTGCACCCATTATAATGTGCAAATGCGTAATTGATGCACCACAAAACCTGCGCATCCGTGTAGCAACTCGCACAAAAATGAGCGCATGAGCGCAACAATGCGCACAAGTGCCCAGTGCGTACATGCAAAGTGCAAAGTGCGTCATCAAATAGCCACTTTGTACCCTTAGCCCTTCATCCTTTGCCAGAGTATGAGTCGCTAAGTCGCTTCGGGGCTTAGCTCATAAGAAAATTTTCAAAGAATGAGTGACAAAAACAAATTTTGTTTCCATGGTGTCGTGATCCTTACCCTCTAAGAAGATACCCCACCAACCATATGGTTTACAAAACTCCATGTGCACAAGTCAATACAATGAAGATTATTATAATGAAATACACATTTAGGGCAGGTAATATGGGACTGAAATTCCATGAGTGTACGCTCAAAACCCCAATAATCCCTTACATATTTTAATTTTAAATATATGGCTTGAGCATTCCCCATAATAACTGTACAAGCATCATTCACTAGGATAGATATCTCTTACGATTTGAGTCTGCCAGCATGGGTCAAACAATAGTACGATACAAAATGTGTTATTCTCGAAACAGATCTTAGATAGAAGAACATGAGTAAATAGAGTGATTCTCCAAACAAATTTGTTCACACACTCTGTGTAGGAACGAATTGTGAAGTGCAATACTCTAGAGGGGGTGAATAGTATGGGCATCGAAAATTAGGTAATTAAAAATGTTAGCAGCAAGATCACAGAATATATATCACAGATATGTAAACAAAAAATAGAGAGCAAACGCAAACACGGCGATGTATACTGGTTTTCCTCTTGTGAGGATTAGTCCAGTCGGAAGAACTCTAGCATCCAGTTGAATCCACTATGAAAAATCCTACAAGTTTTCATCCGAAGTTCTTGCAACTTCTACAACGCGAGCTTTGATTCGAAGTACTCGACCAAATTCAATTGTGAAGTGTCTTTCTTCAATCAAGCCTCTGATTACAATCACTCTGAATCTTCTAGACCGTACCGCACCGGCAAATCGACTAGAGGATTGTAACTGGCTTGGGATTTAAAAATGAAAGCTTTGTAACACTTTGTAAGAATAGTAGGCTTATAGAGACGAGATATGAAAGTGAATTGGTGTATTGAAATGATCGAAATCTTTCTCTATTTATAGTTTTTCCAAAGACAGAATTTTGACAGAATTCGGGTAGAACTCTAAGAGAAAATCTCGACAGATAGCCGTTGCATCCGTAGATGCGGGAAGACCAAGTTCAAAATCCAACGTCCACTAACCGAACTCTGGCCGAATTCGGACCGAACTCGGGCCGAACTCTGTTGGAGTTCTGTTAGGGTTTTGCAAATTAGTTTTTGGGATTTTTAAAAAGTCAAGCAGTTAGGAAGTAGTTTTGGGCTTTTGTAAGTAGGTTTGTTTTCAAAATGAAAGGGTATTTTAAAAACGTTTCTTGGATAGCCTATTTGCCAGTACGATGCAGTTTACATCGTATTCCTAGACTCAATAAATATAAAAAATACATTGAAAAAATAGGAAAACCAATAGCCCTTTGATGACGCCTTTCTTCTTATATTTGAGAAGACTTGAAGACGCATTTTTCCTTGACGACAGTCTTCCAAAGATAAACAGATCTGAAAATCTGAATACCTTTCGGGGGCAGCAGAACCCCCGATGCGAGGCCCCGGATAGGTCGTTCGGCAGTTCTGAGAAATCTTCTTGTATAACGTCGTCTTTGGCCCATTAATAATTCTCTATTGCATATGTCCTGGTTTGATCATTTTTGATCATGCTTACTGCATGTCTGAAAGTACATATTAGACGAACAAAGCAGTATGACGCATTATGATAGAAACATAAAAATATAGTACAGAATATTTGGGATAATGCTAAGTTTAAGTAGCAACATAATAGTGATTACATGAATATTAGTGACGTCATTATGGTAAACTTAATTGATTAGTCATATTCAAAAATATGATATAATCATTGGGCTAACAATCTTTCCCTTTTTGATTATGGCAAATTGATTAAGTTTAATATGTGTACAATAGATGCATGTATCACTAATAAACACATAATACTAGAAATATTGTGTGGTAACTTAAACTTATTTCTCCCCCTTTGATATGATAAAAAATAAGCTCCTCCGTAATTAGAGCTAAAATGAACTCAAGCATAAGTAAAAGAGGAAAGCAAAAATAATCATGATCAAGGATTAGGAGAACAGTGTAACGACAAGTTAAAAGAATTGCATAACTAAAGTAGAAAAACTTGTCAAAAATAGTTGGTTGAACTTAAAAACATTGAAATCAAACAATACATAGTTTACCAACTACAAATCCAAAAATGATATTCAAAATACAATATGATGAATAAATAAAACTGTAGTTTTGAAATTGACCAATAATAGATTTTAATAAAAAATAGATATCAATATAGTAGAAATCAATCATTGGTCATAAATAATTCATGAGAAATTCACAGATCTAGTATATACCAAAAAAATCAAGAATATAATGAGACTTTTAACAATGATCACAAAAAATTATGATTCATAATTTGCCTATATAAATTAGTGAATCAATTCCATAAAGTGTATAATCATTGAAAAAGAAATCAAAATAAATATACTAGATTCTATTCAAAATCTATACCAAAGTTCATGCATTTGAGTTCAATTACCTTAGCATGATATATGAATATCCATTAGATAAACATGAAGGTAATGAAGACAAAATACTTGAGAAGGAGAAATTCAGTCGATTTGAATGCTCCCCCACAAAGTATGATCAGTCTAAATATAGATAACCATGAACTTTGAGATAAAATCTCAATAAGAAATGCCAAAATTAATTTAAACTCAAGAGAATTATCAATGAAGATAAATAAATATATTTGGCAAAATAAATTTTTAGGAACATGAATAAAATGAGAGAGTTAAAAATAAATAAATAATACTAGTAATCATATATTCTCCCAAAAAAAAATCATGAACATATAAACAAGATATGTTAGGTAAAAGAATATATGTCCATGATGAACTAGCTATACCACATATTAAGGACAAAAAAGAATTGAAATAATTAATTTTGCTCCCCCTTAAAATATGAGTATCTAGTTCCGAAGAAATTTATATGCAAGAATAGATAAAATTAACAATCACAAGATCTAAGGAATATCCAAGATATGCATCTTTCTTTCCTTTGATCAAATGCATATAAAGTCCCAAACTTAAAACAAATATCATCTTTAGCAAAGTAAAAGAATATCCAATAAATAAATGCTTAAAGATGAACACAAAAAATATATCCCCAATTAAAATCTTATATAATAAGAAAAATGATTTCATGACAGTAAAGAATTTTTGAAAACTGTCTTAATGTGAATAACGGACATATTCAATAAATCATAGAGAAATAAAAAAAGACATTTGAAATGCGGAATTTATTATGAAAAACTATCTTAAAACAATTTCGAATACGTCTATTTAGTCTTTAGACTGACAACTGACGATTCAAATTCTTATATCACGAAAACAGTTTTAATAAAAGAATCCATAAATCATAAATAGCCTATTTTAAACAAAAAAACATAACTAGATAAATGTTCAAAGAAAAATGTATTCTAGATATATGGCATGTCAAGGGGATAATTGATTTGAAACAATTAACTTCTCCACTTTTACATGGCTATATCCAAAAAATAATAGTATTGACAAAATTTAAAAATTTTAGAGACATTTTTCCAGAAGTAGAAAACTAATTCAAAAAAATATTAGGTCTTCTTATCAAAGTTTATTTTGTCACAACCCACACCCTGAGGAAGGGCACGATAACGTAGGTACGTCCAGTCTACGCTGCAGTGTCGGCGGTAGAACGCTGTCCTAGGTCACTATCACAAACTAAATACAATATGACATACTCTCCGATCGGAGGACGAATCACATAAGGTACAACTCAATCGCAAATCTAGAGATGGAAATAGCACGATATGATAAATAATAAAATCCTCAAACTGAGGTACAAACAGAAGAGAAAGTCTAAGTGTCTAAACGACACAACATCACAAACATCCAGAAAATAATACAACTCTAAAGTCAATACAATGACATAAGAAATAAGATAAAGCCTAGCTAATCTAGTCTAAGCAGTAGAGATGACGTCCTCATCTAGAGCTGGATCCTCCTGTGGGTCCAACTCACAGGTGTCGTCTAGATAGGCTCCATAGTAGGTTGGACAGAAATCCTCGGTATCATCTGTAATATTTTTAACAGGTCCAGTCAGGACGAAAGCGAGCAAAGTACATCTCATGCAGTTCATATCATGGCAGGAAATATAAAGCAAGCAATAGAGTAAGATACATAAAACGCTGTAAGAAGATGTACATGAAAACAGAAGAGATATTTGATAACTGGAAATATATACATGATAAGTAAGAACTGTAAGTGACTAGTGATTTATGTAGGAACGAAATCGTAGAGCAGAATACTCTAGAGGGGGGTGAATAGAGTAGGCAGCGGAATATTGCTAATTAAAAATCTCGTTAGCAGTTAGATCACAGATATAATAATAATCACAAAATAAATGACAGAAATAAAAAGTGATCAGAAGGCAAACGCAAACACCGAGATTTATACTGATTTCCCTCTTGTGAGGACTAGTCCAGTCGGAAGAACTCTAGCTTCCAGTTGAATCCACATTTGGAAAATCCCGCAAGTTTTCATATGAAGTCCTTGCAACTTCTACAGACGCGAGCTTGGATACGAAGAACTCGACCAACTTCAATTGTGAAGAGTTGTTTCTTTAATCAAGCCTCTGATTACAATCGCTCTGAAACTTCTATACCGCACCGCACAGGCAAATCGACTAGAGGATTGTAAATGGCTTGGGATTTGAAAATAAAAGCTTTTTAGAACTCTTTGGAAGAAATGTAAGCTTTAGAAAAGAAGAGATTGAAAGTGAATTGGTGTGTTGAAATGATCGAAATCCTTCTCTATTTATAGTTTTTCCAAAGACAGAACTCTAACAGAATTCGGACAGAACTCTTTGTAACAAACCGCAACTGAAGGGAGACCAAGTTCAAAATTAAACGTTCACATAACGTTCAACTTGGCCGAACTCTGGCCGAACTTTGGCCGAGTTCTGCTAGGGTTCTGCCAGTTGATTTTAAGAAAAACAGTTTTAGCTTTTTGAAAAGTCCTTCAGAAGCATTTTGTAAAAATAGGTATTTTTCAAAAACATAGGTCATTTTGAAAAGATAGGTCATGTTTTCAAAAACGATTTTAGGATAGCCTATTTGCCAGTACGACTTGGTGTATAATGTATTCCTAGACTCAATAAAATAAAAAAGTACATTGCTTTGAAGGAAATACATTCGGAGTGGCAAACAGCTTCAGTCTTGAACATAGTAGATATCCATCATTGAGCAGTGTCCAAAATGTCATAGGTAAATATCTGAACTAACTTGTATTTATATCGATACAGAGTTTGATCAATTATTAAAATCAGGTTTGACCATGACCAATGGGCCAACAATCTCTCCCATTTTGATAATTGACAATCCTTGTCGATATAACATCTTGGTTTGGATCAATTCAAAAAATATAATAAAAAAATTGTTCATAACCTGTATTCATGAAGATGTTAGATCTGATTTATCTCCCGTTGTCACTTAGCAAAATAATTACAAAAGAGAAAGCTCTTCCGCAATAAATGCATAAGTAACAAGCAGTAAAGAAACACAATAAAAATATATAAAAACAATCATCACAGGAATGTAATAATGTATAAACAACACAGACATGGTATTTGTCACATGCATTTTATGTGAAGCCTAAAGTAATATAATGTTATAAAGCTGAAACAAATAAAATGCTAAGCTGAATAAGTAAAACATATGCCAAACTGAGGCATAAAAACATGTCTATGAAGAGTCACATAACTAAAAGAGTACTGATAATATCTTGGAATGTCGGAGCATTTCCAAGTAAACATAAGACAAAATATCAGTCTCAATAAGAATAATATCTTAAAAATCATCATCCTCATCATCATCATCGGCTGCAGCGCTAGCATGTCCAGATGGACCAGCTCCAGAAGTACCAGCTCCATAAGTATGAGGAGTGGCACCAGAAATACGATACCAATCGTATGCGTTCCCTGGCTGGGACAGAGAGTGGACCGCCTCATCATCAATACGGTAGCCAGAAACAGAAGGGTCTCGAGGTAGAGAGCTAGCAGAGTGACCCGTCTGCACAAATCTCAGATCGACAAAAGAGTTGGCAATAGCCTGGAACCGAGTCACATCACGGAACTCATGTTCCCTGGAAGTGTCAACATAAAAAGGCTGCAGATCTGATAGATGCTGATGAATACCCTCAAATGTCATAGGATAAGACTGAGGAGGACCAGGTACTGTGGGAGTAGGTGCAGGAGGAAAAGGTGCAGTAGGTGGAGGAACAGTGGCAATACTGCGACGAGAGAGTTTGAGGAACTTGGGCTCAGGTTCCAGAGTACAAGTGGATAAGTCAATATCGAATCTCTGAAAGATGTGCGGGATGATCATCGCATAAGTGAGGTTGCGGTCTCTTCTGCGACATCTATCCATCATCTGAATGATAGTCTTAGGGACAGAGAAAGGAATCCCCTTAAGAATGTGATATAAAGCAGAAAGCTCAAGTGCAGTGATATTATCTTTTGAAGTAGATTTTGGAAGTAGAGTGGAATAGATGATGTGATGTAATTCGTAGTTAAACAAGTTCAAGTTATTGGCCTTAAAATTTTCAGGACAAGCACGTGCGGGCGCACAAAGCTCATTCTTGAAACTAACGAGAGTTATACCATCGGGGAAATCGAAATCAGTGATGTCATCGAGTGGGGCACCTTCGTTTGGAATACCAAGGATTTTCACTAACATTTCATCAGTAAACTCGATATCTATCCCTCCGATACGTGTTCTCGCGGTAAAAGTGTCTAACACAAAATTACAGTAAAATAGTCTAATGGCATTATTAGCTATAGGAAATTGTAAAGTAGCAAAGCGTTGTAACCCTAATGCCTCAAAGTAAGGACGGTGGTCGAAAAAGACAGTCAATTTGATCGAAGATCCGGTACAAATAGTACGCATAATGAAATTGGCATACCAAAGTAGGGCTTGGTCGGGAGTTTTGAAATAAAACTCGTCCGATGCACCGTCATCCGATTGGACCGGAGAAAAGAGAGAATCCGTATGCGGATCCGAAGACGATGCCTCTTTACTAGCATGGGTCTTCTTTCTATTGAAAGGATTGAATCCCTTAGGCATTCTATTCCAAAAACTAGAAACCCTAACAATTTAAAAGTGGAGGAAAGAAGGAATTATACCTCCCGAGAATTGGATATGCTGTAGAGGACAAAATTCTTCGCACGAATCCAAATTTTGGACGAAGATCTCCATGCGGATTGAAAGAAGGAAGGTGGAGAAGAGCTAGGGTTTTCGGGGCATGGCTGCTGTTTTGATGATGTTTGGAAGAATGAAGAAGAGGGGGCCTCGGGTTCTGACCGGTACATATATATACCCAGCCGAACTTCTGGCTGAATTCGGACCGAACTCGGGTCAAATTTGTCAAGGGTTGTCTGGCTATATATATATATATATATATATATATATATATATATATATATATATATATATATATATATATATATATATATATATATAAAATAATGAGGCCACATCTTTTTTATTAATTCGTTTCAAATGCTTAATTCAGAGTTTAGTAATTTTAAATCTCAAAATAATAGAATTAATATTATTTTGTAAATTAATATTCTTTACTTAGCATCTGTCTCAGATTAGCTGTAGGAGCACTGTCCCAGCTAACGGAGGTTCACCGGGGTACTCTTAAGAACCGCTTCGCTTCGACCGTAGTTGTGGTGACAGACAGACTCGTTTTAGGCTTGTCTCGGAAACAATTATTGAGTATCGAATAAATTAATTAATATTATTGATATCTAAAATTCCTAATTCTCGGCATAAATAATTGAAACGACCTTCCGCTAGAGGTTTTGTGAGTATGTCAGCTAATTGATTCTGTGTGTCTATGTATACAAGGTCTATATCTCCATTTTGTTGATGATCTCTAAGAAAGTGATGTCTAATCTCGATATGCTTAGTACGAGAGTGACATACTAGATTCTTAGTCAAATTAATAGAACTAGTGTTGTCACAAAAAATGGATGTGTGTAAAATGCAATCCATAGTCTTCTAAAGTTTGCTTCATCCACAAAATTTGTGCACAACAACATCCTGCGGCGATATACTCAGCCTCGGTTGTTGATAATGCAACAGAATTTTGCTTCTTACTAAACAAAGAGACTAGAACTTTCCTAGGAAATGACATGTGTCGCTAGTGCTTTTTCTACCTACTTTACATCCGACAAAATCAGCATCAGAATAATCGGTTAGGTCAAATGACGTGGTTTTGGGATACCATAAGCCGACAGAAGAAGTGCCTTTAAGGTATCAGAAGATACGCTTAACTGCGCACAGATGTGATTCCTTAGGATTAGCTTGAAAACGTGCACATAAGCAAACACTAAACATAATGTCTGGTCGACTAGCAGTTAAATACAGTAAGCTACTGATCATACCTCGATACTTACGTATGTCGACAGGTTTGCCTTGTTCATCGATATCAAGCTTGGTTGAACTCGCCATTGGAGTGCTAAATGGCTTGACTCCTTCCATGTCGAACTTCTTTAATAGATCCTTTGTGTACTTTACTTGATTTATGAACGTCCCATTGTCGGTTTGTTTGATTTACAGCCCGTGAAAGAATTTCAGCTCTCCCATCATGCTCATCTCAAACTCATTTTGCATATACTTTGAAAATTCTTGACAAAGAGATTCATCAGTAGATACAAAATAATATCATCTACATAGACTTGAATCAAAAGAATGTTGTTATTCAAAGATTTTATAAACAATGTGGTGTAAACCTTTCTCTTTCAAAAACCGTTATCAAGTAGAAAAGAGCTTAGACGATCGTACCAAGCATGAGGGTCTTGTTTCAAACCGTATAAGGCTTTCTTCAACTTGAAAACATATTCAGGAAATTTGAAATCAGTAAAACCGGGAGGTTGAGCTACATAAACTTTTTTTTTTATAAAACCATTTAAAAATGCACTTTTGACATCCATTTGAAATAACTTACAATTATTAAAACATGCAAATACACATAACATGTGAATGGATTCTAATCTCGCAACTGGGGCATAAGTCTCATCATAGTCGATACCTTCTTCTTGATTGTAACCTTGAGCTATGAGTCAAGCCTTATTACGAGGCACTAAACCATTCTCGTTTTAATTTGTTTCGGAATACCCATTAGGTACCAATGACCGGATGATCAATGGGCTTGGGAACAAGTTCCCAAACTTGATTCCGTTCGAATTGGTTTAATTCCTCTTGCATAGTATCTAACCAAAAATTATCACTACATGCTTCATCAATATTTTTGGGTTCAAACTGTGAAACAAAAACAACACAAGAAGCTATATCTTTATTAGAGGAACGAGTACTGACACCCTTGGTAATCTCACCAATTACCAAGTCATTTGGATGATTAGCCAAGAATCTTATCTCTTTTGGTGTAGTCTCAGGATTGCTAGTTCTGGCTTCTTTGCTTGGAGGTTCATCTGATGCTTGATGTGATGGTTCTGCATCTTTGTGTGAAGGTTTTGCAGTAGCTGTACTTGGTATAATTTTGTCCTCATTGTCATCATCGTCTAAGTATTGATTTAGCTCATCAAACTTGACATTGATTGATTCTTCGATGATCATGGTTCTTTTGTTGAAGACTCTGTATCCTTTGCTCTTTGCTGTATAACATAAAAATATACCTTTATCGGCCTTTTCATCAAATTTACTCAAATTATCTTTAGTATTAAGAATAAAACATTTACAACCAAAATTTTTGAAATATGAAACATTTGGTGTTCTATCAAACCATAGTTCATGGGGAGTCTTCTTCGATATAGGTCGAATTAGAACCCTATTAAGAATATAGCATGCTGTATTTACAGCTTCAGCCCAAAACTATCTAGGTAGACTAAACTGGTTTAACATTACTCTAGACATTTCAGATAGAGTTCTGTTCTTACGTTCCACAACTCCATTTTGTTGCGGAGTCCTAGGGCAAGAGAATTCATGCAAATAACCGTGTCTGTCACAAAATTGCTTGAATTCTGCATTCTCAAATTCGTCGTCAGGATCACTACGAATGCGAGTAATCATGAACCCATTTTCATTTTGTACTTTCTTACAAAAGGTGACGAATTCTGATAATGCATCGTTCTTGCGTACAAGAAAATAAACCCATATATATCTATAAAAATCATCTACAATGACAAATGCATATAACTTACCACCTAGACTAGCAATTCTACTTGGTCCAAATAAGTCCATATGTAACAGTTGTAAAGGTCTAGTGGTACTTACAACATTCTTGGATTTAAATGCTGATTTGGTAGCTTTGTTCTTTTCACATTCACTACATACCATATCCTTCTTGAATGAAATGTCCGGTAAGCCATGTACCAACTTCTTTGTAGATAGTCTTGAATTTGTATCCATGTTTGCATGACTGAATCTCATATGCCATAGTTGACTCTCAATGCTTTTGGCCATCAAACATCTACCTGCTTTGTTAGCATCTTCCAACAAATAGAAAACATATATGTTGTCTTCCATAATACCTTCAAATATAGTACTACTAGTTGAACTATCAACTATAGTACATTTAACTTTAACGAAGTTAATACCATAACCGTGATCAGCTAAATGGCTTATGCTGAGCAGATTATGTTTTAACTCGGTAACTAGACAAACATCTTTAATCACTGGATAGGGAGCCTTACCAATGTCACCGATACCGATTATGTACCCTCTTAAATTATTACCGAAGGAGACGTATCCTTCTTTATTCCTCTTCGACAGTGTTACGAATAGTGAAGCGTCACCGGTCATGTGCCGTGAGCAACCGCTGTCGAGGATCCATTTGCTCCTAGCATGTGAAGGACGTCCCACCTACAAAATAATTTATAGATGAAACTCTTGGTACCTATTTCTTGTAGGGTCCTGACTGGTTAGTTTTTGGTATCCATGCATAAACATTTAAATCTACTAACTTTCTGATTCTACATGCAGAAGATATATGACCAATGAGGCCACAATAATGACATTTAGCATGTTGAGTGTTGAAAGTAGTATGAGGTGCATGATTGGTAGGTTTTAGTTTTCTAATATAGAAGAATGCATGCCTATTTGTCTTCTTGGGCATAGTTTTGGTATGGTTTGGTCTGACAGTGTTGGGCGTGTTCCGATGACTCGGTAATTGACACGTGTTAGAATAGGAAGCAGCAACTTCAGGCCATTTTCCTAAACTAATTTCCAACTTTTTAGAAGTGTCATATAATCTAGTATAGTCAGATGTGAGTGATTCTAATCTGACCTGTGCACACTGGAGACTCTTTCTCTCCTTAGATAGGTCTTCCTTTAACTGGATGATAGTTTGGTCTTTTTCTTCGGATAGCTTAACAGTTTCGTGTAACAACAACTTAATAGAAGAAAGCTCACCAGACCCATTTGAAGAGTCATTATTTCTATTGGTCGGTAAGTCTTCCTATTTCACCTTTGTACTCTTTGAGTACCTTCTTAGAGGTTTCATATTTACTACGCAGTTTTCTGTAATCATTTAGCAGGTCACTGAAAGCCTCTCCTAGTTGTTCAAAGGTGAAATCATCATAAGGATCAAATAGAGGATTAGTGATTACCTGATCGCAAGCCATCAAGCATATATTTGTAGTGTCATCTGATTTTTCGTCTTCTGAGTCGCTGGCTTCACTTTCATGCCATATGCTTGTGTTGGCGTACTTCCTTGATGTAGATTTCTTCCGGTAGCCTTTGTCATAATTGCTGCTTTTCTTTGATGATGATGCTGTGGGACAATCTTTCTTCATGTGTCCTTTCTTCTTGCATCCGTAGCAAATAGGATCTTCCTCGTTGTTGTTGTTGCTGACTTTTGTTCTCCTGTTAAATCTTATGAACTTCTTGAATTTTCTTACCAGAAGAGCTTGATCTTCATAGTCGGAGTCGCTGTCATCAGAGTCGCCTTCGACAGTTTTTCTATATTGAGCCTTGAGAGCGATCGACTTTTCTGACTTCTCCTTTGGTGTAGCATCTTCAAAGTCTTGAAGTTATAACTCGTGAGTGAGTAGCTTACCCATGAGTGTTTCCAGAGACATTGTTGAGAGGTCGTTCCCTGCAATGATTGCTGTAGCCTTTGGAATCCAGTTCTTTGTAAGAGCTCGTAGAAGTTTGTGAATCTTCTCACGATTACTGTAATCCTTACCTAGTGAAGACAACGGATTTATAATATCCAAGAATCTTGTAAACATCTGAGTGACTGATTCACTTGACTTTATTTTGAACGCCTCGTACTCCTGACTAAGTCTGCTGATCATTGACTCCTTGACTTGTGTTGTTCCTTCGTGGGTTACTTCGAGAAGTTTCAACACTTCGTTTGATGTTGTGCAAGTAGACACCCTGTTGAATTCAGTTCTGTCTAAAGTACAAAATAGAGCGTTAATAGCACGTGCGTCAAGACTGGCATTTTTTTTTCCTTCTCTGTATATTTATCATGGAGTTTTTCAACTAAAACTCCATCAACACTAATACGAGGGGGCTTTTTATAACCATCAATAACTACATACCATAAGTCAAAATTAAGAGATTTCAGAAAGAAACTCATACGTGTTTTCCAATAGGTGTAATTTGTGCCGTCAAACAGTGGAGGTCTGTTTGTGGCTTGGCCTTCACTTGTGAATTTCACAGTTGCCATATATAATGCTGTGATCTATATACCAATTGAATATAACTGCAATTTTACCTTACTTTACCTGTATAACCCGCTCTGATACCAATTGTAGGAACGAAATTGTAAAGCAGAATACTCTAGAGGGGGGGTGAATAGAGTAGGCATCGGAATATTGCTAATTAAAAATTTCGTTAGCAGTTAGATCACAGATATAATAATAATCACAAAATAAATGGCAGAAATGAAAAGTGATCAGAAGGCAAACGCAAACACCGAGATTTATACTGGTTTCCCTCTTATGAGGACTAGTCCAGTCGGAAGAACTCTAGCTTCCAGTTGAATCTACTATTGGAAAATCCCGTAAGTTTTCATACGAAGTCCTTGTAACTTCTACAAACACGAGCTTTGATACGAAGAACTCGACCAACTTCAATTATGAACAGTTATTTCTTCAATCAAGCCTCTGATTACAATCGCTCTGAAATTTTTAGACCGCACCACACTGGCAAATCGACTAAAGGATTGTAACTGGCTTGGGATTTAAAAATAGAAGCTTTTTAGAACTCTTTGGAAGAAATGTAAGCTTTAGAAGAGAAGAGATTGAAAGTGAATTGGTGTGTTAAAATGATCAAAATTCTTCTCTATTTATAGTTTTTCCAAAGACAGAACTCTGACAAAATTCGGGTAGAATTCGGACAGAACTCTTTGTAACAAACCGCAACTGAAGGGAGACCAAGTTCAAAATCAAACGTTCACATAACGTTCAACTTGGCCAAACTCTGGTCGAACTCTGGCCGAGTTCTGCTAGGGTTCTGCCAGTTGATTTTGAGAAAAACTGTTTTGGCTTTTTGAAAAGTCCTTCAGAAGCTTTTTGTAAAAATAGGTATTTTTCAAAAACATAGGTTATTTTGAAAAGATAGGTCAGGTTTTCAAAAACGATTTTAGGATAGCCTATTTGCCAGTACGACTTGGTGTACAATGTATTCCTAGACTCAAGAAAATAAAAAATTATATTGCTTTGAAGGAAATACATTTGGAGTGGCAAACAGCTTCAGTCTTGAACATAGTAGATATCCATCATTGAGCAGTGTCCAAAACGTCGTAGGTAAACATCTGAACTGACTTGTATTTATATCGATACAGAGTTTGATCAATTTTTAAAATCCATCATTGAGCAGTATCCAAAACGTCGTAGGTAAACATCTGAACTGACTAGTGCAACCCCTACTGCTGCTGTCAGTCACCCTTGCCCTCAACTGAAATGCATGGCTCATGCCAAACCATGCCTAGCCAAGCCTAGGCAGGGCCAAACAGAGCCAGGCAGTGGCCTTGTTCACTGCTTGCTCACTGCACTGCTGCTGCTGTTGGCAAGCTGCCAAGCCAGGTCACCCATCTAGCAATGCCAAGGCCAAGTCAGGCCAAACCTGCTGCTCTATTTTCCCTGCTCCAACTCTTCCTATATACTAGAATACCTATATAGACATATACATATATATATATATATATATATATATATATATATATATATATATATATTTTTTATATATATATATATATATATATATATATATATATATGTATATATATATATATATATATATATAAGTTGTATCTATATATATATATATATATATATATATATATATATAAGTTGTATCTATAGATGTATGTATATATATATAGGAAATCAAGTAGATAGATATCTGGATATATATATATATATATATATATATATATATATATATATGTATATATATATATATATATATATATATATATATATATATATATATATATAAGTTGTATCTATAGATGTATGTATATATATATAGGAAATCAAGTAGATAGATATCTGGATATAGATATAGTTTAGCTTATATATACATAACTATAATAGATACATATATATAGATAACTCTATACTTATACAGTCACTTCTTAACTAAAATTAAAGCCTACATCATACTAATTTACCTACATTAAAACCCAGGTAATTAGGAATCTTATTTGAAAACACTACATTTCAGAGTATCAGATAAATCCATTTGAATCCCAAAAATCCAAATCGATAACCAAACAAATCAGGAACCCAAATTTGTAAACTATGAAATCCAGGTAAATGTATGAACCCATTTTGAAATCCCCAAAATGAATTTAACACATATTCTTATTTTTGAAATGCAAGTTCAATCGGGTATCAGTCAAAACATGTTTTTCGAACCCAAATCAATTTGAAAAACCCAAAATAATTCAAAACAGAGGTGAGTTAACATATACTCGTGTCAGGGGGTTGTTCTCGTGTCCACATTGCTGGACATGAGGTGTCAAACCTCAAAGTGGCAGCATCAGTGAAGAACAGAAAAAACAGTATCGTGTAGAGATGTCGTGTCAAAAATGACACGACACAGTACTCGAGTATCCACGTGGCCATGTCTAGGGTTAGAGGGGGACTAGGGGTACGTGTACATGTGTCTATATCGTGTCTAAGTGAGTCGTGTCAGGAGTTATACGTATGTATCAGAGGAGGAATTTTTGCGTGTGTGTGTGCGTGACAGTGCAGGATCCGTGCGAGATCGAGAACTACCTCGATACTCAATCATTTCACCTAAAATTTTATGGGTGGCCTGACAGTCATGGCCCCCATGAGCACACCAATTTGGTGTGTCGAAGTGTCGTGTACAGAGAGATAGGGGACCCGAGCAGCAGGATACTGTACGACAGTGTCGTGCTGAGTTCTCGTGTCTAATATCATTGTCCAAAATACCCTAAAATCAACTCAGTCGACTTGATATGTAATCTACACCTAATTAGCTACACAATGATGTTATTAGTTTTGAATTTTACTAAAATAATTTTCTATGTGGCATTTCATCGAACACCCATTTAGAAATACCGATACGTGTCCGATACGGACATGTAATGGACACGAATTCCTACCAAACTTGGGCTATACCTAGGAGAACCCTAAATGGATGCATCTATGGAAAGAAATTGAGAATTTAAAGGTGTTTGATAGGTTTTACCTATTGAGGGTGAAACCTTAATGAATAGGCTTTGAAATGAGAGCTCTTCTCCCACTTGCAACGATCCCAAACCCTAGAATCCTTGCTAGCTGCCCAATATTTGTATCCTCTACTGCAGGGGAGTCCAACGCTATTCATTTGGTCCAATATGGAGAAGGAATGAAGAATTGGTGAAGTTTTGGGGAAGAACAAAAGTAGGAATTTATGTGTGTATTAAAAAGAGGCAAGAATCTTTGAAGGAGTGATTAAATAGGGGAAAATGAGTTTGATGGCTGTAGGAATAGTTAGGGTTAGGATTTTGGCAATAGTTAGTTGTGTGGCTAAGGTTTGTCCACCCAATTTCAAGCCTTCCTATTGGTCCAATTGTCCTAAGGCTTTCTTTTTCACAAATATCCTAAGAGGAAAAATATCCTATTTAGAAATATCTAGATATTGTTAATCTTGTCATTACTAGGTTGTTCTAATAAAGACTCTAAGCTCAAGGCTAATCTAGATTAGGCTAAGATTCTAGGTCAAGTCTCAACCTAACAAATAGCACGTATTTAATTAATAAAATTCATTTTCATTTAAAAGTCAAAAATGACCAAAATACCCTTAGTCTAAAAATAGTAATATGACATTCTAATAACATGACTAGGCTTCCTTGGTCATGGTAAGTCTCTAGTTTAGCAATTCTACGGTTACACTAGTTAACCATCAAAATCACATTTCAATATTTTAAATAGTTTTAAATTAATTAAAAAATTACCAAAAATCATAACATGGTTTAAATATCATTATTAAATGATTATAATTATAAAATTTCAAAATTACCCTCATTTTAGAAAACTGGGTGTTATAAGTCTACCCCCTTTAGAAGAATTTTGTCCTCGAAATTAAGATGGTAGTACTCCTTTTAGGTCAACACCCCCAACAATCATAGTCTCAAAATCATACGGTACGGTTCGACAATCATATGCATCTGTCCAAAATCATGATACTCAGAATCTTCGTCATGCTAGTGAGCAAGGCTATGATAATCACAGAGTCCTCGATTAAGCTACATATCTCTAGAATCATGGTATTTAAAATTTTTGCATTGTCGTATGTTTGGCCGCGAAAACCTTAAATTCCCATACCCGAGAAATACGTCCAAAACCAGACTATATGTCCTCACTATGCCAGCTAACATGACTATAGAAGAATCTAGATCCCATAACTGAGGCGACCAAGTCCATACGACTTATCTCAGAAAAAAATTAAATTATAACAAAATACTAGATCAAAACTTATCAACAACAAGGAAAAGATGGAATCGAATTTCAAGACAGTTATAAGAAGGCAAATGCATAAATGGAATCGAGAAGAACAGAACATGCAATAAGCTCTCCTACTGCCTGAGCATCTTCAACTGTCATGGCGTAAGCTCGCCCCTGCTGGCCTTCTCTGGCCTGCTGCTGGCCTACTGGAGCCCTGGCTCCTGCTCCTTGAGCTGTCCGTCCTACAGACTTGGGACACTCTCTCAACTGATGATCCGATGATCCGCAGAGTAGGCACTTGCCTAGCCTCATCCGGCATTCACCCCAATCGTGCCCTGGTTTCTTACAGAAAGGACAAAGGATAACATACAAAAAGGACAAAGGATAATATGCTGCTGTCTAGGGGCCTGCTGCTGTCTCTGCTGCTGCTATACCTGCTGAAAAGGAGCACGACCCTGAAACTACTGTTGCTGAAAGTGGACCCTCGGCTGCTGATACTGCTGCAGAATCTGTATATGAGGCCCCTTGGCCTGGCCTCCGCTGCTGCTGGCTCCATGAGCGTCTCCTTGAACAGCTTCTTGAAAGCTGCCCAAGTCTGTCCAACTGTACCAACCCTCGGATCTGTCTGGTACCACGTGTGGGCCAAGTCCTGCATCATACTAGACACCGCCTCAATCTACAGTCTCGCTGGAATCTCTGCCAGCCTGAATATCTCCTCCATGTGCTCTATCTACTCGTCGGCGTACAGAATGCCCTCTGTACCCCTGAAGTCTCGTGGGTGCATCTTCTGGAAATCCTCTATGCCCTTCTCCTTCGGTTGAAGCTGCTGCTGACCTGCCAGATGCTGAGCTGTAACTCTCTCAACTGTCGTCAGGGCCAGATCGATGCCCCGACTGAACTTCGTCGTCTGACGCTGCTGCTGAGCCTGCTGGGCCTCCATAAACTGCTGGGAGAAGCTAAACAGCTGCACTGTATCAACTGATCCCGTAGGTGGTGGCTGCTGAAATGTATCCGGAATGACGAGGGAAGACCCCTGAATAGGTGGAGGCACACCCCCAAAAGCTGCAGAAACCCGACATGCGAAGTGATGGGAGGAGCTGCGGTCCCAGCGTCTACAATTAGAAAGGAGGTGGCAGACCTCTTACCTGTGTCTGCTGGACCAGAACGATGCGATCGTGTCTCGATCACCATCCTGGAGACAGATCGAACAAGGAATCAATACTGAGATAGAAGCGATAAATCAAGAGAGGACAGTTTATTTTCAAAATGAAGCATTAAAGTAGCAAGAATTTTGATAACAAGAATCAGGTTAAGACCTTTTCCTAATGTGATTGAGTACCTCAAATATCCTACTCCTATTGCAGGCTGTAGCGATACTCTTGTTCGAATACCACTACATAAACTCAACCTGCATGGGCCACCAATAAAAATGTGTCACGACCCGCACCCTGAGGAAGGGCACGAGAACGTGGGTACGTCCAGCCTACGTCGAAGTGTCGGCGGTACAACGCTGTCCTTGGTCACTATCACAAACTAAATACAATATGACATACTCTCCGAACGGAGGACGAATCACATAAGGTACAACTCAATCACAAATCTAGAGATAGAAATAGCACGATATGATAAATAATAAAATCCTCAAACTGAGGTACAAACAGAAGAGAAAGTCTAAGTGTCTAAACAACACAACATCACAAACCTCCAAAAAATAATACAACTCTAAAGTCAATACAATGACATAAGAAATAAGATAAAGCCTAGCTAATCTAGTCTAAGCAGTAGGGATGACGTCCTCAGCTAGAAATGGATCCTCCTGTAGGTCCAGCTCACTGGTGTCATCTAGATGGGCTCCATAGTAGGTTGGGCAGAAGTCCTCGGTATCATCTGTAATATTTTTAATAGGTCCAGTCAGGACGGGAGCGAGCACAGTACATCTCATGCAGTTCATATCATGGAAGGAAATATAAAGCAAGCAATAGAGTAAGATACATAAAATGCTGTAAGAAGATGTACATAAAAATAGGAGAGATATTTGATAACTGAAAATATATACATGATAAGTAAGAACTGTAAGTGACTAGCGATTTAGAGTACGAGATGGCCTGTAACTGGCTTGGGTTGAACATGATATATATCGGTGAATATGAGAGACACCAGCCAAGAAGGCTGTGTTGTACATGATAACATATGAAAATTAATAGAGTGAACATGATGGATAAATCACATGACCATTTATACTCACCCCTACCCACAATCAATACACAAGGATCCAGTCAAGTTACGTTACGAACATGATGTTTTGGTTACACACGAAGCACATAAGGAAACATGAACGTACATGAGAGCACATGAAAGTACATAAGCGTACATAAAAACACATGAGAGAACATGAGTGTACGTAAATAACGCAAGAGCAAGAAATACATGATGTACATGAAACACTCGACATGAAGTATCAGTTACGCCCGCTAAGGGGGATAACATCCCATGAATAGATCCATATAGTACCAATCCGTGATAATAAGTGTCACAATCAAGTAAAGTCATCTAGAGCAAGAATATATGTCGAGACAAGTATAAAACGATCAGAGAATGTACTCGCCTGTGACCCTGAATGACTGATTTGAATGGGCATCCGAACTGGTGTCACAGAGTCCTATTTAGAGCAACACAAGTCATGATGTATACAAGAGGGATATAAATGAAGTGTACAATGTATCTACATAATTTCTAGGTCAATCTAGGTCAAACTCAACTCTTGGTCAACTCTGGGTCAAACCAAGTCAATAACTAGTCAAACTAGGTCAACAATAAGGCTATCTTGGGTCAACTAAGCAATTGGTCACCATTGACTCAATGTTGACTTTTGGTCAACTCTAGTCAACTATATAGTCAACTAGGACTACTAGTCCAAGCTAGTCCACTTTAGTCTAGGTTTATTCAAATCTAGGTCTAACCCATAGCTTAGCCTATGCATATGTATATCAAGTATACCATGTCTACATATAATCTACACTAGCTAGTTATAGGGCATATAGCCTAAACAAAAGTATACACTATATAGGCCTATATTATAGAGTCTAATATATACATAACATCTACTATATAGACTAACATATACATAGACTAACATATATACTATATAGACTAACATATATATATATATATATATATATATATATATATATATATATATATATATATATATATATACACAAATATAATCATCAATATATATATAAATACATACTTGCATAATTACTACATACATGCTTCACATATGCATACATATATTCAGTTTTATACTCCATGTAATCTAAACTCTCAAGTCCCCCCTAAACTCTAACATACAATACACAAATATAAAATCCTCACACACAAGCTCATACTCACACTCTACTTAAACCCAACTCACATAACAGAGAACAAGGGGCTGCCTAGTGTAACCCCTACTGCTGCTGTCAGTCACCCTTGCCCTCAACAGAAATGCAAGGCTCATGCCAAACCATGCCTAGCCAGGCCTCGGCAGGGCCAAACAGAGCCAGGCAGTGGCCTTGTTCACTGCTGGCTCACTGCACTGCTGCTGCTGTTGGCAAGCTGCCAAGCCTGGTCACCCATCTAGCAATACCAAGGCCAAGTCAGGCCAAACCTGCTGCTCTATTTTCCCTACTCAAACTCTTCCTATATACTAGAATACCTATATAGACATATATCTATATATATATCCAAATATCTATCTACATGATTTTCTATATATATATACATACATCTATAGATACAACTTATAGATATATATATATACCTACTTCATAATATATAAATATAGTTTAGCTTATATATACATAACTATAATAAATATATATATATATAGATAACTCTATACTTACACAGTCACTTCTTAACTGAAACTAAAGCCTACATCATACCAATTTACCTACATTAAGACCCAGGTAATTAGGAATCTTATTTGAAAACACCAAATTTTATAGTATCAGATAAATCCATTTGAATCCCAAAAATCAAAATCGATAACCAAACAAATCAGGAACCCAAATTTGTAAACTATGAAATCCAGGTAAATGTATGAACCCATTTTGAAATCTCCAAATTGAATTTAACACATGTCACGCCCGGATTCGTAGAGTCATTTATTCACATATTTTATCTTTTGGAATCGATCGTCCTCGCTTGGTCATGATGCCTTACAAGTCTGGTATTACACTTGTACAAGGCAAAGATGGTATATAATTGATTTCTTTCAAGTAGGAACACATCGCAGCGACAGAAGCAGATAAATTGAAGTTAGTGGGGAAAATCTTTCTTATTGAATAGAAGTACATCACTTCTTTATAGCAGCAGAGATAAAAGAATAACTCGAGGTCACACAAAGATATATAGAACTTTATTCTCTTTATTGATAATTGAAGAATAGTATAAGACTTGTATTAAAGCACAATGCTTACAACCAATCTCACTTTACATTAAAAGCCGACTGAACAATGCTACAAAGTTTACATTTGATACTTGGATACATTGGATTATTACTCGATATACCGACTTGGCTTACAACTCACTGGTACAACTGATTACAATGTTCCATACATTATGCCCTTTATAAACAAAAGACATTATCTTATACAAGGAGAGCTTCTTTATGCCCAACAAATCTTCGATGCCGCGGGACCAATCAAGCCAATCTTCATGTGTAGAATATTCCAAGCACGAGCACCTGCCCACAAAACGTGGGTCAGCACATCATCTATGTACTAGCGAGCAGAATCCAACTCACTCACCTAAGCCAACACTAACTGGTCAATTTTAGCAAGCATTTAATAGAATAATCTTTCTAGTTGGAGCCTAGCATCAGTTTACAGTTCATGGACAATAATCATAGTGAAGCATATAAACATATTCTTAGTAGCGTTCATGTGAAGGCATCCTTAAAGCATACTAGGTGTTATCATGAAAAGGCATCATTGAGGCATCATTGGTTCTAACATCTTGAACATGTTATGACAATTCTCACTTCAAGCATCACTTAGCATATATGTTATGATTGGACAATGTTTATAACAAGACATCTTTCTAGCATACTGAATTTAACATGTTAAGTACGTTCTCATATTGAAAGGCTACACATAGCATCATTTACTTGGCACATTAAGTACGCAATTTAAACCAACACATATATTGAGTATATCACAATTTAGTGATTTCTTACCGATAGCCAACTTCCTCATACCTATATCAAATACAGGTTAGCAGATATACTTACTCTGCCTGCACAAAATATTTATTAGCATGCATCCTGACTATATGGTCACTGGTGTTTAATCATACGGACGTTGCCATATAGGTCTTCATCGGTAATGTGATGACTCCAGAGAAGGTAGCTAGCCCCAAAGGATGCCTCGTAAAACCCGTGCCCCTACTGGCACGCCAATGTTTCCTCCTAGGCCGGATCGGTCGCCCTAACGTCCTGGGGTACCGTCCGAGAAAACATATCCCCATCTCTTATGCATAAGTTTTCCTTTGACCATGCGAATACGTGTCCGACTCGATCGTGAACGTAAAATGCATGGTGAAATATTGAAATAAAGACAACAGTGCATCATCATTCATCTCATTCAAGTCATGTTCAATGACTTATTTATTCCCAACATTACCATCATTTCATTTGGTGATCTCAACGATCCCAAGCCTCATTAATTCTCATTGTTTGCTTCATTACAACATTTCTCATTACGTTCCTTCTAAGGAGGAATAACAGCATACATTCATTTTGAAGAGACCTGTAGCCTTTCATTTATTTCATAGGAATAATAGCATATTCAATTCTTTTCTCATAGATCATTCTCGCAATATCTCATTATTCAAGTGATTTATTTATTTTATCAATATTAAGCATAAGGAACATTATCAATTCATTCTCAAGCATCATGTTACATTAGAAGTTCGAGTGTGATTTGTTCAACAATTTAAAGTTCATGTGTTATTCATTCAATGATTTCCAGCATAGGCATCTCTATTGATTTAGCAACTAAGGCATCGTATCACAATTATTCAACAATCAAGGTAAGAGACATTAGGGACATATTTATAGCATCACGTTATTCTATTTATTAAGCATACAGGAATAAGGAGGAAGGAGGACAGTTTTACTTGCCTTGTATAACGGTCTTTCTGCTCCAATCCCACTAAGCGTAGCTCCACCAGCGAGCCACGTTCCAACACTTAATCCGTCTAGCCAGCTAAGAAAGACTACATCAGTCTCAACTCTCTTGATCTCCAACACAAGTCACGGTCTAACATTCTGATCCCATCCAACAAGCCAACCAAATACCTCGTGCGGAGCGGAGCATTACATAATACACCACTCAGAAAAAGTTTTGTCCTCGAAACTTAAGAGAATAACTCATCTACTAGATTCACTTAGTCACAATAAATTACTCATTCAGCTTCAATTCATTATTCATTTCAGCACACTCGGTCATCTAAAAATAGCTATCCAACTGTATCATTTTAAATTCATCAACGATTCGGTCTTGTAATGCCTGTTGTTCGTATTACGTATTTAAGAATACGTGTACATATTTTATCTCGTATTGGCCATGGTTCATCTTGGTTTGGGTTGGCTTGGGTTGGTTCGGCTAGGCTTGATTAGCCTTGGTTCATCATGAACCAAGGGTGAACCCCCTACCTACCACAACCAACCCCATTTATTAACCCCTTCCCATTCTCTCTCCTCATTATTTCCTTTCTTCTTCATTACTCTCCACCACCAACCAAGAAAACCCTAGCCTAGGCAAGTACAATCTTGCTTCATGAAGAAACCCACCATTTTTATTGTTCTAACCTCTTCTTTGTAACTTTCTAATCCACATTAGAACTTGTCATTTTCTATTTTGAAGCTTAGATTTTCGTAGATCTAGAATTTAGTCATTTTTGGATTTTCATGGTTTTGATCTATTAAATTCCCTTGTTTTCAAGTTTTGATGGTTCCATGTGGTAGAGAATTTCCTTCTACCCAATTTTGACCTTTGAAAAGTTGGATTTGGACTTGTTTTGACCAAGTTATGGATTTTGGAAGCTTAGGGTTCAACCATGGAGTTCCTGCTGTTTGGAGAAGACAGTGAGCAGTGCGCGAGCTTTTTAGCTTGCGTCACTAAGCTGTGCGCACTTTTTAGCGCAGCGCAGTAGACCCCATATGCTGCCTTTTGGAAGCGTATGACTCGCATACGCTCGCTTGCTTGACAAGGAGTCGTATGGAGTCCATACGCTGCCTTTCTGGAGTGTATGACTTGCATACGCTCACTTGGATAGCCATGAGTCGTATGGAGTCCATACGCTACCTTTTTGGAGCGTATGACTTGCATACGCTCACTTGGATAGCTATGAGTCGTATGGAGTCCATTCGCTGCCTTTTTGGAGCGTATGACTTGCATACGCTCACTTGGATAGCTATGAGTCGTATGGAGTCCATACGCTGCCTTTTTGGAGCGTATGACTTGCATACGCTCACTTAGATAGCCATGAGTCGTATGGAGTCCATACGCTGCCTTTTGGAGGCGTATGACTTCTATACGCTCGCTTGTGTGACAAGGAGTCATATAAAGTTCATACGCTGCCTTTTTGGAGCGTATGTCTTGCATACGCTCACTTGTGTGACAAGGGATCGTATGGACCTCATACGCTGCCCTTTGTGAGCGTAGGCTTACCTGAACGTAGCTTGACTTGAGCGTAGCCTGACCTGAGCGTATGACTTTTGCACTGAGCGTATGGCCTTGGCTGACTTGGTCTTATGTCAGCATGTCACTTTGGTTTTATTTTCCTTAAGCTTGGCTCTTCTATAGCCCTGTATATTGATATTTTATTAGATATTTTACGTCCATTTTATATCCTTACGCCTTTTGTCATGAACTGGATAATCATAAATTTATTTAATAGGTTTGTTAATAATAATTGAACACGGTATGGCAGGACAAGCATACCTGACATGATTATCTCGAATTGCTGTTGCGACGGCTAAGGTTACATGACCCGACAAGAATGACTAACCTGGACACCGTGGATGATTACGTTTGCACAATAAACCAGTATTGTCTTGCATCATGTCTAGGATGGGATCCCTGAGTACCACGGTCAGGGATACCTACTGTAATTAACTAAGAGTAATAAACTAGAATAATTCAGTAGACATGAAGAGATTCCCAGCTACAGGCAATCCCGTTATCTGGGCGCATTAAGTGGACTTGTAGCCTACCGACGAGTAGGGCACACTTCCAGCACACAGTCATGTGGTGCATCCTTCATAAATAGACATTCGACCTGGATAACTTGGATGGTCTGCAGGGCTTGTGGTTGTTGAAATAATCTCATTGCATCTTGCTAGTAACTAGGCCTGTGATAACCCTAGCTAGTTAAAGTATCAAGCCGTACTTTTGATTGGCTGTGATTGATTGGATGAAGTTATTCCAGCTTAGTCTTATCCTGATTCTGTGTAAGATCGTGACAAGACACGATTATTGATGCTTGCCTTGACAATAACGATCGGGGGACCAGTTCTGTTCAGGCGAAGGGTTACAACCCCGGTCCTTGTTTGGTTTAAGGGTTGTAACCTGGCTCCCGGAGCAGTTCTGTGTCTTCCCTTCGGTTATTGTCTTATTTGTACCCCATGCCATGCTTGTCATGTTCTATCTTACTTCAGCAACATGATTATCTATAATAGCCTTAACAATAAAGATCAGGAGTCCAGTTCTGTTCAGGCGAAGGGTTACAACCCCGGTCCTTTTTTGGTTTAAGGGTTGTAACCTGGCTCCCGGAGCAGTTCTGTGTCTTCTCTTCGTTTATTGTCTTATTACCTTATCCATAGTATTTGAGACGGATTTCTATTCAGGTGAAGGATTGTAACCCCGGTCCTTGTTTGGTTTAAGGGTTGTAGTCTGGCTACTTGAATGGTTTCCTCGTACTCAATTATTGTTGTTATTTTTTATAATTTAACTTTAATGTTCCTTACTATATGCTGGTTTTAGTTTCTAAGTGAAGCCTCCTTTGTGGCACTTGCTCTTTCTGGGGTCTGACCCAGCTGGTTTTGTGTGGCCAGATATCGGAGCAGCTCCAGAGGATCCACCGATCTTCCAGCCAGATGGTGACCACTAGATGGAACCCTGACAACGAGTGGGTTTCCTTTTGTCCTCCCACTTATTTGTAAAATTATTCTTTTAAGGCGTTTAGCCGGCGAGCACGTGTTAGCTCGATTGCATCTTTATTTACTGTCTGCCTACGGGCTGTAACATGATTAACAGATCCTAGGGTTGATCATGTATGACTGAACTCTTGCTAGTCCTGGCATTTTGTACGACTAGCTTCATGATCATCCAATATGTAATGTATGGGACGCCTTGCTATTATATATTTGGTGCTCTGACATCTTGTAATTACTATTGCTTGCTTGTGATTGAGACAATAGGCTTGTTCATGACCTTAGGAGACTGCTGGCTTGTAGTTAAACCCTCATGTATCTAGACAGCCGTGACCGTATAGTGAGATGGATTCCATTTCATATACGTAGCTGGCTATGTCTGCCCCTGCTCTCCAGTATTCTGGTTCTGGGGCGTGACAGGTCTACCTTTCTCTTTTTCAATTACTTGTAACTTCTCATTGATTCACCAATATTTTTCTTATATTTTTATCTCGGTCGCAACGTATCACTTCGTTTGCATCCATACACATATTTTAGGCGTCCCCAAAACATACGCATTTCAGCCAAAGTCCGCGCTAGTGCGATAACTCTTCCCATAATGTTATCTCAGTCGCAACCTATCACTTCGGCTGGATTCGTACACATATTTTAGGCGTCCCCAAAACATATGTACTTCAACCAACTTCCATGTTAGTACGATTCGATTAGCCACGACATAATTCTCTTTTCCAAACCCGACTTAGCATCCTTTCAATTGACTTATTACTTTATTCACTTGCCAAAATTACTATCTTCCAAGCCACAACACTGAACATCAGGGACAACTCGGGTAAGCCCTCTATCCAACATAATATTTCCAACATTCGGTCAATGGCCTAACTTAGAGCCAATCATATCAAGAGTTCACAACATGCAATCATATTCCTTTCCCAAATTCGACAATATTTCTCACCGAGGCAATTCATCTTTTCTAAAAGATACAATCCGACGTCACCCACTATCGATTTCCCGAACCAATGGTACAATTATATGCAATAGTCAAGGTTAACCCAGCTACCCGACTATAGATACTGATACAATATTCCCATTATGAGCAGTCAATTCTACCTCATGGAACATTCACCCTCGATACATACAACTCAAGTCTTATCCCACGATTCTAGTTCCCGCTATAGGTCGACACATAATCCTCAAGGGTCAAACATCTCTAAGGTTCATATTGAAGCATATGCTTACAACTTATCATTCTTAGGTCATACTCATCACCATCTCTCGTTCAATACCAAAGGTTATCCTACGGTCGCCAATGGTCACCCTATTAACCGGTCAAGTCTCTATGGTTAGCTATACCGACAGATAAACCTAATCATTCAGGTGACTCCCCTAGAGTGGATGGCTACTAGGGATCATGCTAGTTTCTTATTCTCTGGACCAACAAGCAACCGACAGTTCTAAGGAACTCTACCCAAACCTATGGGTATCAACTCAGTCTGAATAACAAATCGCTATTGTCGGCTATGCCAACAATTGGTCATGCAGCCCACGGTCGCTAGGGTCAAGTCTATCTATCCAGGGTCTTCCTTAAGAAAATAATTCCCACAGAGGCTCATTCTAGACTTACCCAACGATCGACTAAGTTCGATCTATCCACATTACGGTCAATTCCAACCCGACATACGATTCTCATCGTTCTAATAATCCATCAAGTAAATTTCTAACGATTTAATTTCTATTCCAATTCCTTTGTACTCACACGAACCCATAAGTCAAAGCTAACTATTCAAGGGTCATCGATTCCGATAGTCTTAACATAACTATGAAATCATACTATTCGGGCTGTATGACGAAGTCACACCACTAAGTCATAAGCCAGCAATCTATATCCCAACCGACACCAACTATACATCACACCATCTACCGACACTATCTAACATATTTCGTGATTCTAAATCTCATTCATTTTCCAGCCATCAAAATCTCATACGGACATTCTTAAAATTCCCAACTTCAAGGGTCGAGTAGTCTATCCCATTCAATCCGACAATTCATGTATCAATTAACCATCATCTATGCAACACAAATATTCAGAGTCACTACTCGTTACTTCTCTGGTACAATTCAACTCCTCAGCATAGATTCACATAAGCAACGACTATCCTTTGGTGATCAAGATGGATTAACATCTATTACACCATAGGGTCAAGGCACATATTTTGAATATTCCTTTGGTCACCGACAACATTTCCAAAACTTCCAGCTTAGCAATCAACTTTGTACTAGCCACATATGATTTGCATCCAACCAATCGATGTCAATATTCAGATGTCTTAAGCCACAATATTCTCTAGCCAAATTCACTTACCCATAGCATACTAACTGTCTTACTAGTCTGAGTCATCACTCGACTAAACAATTTCTAACCAAGCCACCCGTTACAATTTCTAGAATTCTTGCTACCCAGCATAACATCACCGTCAAGGAACATTCGAGTCATCTAGCAACAATACATGACTCCCAGCTAAGTCTCGGCTCTACCTAGTACACACGGATAGTCTCATTGCTATCCTATGAAAGGGACTGCATACATCTCGTTCTGAGGTGGTAGAGGCAATATACCACTCAGAAAAGATGCCATCCCTAAACAATAACAACTTAATTCTATTCTGGACACTCGTGATCTTTAATGATCACAAAACTTAGCCAGCATCTCGGGGTCTCAATATCACAAGCCAACATTCTTAGGGTCTCAAAAACACTATCCAACACACATGAGTCAACTCAGTAGTTCTGTTGAACTCATCCATCAATTACCCCATTCACGATTCTTTTCCCAACATCACATGCAATTTTCAACTTGTTACAACATACATAGTCTCTTTTCTTTATTCCCACAATTCCAAACAGCATCCACACTATAGTATACTATGGCATCGAGTCATTGTTGGGTTATTTGTGTCCAAACTAACAACAATCATTCATTCAGGTGCATCACAATGTATATAGACTTATTGTATGGTACATCCAGTGAGCAGCTAAGAGGGTCAACAAACTTTCAAACACAATAAAAAAGGATGATCACAGAACAACAGCATAATCGCGGAAGCAATTTTTGATTTAATCGCGGAAGCAACGTTGAGTGATCGCAAAAGCAACTTTGGTTAATCGTCGATGCAACTTTGATTTGAAACGAATCAAAGAAGAGACCAAGGACGTAATGCCGTGCTCTGATACCAATTTTTTACGCCCCGATTCGTAGAGTCATTTATTCACATATTTTATCTCTTGGAATCGATCGTCCTCGCTTGGACGTGATGTCGTACAAGTCTGGTATTGCACTTGTACAAGGCAAAGATGGTACATAATTGATTTGCTTTAAATAGGAACACATCACAGCGGTAGAAGCAGATAAATTGAAGTTAGTGGGAACAATCTTTCTTATTAAATAAAAGTACATCACTTCTTTATAGCAGCGGAGATAAAGGAATAACTCGAGGTCACACAGAGATATATAGAACTTTATTTTTTTTACTGATAATTGAAAAATAGTACAAGACTTGTATTGAAGCACAATGCTTACAACCAATCTCACTTTACATTGAAAGCCAACTGAACAATGCGACAAAGTTTACATTTGATACTTGGATACATTGGATTACAACTCGATATACCGACTTGGATTACAACTCACTGGTACAACTGATTACGATGTTCCATATATTATGCCCTTTATAAACAAAAGACATCATCTTGTATAAGGAGAGCTTCTGTATGCCCAACAAATCTTCGATGCCGCGGGACCAATCAAGCCAATCTTCATGTGTAGAACATTCCTAGCACGAGCACCTGCCCATAAAATGTGGGTCAGCACATCATCTATGTACTGGCGAGCAGAATCCAACCCACTCGTCTAAGCCAACACTAACTGGTCAATTTTAGCAAGCATTTAATAGAATGATCTTTCTAGTTGGGGCCTAGCATCGGTTTACAGTTCATGGGCAATAATCATAGTGAAGCATGTAAACATATTCTTAGTAGCATTCATGTGAAGGCATCCTTAAAGCATACTGGGTGTTATCATGAAAAGGCATCATTGAGGCATCATTGGTTCTAACATCTTGAACATGTTATGACAATTCTCACTTCAAGCATCACTTAGCATATATGTTATGATTGGGCAATGTTTATAACAAGGCATCTTTCTAGCATACTGAATTTAACATGTTAAGTAGGTTCTCATATTGAAAGGCTACACATAGCATCATTTACTTGGCACATTAAGTACGTAATTTAAACCAACACATATATTGAGTATATCACATTTTAGTGATTTCTTACCAATAGCCAACTCCCTCGTACCTACATCAAATACAGGTTAGCAGATATACTTACTCTGCCTGCACAAAACATTCATTAGCATGCATCCTGACTACGTGGTCACTGGTGTTTAACCATACGGACGTTGCCATATCGGTATTCATCGGTAATGCGATGACTCCAGAGAAGGTAGCTAGCCCCAAAGGATGCTTCGCAAAACCCGTGTCCCTACTGGCACGCCAATGTTTCCTCCTTGGCCAGATCGGTCGCCCTAACGTCCTGGGGTACCGTCCGAGAAAACATATCCCTATCTCTTATGCATAAGTTGTCCTATGACCATGCGAATGCGTGTCCGGCTCGATCGCGAACATAAAATACATGGTGAAATATTGAAATAAAGACAATAGTGCATCATCATTCATCTCATTCAAGTCATGTTCAATGACTTATTCATTCCCAATATTACCATCATTTTATTTGGTGATCTTAATGATCCTAAGCCTCATCAATTCACATTGTTTGCTTCATTGCAACATTTTTCATTACGTTCCTTCTAAGGAGTAACAACAGTATTCATTTATTTCGAAGGGACCTGTAGCGTTTTATTCATTTCATAGGAACAATAGCATATTCAATTTTTTTCTCATGGATCATTCACGTAGCATCTCATTATTCAAGTGATTCATTTATTTCATCAATAATAAGCATAAGAAACATTATCAATTGATTCTCAGGCATCATGTTACATTAGCAGTTCGAGTGTGATTCGTTCAGCAATTCAAAGTTCATGTGTTATTTATTCAATGATTTTCAGCATAGGCATCTCTATCGATTTAGCAACTAAGGCATCGTATCACAATTATTCAACATTCAAGGTAAGTGACATTAGGGACATATTCATAGCATCATGTTATTCCATTTATTAAGCATACATGAATAAGAAGGAAGGAGGACAGTTCTACTTGCCTTGTATAACGGTCTTCCTGCTCTAATTCCACTAAGCATAGCTCCACCAGCGAGCCACGTTCCAACACTTAATCCGTCTAGCCAGCTAAGAGAGACTGTATCAGTCTCAACTCTCTTGATCTCTAACACAAGTCACGGTCTAACATTCTGATCCCATCCAACAAGACAACCAAATGCCTCGTGCGGAGTGGGGCATTACAACACATATTCTTATTTTTGAAATGCAAGTTCAACCAGGTATCAGTCAAAACATGTTTCTCGAACCCAAATCAATTTGAAAAGCCTAAATAATTCGAAACAGAGGTGAGGTAACATATACTCGTGTCAGGGTGGTTGTTTTCGTGTCCACATTGCAGGACACGAGGTGTCAAACCTCAAAGTGGCAGCATCAGTGAAAAACAGAAAAAACAGTATCGTACAGAGATGTCTTGTCAAAAATGATACAACACAGTGCTCGAGTATCCACATGGCCATGTATAGGGTTAGAGGGGGACTAGGGGTATGTGTAAATTTGTCTGTATCGTGTCTAAGTGAGTTGTGTCAGGAGTTATATGTGTGTATCAGCGGAGGAATTTTTGCACGTGTGTGTGTGTGCGTGACAGTACAGGATCCGTGCGAGATCGAGAACTCCCTCGATACTCTATCATTTTACCTAAAATTTTGTGGGTGGCCTGACAGTCATGGCCCCCACGAGCACACCAAATTTGGTGTGTCGAAGTGTCGTGTACAGTAAGATAGGGGACCCGAGCAGCAGGACACTGCACGACAGTGTTGTGCTGAGTTCCCGTGTCCAATATCAGTGTCCAAAACACCTTAAAATCAACTCAGTCGACTTGATATGTAATCTACACCTAATTAGCTACATAATGATGTAATTAGTTTTGAATTTTACTAAAATAATTTCCTATGTGGCATTTCATCGAACACCCATTTAAAAATATCGATACGTGTCCAATACGGACACGAAATGGATACGAATTCCTACCAAACTTGGGCTACACCTAGGGAAACCCTAAATGGATGCATCTATGGAAAGAAATTGAGAATTTAAAGGTGTTTGATAGGTTTTACCTATTAAGGGTGAAACCTCAATGAATAGGCTTTGAAATGAGGGCTCTTCTCCCACTGGCAACGATCCCAAGCCCTAGAATCCTTGCTAGCTTCCCACTATTGGTATCCTCTACTGTAGGGGAGTCCAACGCAATTTGTTTGGTCCAATTTGGAGAAGAAATGAAGAATTGGTGAAGTTTTGGGGAAGAACAAAAGTAGGGATTTATGTGTGTATTAAAAAGAGGCAAGAATCTTTGAAGGAGTGCTTAAATAGGGGGGAAATGAGCTTGATGGCTGTAGGAATAGTTAGGGTTAGGGTTTTGGCAATAGTTAGATGTGTGGCTAAGGTTTGTCCGCCCAATTTCAAGCCGTCCTATTGGTCCAATAATCCTAAGGCTTTCTTTTTCACAAATATCCTAAGGGGAAAAATATCATATTTAGAAATATCTAGATATTGTTAATCTTGTCATTACTATGTTGTCCTAATCAAGACTCTAAGCTCAAGGCTAATCTAGATTAGGCTAATATTCTAGGTCAAGTCTCAACCTAACAAATAGCACATATTTAATTAATAAAATTCATTTTCATTTAAAAGTCAAAAATGACCAAAATATCCTTACTCTAAAAAATAGTAATATTCCATTCTAATCACATGACTAGGCTCCCTTGGTCATGGTTAGTCTCTAGGTTTAGCAATTCTAGGGTTACACTAGTTAACCATCAAAATCACATTTCAATATTTTAAATAGTTTTAAATTAATTATAAATTACCAAAAATTATAACATGGTTTAAATATCATTATTAAATGATTATAGTTGCAAAATTTCAAAATAACTCTCATTTTAGAAAACTGGATGTTACACATTTTTTCCATTTTAAAGCCTTACCATGGTGTCCACGTAACAACCATAAGGTTAAAGAAAAGAAATGCTTTGAGAGAGAGATTCAATTTGCCTGACTTCTTCCCTGCAAAGAGTTACTGCTATAGACAGTAAATAACTTGAATAAGAAAAAATCTTAAAATCATGAATATTACACAAGCTAAAGACAAAATTATAAGACCATAATATTCAATGAGTAGTCACAAGATCATCAAGTATCGAATAATGTGACAGTAAAATGAATATATCAAAAGATGACAAACATTAACGTATGAAGATCAATGTATGTTATCTTTTCTAAAGTTAAATTATTAAATAATATTATCCATCAAATCTAAAATTTAAAATCCATCAGATAACAATTGCAACTAGATCTCAATAAATCTTAGTTTATAAAGAGTTGATTAATCTTGGATTAGCTGTAGGGGTACTGTCCCAGCTAACGTGAGTTCACAGGAGAAAAATTAAATACCGTTTCGCTTCGATCGTAGTCGTGGTGACAGACAGACCCTTTGTAGGCTTGTAGCCAAAACAAATCTCGTCTTTAATAAACGAGAATTTAATAAAAATTAGTACAATATAAAATTAATTATATTCTATGGACTTAAAAAATTTAGAACAATGTAGCATACGGTATAAGATGTATCAATTATATATATCCATATGTGCTACAAAATCATTGGGTAATAATAAAATATAAAACATTTGTAAATCAAAATGTAGAACCTAGATACGTTGATGTATTCTGGAACCTAGGGGACTGGGTTCAGTACCTTGGATCCAGAACTAGACGATAGTTGCAAGGGACCTTAATAAATCTTAATCCTGTGAAGTATTGATCACTTTGGGTTAGCTGTAGGGGCCGGTTCCCAGCTAGCGGTAGTCCAAAGACTAGTACACCGTGCCGCTTCAGACTATTTACACCAGTATGATAGAAGAACCCTTTCGGCTTGTACCCAAAATAATATCTACTTTTAAGAACTTAGATTTAAAGGAATATATGTAGTATCATCGAACAACACCGAAATCCAGAATCCCTAAATATAAAAGAAGTAAATACCCAAAGAATGGTTTATCATGATTAAGATTTAAAAATAATTTAAATAAGAGTCATGTATCCAAAATGTCAACCAAAAAGCCAAGAAAAACATCATTAAAAGAGGTTTGAGGAAGAAACTAATAAAGAGAAGAACGTAAATGTCACTCCAAATTTTCTTAATAGGGCTAATATGGTCATTTGCATTATTTCATTATTTTTTAATATTATTTAAATATTATTTTCAGTGTTTTTATATTATTATTTAAATAGGTATTTTACCGATAGTATTTTTATTTATAAAAAGTTTAATATATTTAATATATATATATATAATAAAATATTTAGTTTTGTTTATAAATAAATTCTGATTATATATATATATATATATATATATATATATATATATATATATATATATATATATATATATATATATATATATATATATTTTGGGTAATATTTCATTTATTGGAATATATATATATATATATATATATATATATATATATATATATATATATATATATATATATATATATATATATATATATATATATATATATATATATATATATATTTGTATATAAAAAAAAATATATATATATATATATATGTATTTTTTTTTTTTTTTATATATGGGTAAATATTATAGGTTTATTTTATATAAATAAATATATACGTATACGTGTATATATATATATATATATATAATATATAATATATGTATATATGTATATATATTTATATGTATGTATGTATGTATGTATGTATGTATGTATGTATGTATGTATGTATGTATGTGTGTATGTATGCATGTATTTATGGTGTGTGTATAAATATATACATATAATATATACATATATTAGTACTAAAGGAAGAAAGAAAGAAAGAATAAAAAATAAAAAATACAAATTAACACACACACGCCCTACCCCCACGAGTAGCAAGCAGCAGCAGTATAATACGAGCGGCCCCATGCCTTACAACCCGACGGCCTATATTAACCCGAACGAGATTGAACGGGATTGTATATATGGGTATATATATATTTTTAGAGAGAGAGAGAGAGAGGAAATATTTTTACAAAACCCAAACCCTAGCCGTCACCCCCAACCCAGCGTACACCCCGACGTCGTCGTCTACCAACCCGGGGCCGTCCATCGCCGAAAAAATTGCAACGAGCATCCCACTCGCGCACGGAAACTGTCAGTGAAGAGCCAACTTCGGAGCGACGTTTCACCGCGCACGCTCGATCTATTTCCGAGCTGTTTCTTTCGGTATGATCCTAACATATACACCTTTATTTCCCTTCAAATATTTCGTGCCGATCCGCACCATGTGCGACGATAAACGAGTTCCAAAATCGAGAAAAAACTCGATTTTCTGGGTTAGAAACTGTCCCGAAACACCAACTTCGTGGCCGATTTGTGACCAGCGTGTTGCAAATTTTCAAAATCGGTTTGAAGAGACTTGGAGACAACCTATAGGTCTTTAAAACCTTTTTTGTAGAACTGAATTTCATACACTGTACAGAAAGTTATTGATTTGTGAAGTTGGAGAAAAAAATTGATTTTCAAAAGTGGATTTTTAGTAAAATTGTCCCGATACGCCGTCCGTCCCGTCAATCCGGACGACGTGGTCATGAACTGAAAGCATCGAAAGGTGCGTATCGACTTCATGGTCGTGTGAGCTTTGATGGAATTCAAATTGGTCGCGTGTGCGCGACGAATTTGATGCGTATCCGTCAAAAATTTACCGTATCGGCCTTTTGCATATTTGTCAATTACTTTGTGCACACTCATCAAATCGCGACAAAACTTACGCCATTGGACTCAAAATATTTTTCTGATTCTATATGCAAAGTTTGGTCCGATTCTGAGACCGTTGATCGGGACGCCATTTTGGCGGGCCCACAATCCCACTCAACGGGTGATTTTGTGCACAGCCCACCGGAATCCGAAATTGGACATACCGTTGGGTTCGTCTCGTCAAATTGAACCTGTAGACATATAGTTTGATGACTTTAGAGACCGTAGATTCTGGCATATTTTTCGGTGCAAAGTGGGTCCAACGGCGGACACCATTTTGACCCAAAATTACCGTTTTGTCCCTGTTTTCAGAATTGGACTTATGGGTAGGCGTTTCTAGCTAATTTGACCATTCTGAGAATGTTGGAAATGTTTGTTTCAACATTAGGAGACATTTGTGCGAGTTGACCGTTCGTGGCTCATTGAGTCGGTTGTAGTTTCGATTTTCTCAGCTCAGGACGACAGGCGAGTACATTCTCTGATAGTTTTCATTGTCTTGATATCAACTATATCCGATTTAGTTGTAGTGTTATACATGATTCTCGACACGAGGATACACGGACTAGTATACGTGAATCTCGTCATGAGATGTCATTCCTGGTTTACCTGGTATATAAGTACATTGTTCGATATTTTTTCCTGTACTTGTATAGACACCGATTTGGGAGTGGGCTAGCCCCGTGCTCTTAGAATCCCGTGTCATGACCTGTCATGTCTGGATTCATTATACTACTCGGGGATGGGGGAGTTATTAGAGGTTATGTGATCATTACCTTTACTTGTTTATTACTTACGCATAGCTCCACCCTCACCACACGTAGGGTGTAGCCTGACCTTATACTACTTGTGCATAGCTTTCCATTTTGGTCGGCCTGATCCCTACATTATTATACTACCTGTGCATAGCCGGTCAAATGGAACAGCCTGATCTTGACCCAAGCCGATCACATAACGCTCTAATATCTCATGGCACTTTATTTTTATGTTTACATCATACCTTAGATTACTTTCCATTATTTATATTACAGTTTCATCTTATATATCTCACACTTGACATGATATATAGTTCTCTTGTACCGTTTTACTTTCAGTCTTGATATTCCATCTTGTATTTCATTATGATTATCTCTTATAGTATTTGTCAATTCACATGGAACTGCTATTGGCGTTTGTACTTGCTTATATCGTGACAGGATAACCCCCGTTGTTTTTCAGAGGATTTAGATGCAGATTGCTCGCCCTACTACGGGTTTGGCATAGATGGAGCCTATGACCAGGACCAACCTGTGGACCCGGTGTTCGTAGAGGACGTACCGCCAGTAGTGACCTAGTTCATCTAGATTTTGTCTTGATTATATTCCAGTTTGATACTTTGAGACTTGTAGTATTTATTTTGGGATATTGTTTTATGTCTTGGTCTCTGAACTTGTGATTATGGCTCGACACTATTTCAGACTATTTATCTCATCTTTATCTTTATTTTTATTATCGTGTTTATCTTCCTTAGAATTATGTGATTGAGTTGTGGTTATATTCCTCCGTATGGAGATAACAGGTTATATGTGTGTCTTAGATTCTATATATTCTAGATGACCTTTACAGCGTTCTACCACCGATACTGTGGCATAGGCTGGACGTACCCACGTGCTCGTGCCCCTAAACAGGGTGTAGGTCATGACATATTTTTATGGTGGCCCATGCAGGTCAGAGTCGCAACTAGTGCAATTTCGTAATGGTGCTCGACTTAGAGTACTAATTACGAGCCTGCTGTTAGGATATAGGTATTAGGAGTTACTCAATCACATATTAGGAAAACTCCAATCTTTTGATTACCATGACAAACACTTCTTGCAATTCAAAATAAATTGTCCTTCCTTGACGATATCTTATCATGTGCCATATTGATCTCTTTGCTTAGGACTTTTGAGAGATTCCTATGACGACCCTTGAGAATCTTGTTTTGAACGTCAATTTGAAATCATTTTCTCTTATTTTTCTTCATCCTTGCTCCTTGTTATTGAATTTGATTTTATTGGATAATCGCTGATTTTGATTTTTCATATCGAGATGAATTATGGCCTGAGTTACGGTATCTTCTGATAACATATATTGATGGGAATAATCGGAAAGGTAAAACGTCTACTTAGTTATTAAACCTGGAGTTTATCGCAGCTATATTAGCCGGCGTGGCGGAAACGTAGCGACCTGATTTCGGATGTACATATCTTGGTCATGAGATTTGAGATTTCTCGCAGCTATACTAGTCGGCATGGCGAGGATTCCAGACGACATGATTATAGAGGTACATACCCTATTATGGAATCTACCGTTTATCGCAGCCTTGCTTACTGGCATGGCGAGGATTCCGAGTATCATGATTTAGTACAGACGTGTATGATTATCAGAATGTATCTTAAGAAGGGTCCTAACATGTCATCTCTATCATTTCATTTCTCTTATATATTCTGTTCTATCCTCAATTAGCTTAGGAGTAAGGATGCTTTCCGTTCTTTAGTCCAGGTTCTTGTAGATTCTCATTTCATTATAGGTTCTTCGTAGTGTGATGGCTTGGTGATTTGCAATTGGTCTGTGTCCTTGAGTAATTATGTTAATAGTTTAGAGTATGGTTAGGGAGTATTGTATATGATTGTTGATAATTAAATATAGATGAGAACCCTAGAGTGATTAATAAGTGTTAAGGTAGGAGTTGCACCAGGTACCAGAATAGGAGGAGTACCCTTGAAGCTAGAGACGAAGTATTTCAAGTGTTATAGAAGTTTAGGCACCAACAGTATAGTGTCTAGTTGGAGGAGAGAAATGAGTAACCTAGTATAGAAGTATCATCCAAGTATCATATAGATGAGTTAGTGCCTTGTGTAGACGGCGTCAAGACTTGGGTAGACACCCTAGAGAGAGTATCCTAGATAGACGAATGTTCTTCCATGACTTTCATTTCTGGAGCATCAGAGATATCAATATCTGAAAACTTCCTTCATGAGTTTGTAGTAGACAAGATTATCTTTATTTTGATATACCATGTCCCACTCAAACTCATTCTCTTGTACTATCTTTGTTTCGCACAACTTTCGGATCAATTTAGGCCATTGACCATTTCCACTTTTATTTATGATTATCATATGCACATTGCCATGACCTTTAATTTAGGAGCACAAGACTAGTTGTTTTATCAAAACCAACTTCATATTGATGATCTAGATAAGACACCCTACGCCCATGACCTTCATGTCCCACTCAGGGACACCATCTTGTGCTTCATTTTATCACACGAGTTTTCTGACACAAGGCCCAATCTTGATTCACCCCATGAAGTCACTTTTATAATTGGGGGTACCATTTCGACCCAAACTTGTTGACCCAAAATATGGATACGACCCACATTAAGCCTACTACCCACATGACACTTGTGTCTTATTCAACTGAGCCCCACATGCTACTTATTTAACCGCATTCATTTAAGGAAGACAATAGAAAGTATTATCCCATAAGTGTAGTATAGTATCCTCGATAGAGTGTGCCAGTAAGTTGAGATCTTCACGGATCACAAGAGCTTGAAGTACGTGTTCACCCAGAAGGAATTGAACATGAGGCAGAGGCGCTGGCTTGTCTGATGAAGGACTTTGATATCTCTTTGCAGTATCGTCTAGGGAAGGCCGACATAGTTACAGATGCCTTGAGCAGGTATCCAGTCGCTATGTATTTGACGGAAGATCGTCATCTATTGGCCGATCTGGATAGTTTGGGTATCGAGGTGATCGTTCAAGGGATGCTGGTTCAGATATGGGGTTTATAGATTCAGTCTGCGTTGATGGACAGAGTCAGATCAGCACAGTTTGATGACGTGACCTTGAGGAGCATCAGGGAGCAGGTGCAGGCCGAATTGCTAGACGATTTCTCTATAGCCGAAGATGGATTGCTGAGGTACGGTACTAGATTGTGCATTCTGAGTGGAGAGCTTCTGGAGGAGATTCTACAGGAAGCGCATCGCTTCCAGTACTCTATGCATCCTGGAGCCAACAAGATGTACAGAGACCTGAGGGAGCATGTATGGTGGTATGGCATGAAGCGAGATGTAGCTCAGTTTGTATCTCGATACTTAGTGTGCCAGCAGGTAAAAACTGAGAGATAGAGGCCATGTGGTCTGCTTCAGCCACTACCCATTCCAGAGTGAAAGTGGGGGCACATCACTATGGACTTTGTATCTGGATTTCCATGATCTTCAGTAGGGAAAGACGCGATTTGGGTCATCGTTGATAGATTGACCAAATTGGCCCACTTTTTGCCTTTCAAGGTGGGACTATCCACGAAGAAGCTGGCAGAGATGTATGTGCGACAGATAGTCAGATTGTACGGAATTTCGGTGAGCATAATCTCGGATCTGGATAGTCGTTTCACTTTCCACTTCTGGAGGAGTTTGCATACTAGCTTGGGCACCCAGCTCAAGTTCAGTACCGCGTATCACCCCCAAACAGACGGTCAGTCGGAGAGGACCATCCAGACACTCGAGGATATGCTTCACACTTGTGTGTTAGATTTTGGAGGATCTTGGGAGGACCATCTTTACCTGGTAGAGTTTGCTTACAATAACAGCTATCAGGACAGTATAGAGATGTCACCATTTGAGGCTCTGTACGGACGAAGATGTCGCACTCCTTGTCATGGGATGATGTCGATGAGAGAGTTTTGCTTGGCCCGGAGATGGTGGTGGATGCAGTAGAGAAGGTTAAGTTGATCAGGGATAGACTTCGGGTGGCTCAGAATAGACAGCGGCATTGGACCGATAGCCACCGGAGACCGTTAAAGTTCGAGGTTAGTATCAGTTTTTCTGTTTGTGCTTGTTGGTGATTGTTTGCTTTAGGATCTTGTATTGAGTCTTGTCTTGTGTCTAGGTTGGCGATATGGTGTTCTTGAGGATTTCTCCGACACGGGGCACAATTCATTTTGGCCGAGGCGGGAAGCTTAGTCCGCGCTTCATCGGACCTTTCACTATTCTTGGAAGGGTCGATGCAGTGGCCTATCGACTAGACTTGCCGCATACGCTCGAGGGAGTCCATAACGTGTTCCATGTGTCGCAGTTGAGGCGGTACGTGGCAGACCCTAGTCACGTATTGGATCACTCTGAATTAGAGGTGGGGCCTACTCTCCGCTATCCAGAGCAGCCTGTGGAGATTCTGGATCGTCGGGAGAATGTGCTCCGGAATCAAGTTATCCCTTTGGTTTGTGTCGCATGGAGGCATCACTCTCCAGGTGAGTCTACCTGGGAGAGAGAGGACGAGATGCGGAAGCGTTACCCTTATCTCTTCGAGCCTTGATGTATTTTTTTTGTTCTTGTTACTATTATTGTGCTAGTTTGCTCTAATTTCGAGGACGAAATTTTTTTTAGGAGGGTAGATTTGTCACCCCCAATTTTCTTAATAGGGCTAATATGGTCATTTGCATTCTTTCATTATTTTTTAATATTATTTAAATATTATTTTCAGTGTTTTTATATTATTATTTAAATAGGTATTTTACCGATAGTGTTTTTATTTATAAAAAGTTTAATATATTTAATATATATATATAATAAAATATTTAGTTTTGTTTATAAATAAATTTTTATTTTATATATATATATATATATATATATATATATATATATATATATATATATATTGGGTAATATTTTATTTATTGGAATATATATATATATATGGGTAAATATTATAGGTTTACTTTATATAAATAAATATATACGTATACGTGTATATATATATAATATATAATATATAATATATGTATATATGTATATATATTTATATGTATGTATGTATGTATGTATGTATGTATGTATGCATGTATTTATGGTGTGTGTATAAATATATACTTATAATATATACATATATTAGTACTAAAGAAAGAAAGAAAGAAAGAAAGAATAATAAAAAATACAAATTAACACACACACGCCCCACTCCCACGAGTAGCAAGCAGCAGCAGTATAATACGAGCGGCCCCATGCCTTACAACCCGACGGCCTATATTAACCCGAACGAGATTGAACGGGATTGTATATATGGGTATATATATATTTTTAGAGAGAGAGAGAGAGGAAAATTTTTTACAAATCCCAAACCCTAGCCGTCACCCCCAACCCAGCGTACACCCCGACGTCGCCGTCTACCAACCCGGGGCCGTCCATCGCCGAAAAAAAGTGCAACGAGCATCCCACTCGCGCCAGGAAACTGTCAGCGAAGAGCCAACTTCGGAGCGACGTTTCGCCGCGCACGCTCGATCTATTTCCGAGCCGTTTCTTTCGGTATGATCCTAACATATACACCTTTATTTTCCTTCAAATATTTCGTGCCGGTCATGTGCGACGATAAACGAGTTCCAAAATCGAGAAAAAAACTCGATTTTTTGGGTTAGAAACTGTCCCGAAACACCAACTTCGTGGCCGATTTGCGACCAGCGTGTTACAAGTTTTCAAAATTAGTTTGAAGAGACTTGGAGACAACCTATAGGGATTTAAAACCTTTTTTGTAGAACTGAATTTCATATGCTGTACAGAAAGTTATTGATTTGTGAAGTTGGAGAAAAAAACTGATTTTCAAAAGTGGATTTTTAGTAAAATTGTCCCGATACGCCGTCCGTCCCGTCAATCCGGACGACGTGGTCACGAACCGAAAGCATCGAAAGGTGCGTATCGACTTCGTGGTCGTGTGAGCTTTGATGGAATTCAAATTGGTCGCGTGTGCGCGACGAATTTGATGCGTATCCGTCAAAAATTTACCGTATCGACCTTTTGCATATTTGTCAATTACTTTGTGCACACTCATCAAATCGCGACGAAACTTGCGCCATTGGACTCAAAATATTTTTCTGGTTCTATATGCCAAGTTTGGGCCGATTCTGAGACCGTTGATCGGGACGCCATTTTGGCGGGCCCACAATTCCACTCAACGGGTGATTTTGTGCACAGTCCATCGGAATCCGAAATTGGACATACCGTTGGGTTCATCTCGTCAAACTGAACCTGTAGACATATAGTTTGATGACTTTAGAGACCGTAGATTCTGGCACATTTTTCGGTGCAAAGTGGGTCCAACGGCGGACACCATTTTGACCCGAAATTACCGTTTTGCCCCTATGTCCAGAATTGGACTTATGGGTAGGCATTTCTAGCTAATTTGACCATTCTGAGAACGTTGGAAATGTTTGTTTCAACATTAGGAGACATTTGTGCGAGTTGACCGTTCGTGGCTCATTGAGTCGGTTGTAGTTTCGATTTTCTCAGCTCAGGACGACAGGCGAGTACATTCTCTGATAGTTTTCATTGTCTTGATATCTACTATATCCAATTCAGTTGTAGTGTTATACATGATTCTCGACACGAGTATACACGGACTAGTATACGTGAATCTCGTCATGAGATGTCATTCCTGGTTTACCTGGTATATGAGTACATTGTTCGATATTGTTTCCTGTACTTGTATAGACAACGATTTGGGAGTGGGCTGGCCCCCTGCTCTTCGAATCCCGTGTCATGACCTGTCATGTCTGGATTCATTATACTACTCGGGGATGGGGGAGTTATTAGAGGTTATGTGATCATTACCCTTACTTGTTTATTACTTGCGCATAGCTCCACCCTCACCACACGTAGGGTATAGCCTGACCTTATACTACTTGTGCATAGCTATCCATTTTGGCCGGCCTAATCCCTACATTATTATACTACCTGTGCATAGCCGGTCAAATGGAACAGCCTGATCTTGACCCAAGCCGATCACATAACGCTCTAATATCTCATGGCACTTTATTTTTATGTTTATATCATACCTTAGATTACTTTCCATTGTTTATATTCCATTTTCATCTTATATATCTCACACTTGACATGATATATAGTTTTTTTGTACCGTTTTACTTTCAGTCTTGATATTCCATCTTGTATTTCATTATGATTGTCTTTTATAGTATTTGTCAATTCACATGGAACTGCTATTGGCGTTTGTACTTGTTCATATCCTGACAGGATAACCCCCGTTGTTTTTTAGAGGATTTAGATGCAGATTGCTCGCCCTACTACGGGTTTGGCATAGATGGAGCCTACGACCAGGACCAATCTGTGGACCCGGTGTTCGTAGAGGACGCACCGCCAGTAGTGACCTAGTTCATCTAGATTTTGTCTTGATTACATTCCAGTTTGATACTTTGAGACTTGTAGTATTTATTTTGGGATATTGTTTTATGTCTTGGTCTCTGAACTTGTGATTATGGCTCGACACTATTTCAGACTATTTATCTCATCTTTTTCTTTATCATCGTGTTTATCTTCCTTAGAATTATGTGATTGAGTTGTGGTTATATTCCTCCGTGCGGAGATGACAGGTTATATGTGTGTCTTAGATTCTATATATTCTAGATGACCTTTACAGCGTTCTACCACCGATACTGCGGCATAGGCTGGACGTACCCACGTGCTCGTGCCCCTAAACAGGGTGCGGGTTGTGACAGTAAATTTGTTCAAAGTAATCAATAGCTAAAGTATGAGATAAGCACAAGTTTGAAACTAATTTTTAAAATAATATAGAACTTGAACTTAACTCATATATCAGACTAAGATGTAACTGATTCATAAGAAGTTAATCAAAATAAAATATGAGAATCAATAGTGAAGTATATTATGCAAGCATAAGGTTAACATAAAAGTATATGGATATACTTTTCAAGTAAATAGAAGACTTGTGCTAAACATACATACTTACAAAATACCGATCAAAGTAAATATGATATGTTAAAGACAAATCGGTAAGAAGTGGCCATTAAAAAATATTAAAGATAAAGAGTCAAAACATATTCACCAAAACAAAATTAAGCTCCTATGCATGCTTCAAGAATAAAGATTAAGAGTAAAGAGAATACATAGACAAATGTGTCACACTAATAGAAAATAAAATATTATATAGTATGAACTACTCATTTAAGCTAAACAGCTAGTCAAGCTAGGATTATGTCTTACATTGATTCAAACAATAAACAATTTAAAAGATATCAATGAAATCTAATAGCAAGATATTAATAAGAATATGCTAGATCTACAAATAAAAACAGAAAGTAAATCATTTAGCATGTTACCAAAGTGGTTCAAGTGACCACACTTATGTTGGTGCAATTGCATGGAAGATGACTTTTGTAGTTGTGCAACCACCAACACGTTCCATCGTTCTATGGTTCAGCATTAGTTGCCCCACCTGAAATATTAGGTGAAGACTTTGGTATCCAATACTTGGATCCACATTTGTTAGCTTTGTGAACCCATATACACAAGTTCATATCAACTAGTTTTCTAATCTAACAATGATTAGAAATGTGTCCATTCATGCCACAATAATGACATAAGTTATTAATATTTGTACTATGTGCAACAGTATAAGAATGTGCAGTGGTGTGATATGATGTGCATGGATACTTGTAGTAGAAAGCATGGTTGCGTGAAGCTTAAGCTTTGCTTGCTTCCTTTTTAGATGACCTATCGTGTGTGACTTTCTAATGTGCTATGTGTCTGGTGTTAGATTGAGTCATATGTTGTATTACCTGCTTTCCCAGTCTAATCTCTAACTTTTTAGAGTTAGCACAGATCTCATCATATTTAGCAGAAAGATCATCAATTCTACATGAAGCAATAGAATACTTCTTCTTTTCTAATTCTAATTCCTCCTTAAGTTTAGCATTTTCTTGAGTGCTTTTCTCAATGCAACCAAGTGCCTCATGCAATCTAAACTTCAGTGTGGAAATCTCAGTAGAATTATCAGAAGGAGAACTATTTCTAGCATCATTCAATAAGCAAGTAAGCTTTTCATTCTTCTGCTTATAGGATAGAATATCCTTTCTAGCTTACTTATACTTATCTAATACTTTCTTGTCACTACAAGAAAATTTATTTTTTCCAATGTTTTATAAACGTCGAAAAAAGATAAAAAAAATGTTGGCATATGTATTCCCGACGTTTGTTTAACATTTTTTACAAACGTCGTCGTTGCCCTAGTTGGGAATTTATGACATTTAAGATAAACGTCGGTATTAGTAAAGCCAACGTTTGTAGCAACGTTTAATAAACGTCGAAAATTGTGTAATAAGGGGTGAAATTTTTCCACGTTTCAACAAAAACGTCAGAAATTGGACTAGTTTCCCAACATTCTGCAAAAACGTTGGGATTTACTTTTCCAACCTTTTTCCAACAATTTTTCAACGTTTTAACAAAAACGTCGGCATAGGTATAGCCATTAAAAAAAAAATTGAATACACCAAAATATCAGTATAGGTTTAACTTCCAAACCATTCCAGAGTCGATATCATAGATCTTCGAATCAACGTATACAAGAATATTAAGGGATAGTAAAACTCAAAAGCAATATTACTATATTGCATACACCAGAACAAAGGTTTTCAGGAACTTTACACGTTTACTATAATGCATACACCAGAACATTAAGAGGTGCATATGAAATAAAGCTCTTCTGCACTGTAGTTACGAAATGATATGTTACTCGTCTGTTTTTGTTACAAAGGGGTACTTTACCAATTCGGATTACTATAAGCTTTCAAGTACAAACTTTGGTTGGTGTAAATCATAAATCATGAAGCAACAAAGAGACTAATGACCTTTACGTAGAGAACGGGAGCTTTATGCCTATTAAACTTATGTAAAGGTGATCCAACACTGCCAGAAGTGAGATTTTGGCGGTCAAAGAAACCTCCAGAATTTTTGCCGACCTGCAAAAAATGACATAACGAGTTAAACAACACACAAGTGTTAATAATCATTGGCATATGAAGTGAAGATGGAATAAGAGTCTAACAAAGCCACTAAAGATATTAAGATCAAAAGAAGCAAATAAGCCCATTCCAAAGAATGCACACCTGGTAATGATGAGATTTACATCATGTGGATTACAATCAACAAAGTGGATATCAATATTGTGAGGTTTCTTAACCTGCAATGTAAGATGCAAAAATACCAACTTGTTGCAGCTTCAAGATGGGAAAAATATACAAATGGAGAAAATGTCAAAGTAGCACTTGCATTAAAGAGGGGGGAAATCTAAAAGAAACTCAAACCAATTCATATAAGTTATAACTTGATAATTTCTATCAGATAATTCCTCATATCAGGTGATATGTATCAGTATCCAATTGTCAAATATGGAAAATGTGTTGATGGGTAAATTGTCCCATTTGTGTCGTTCGATGAATTGTATCGTTTATATTCATATCACATTGGAAGATTTATCATGTATCTTAGTCACTGGCAATACAGTATACAAACTAATATAATGTCCGAGGCACTTGATGTATGTAAGAAAGGTTTTAGGAGTTAGGAACTGGCTGAGAAAAGAGGCAGAATGCTAGGCTGAATGTGGCCGATAGATGGAGCTGGCTGCAAGTTCTGATCATATGTTGCATCTTCTGCTGTGGTGTCTCTGTTATCTGCTATTGGAAGTTTCTTTGCTTCTTTAATGTTTTTGCTATGTTGTTTCCATGTACTAAAAGTTATCTCCTAATGCTTTGTAAGCAATCAACGAGCCTTTCTGTTATGAACTTTCAATGACATGTTTGTTCACTTTGCAGAGATTGGCTTCTGACTTCTTATCAAATTACATCTTTTTTACTGTTGGAAGGGTTGGTTCTAGTACTGACTTGATCGTTCAAAGAGTAGAATTTGTTCTGGAGTCTGATAAAAGAAGCCATCTTATGGACCTCCTTCATGCACAAAGAGCAAATGGAGCTCATGGGAAGGTAGTTTCGTTCTTTGTTATTAATAGGTTTACACCCCTTGATATAATTCATCTTTATATATGTTATTGTTGGTAGCCTGCTTATGTATATATATATATTGCACGACCATGCCAGTTAGGGGTTTGTAGTCTTGTGTGACACAAACCAGACACGGTTTGGCTGGGTTCGAGGTTTCCGACACTTCCATACTTGAACCCTGCTTATAAATGGGATGTAATGGTGAGTATCTTGTGGAAAATGGAACCAAGGATAGGCGTTGGAAAAAAAATCAAGTGTCAAAAACAGGGAAAAACGAAGAAGGGATGGTTTTTATGGAAAAAAGGAGGGAGAGAGGGAGGTACCAGCTGGTTGCTGCTTATTGATGTTGATGCCATTGATGTACTTCCTCATCAGAAAGCCTAGGAAAAAACATCTGATTTTTTCGAGAGATTAAAAAGGGGTACATGGTTATGAGATTTGGAATATACACATTGGCAACGTATGGGAATCTAAGTGTGAATATTAATTATGGACATACTCATTCACATTTTATGTTCAGACATAAAATTTAGAGACAGTTGTATTGTTTTATCTGTTTGTGGAAAATGAAAATTTTAAATTTAAACTTGCAAACTAAATAGGAGTTATTTTTAAAACAGAATGTTGTCATGCATGTATGTAGTATGTACGTCTATATGCTTGTTTTTATGGATTCCGGAGCAGTAAATTAACCAACCTTCCTTTGCTTCTGCAGCAAGCTTTGACTTTAGTCTTTGTAGAGACGAAACGAGGAGCGGATGCATTGGAATACTGGTTATGTCAGAATCAATTTCCAGCAACTTGCATTCATGGTGACAGATCGCAGCAGGTTACTACAGTTATTTACCAGATGAAGTAGCATTTGCTCTGTTAATTGCCTATGCAATGAACTCAATTTGTTTTTTAGCTTCCAAAAGATCTATAGTATGTAATGTTGTCTCGTTCCTATTATCTCGAGGTTTTAGGAACATTGGTTAACTAATATGGTATCAGAGCTACCTAGCCAAAAGGTTCTGGCTTCAGATCCTCCCATCCTCCAATTAAATTGGTTTGTATGACCTAATTTTATATGTGATCCTCCTTCCGCTTGGCTCTAACCCCAGTGCACGCTCTAGGCTCATCCACGTTCAATGCCAGCTTGCATGTATCCACGTGCAATACCAGCCTGTACGTGATGGGGTGTGTTAAGAGCTATACCATGTAATGTTGGCCCGCTCATATCAGCTCAAACTTTTAGGAACATTGGTTACCTAACACCAAGCTTGAATTTTAATTCATTTGTATAAATATCGTCCTGCATTCTATATTAGGGATGCTAACAGATTTGCTCTTTCACTTGTGCTCTTGACCCTTACAAATTATTGTTGTATTTGTCCCTAAATAATTAAATAAATCAACAGACTTATAGACATTCTCTCTTATTTACTTAGAGAGTGATAGGTCCTTTGTTGGTTCTCATATGCCTTCACATGCATGTCACTGTATCCACTAACGGTTTAATGCTTTCAACTAAGGAAACACACAGGTCTTTAATTCTTTCAACTAAGGAAACATACGATAACATTGTCGAAGTATGATGGCGTACACATAAGACATCAATGATGCTCTAGTCGAAGGAATGTTACAGTACTGTAATACTAAAAATCCTATTGACAATTGTTAGATGTGAAAATCTATTAGGATTCTAGCTGTGAGTCTATTTGGTGAAATCTTTCTCTAAAGACTAAACATCTCATGCATATAGCCTATGTTAGTGACTTTCGCATCGAGTGTGCTACTAGTCTAGATGGAACAACCAAAGTCCAGTTGGATGTTCCTCCGACTGAAAAAAATATGCTATGGAACAAAACCCAGAGTTTCACTGTATTATAACACTTCTGATTACCTAGAAGACAAATGGAACATATTTTTTGCTAGCACACAACATTCTTAAAGTAGATAAAAACAATAACAAACCATATCAGGGCAAGACTTCGCAGAACCAAGTTGAGTATGACGGTTAGGCTGAGCTTTGACATCCCAAATGAGAACCTGCATACAAACCTTACTGACTTAAGTCATAATTGACTCATATTCACCAGAAAATAGAAGACAACAAATTCATGTAGTCAGAAAGCTTTATTATTTATTTTCCTGTAGGGAAGCAGTACCAATCTGTGACACCAAGATACTATACCACAATATGTAATTATCTGCTCTGGTTGAATATAATGTTCCTAACTAAGGATTACATATATACAAGGAAAAGTAGCATTATGCAAGTGGAAAGGACATACAACAATAGCAATGGAAGTAAGAAAAAGCTACTTTATATACCTATTTTTTCTTAATCTTGTGATGCCCTTCATTTCGCCATATCCCATTTGTGAACCATGTTTGGCTGAATGCGTAATTGCCTGTAAAGATACATTTCTTAAGCAACAAAGTTTCTACACAAATCAAAAGCAAGCATTTGTTTTGTAAAAGAAGGTCCAATCTTATTCTTAACTATCTACAGGTTTGGGGTTTTGTTAATTATGTTTTAATCCTCCATGTAAGGTAATAGGATAAACCAACGAATTCCATATTAAATGAAACAAAAAGTAATAAGGCCTCTTAAATATAAAACCAAGTTGAGTTGTTATGCTAAGTGCTGAATCATTATTACGTCATCATGCAAGCCTTCTCCTACGATAATGGGGTCAGTTATAGAGCATAAAAAAACTTCATAAAAGAAATTTTCTTCTTAAGAATTGATAAATTTTCTTATAGTGCCAATATGGATGTGTCGTTTAATGTGTTTCAGGTTAAGATAAATATGTACTGTCAGTGAGCGAGGGAAGATAGAGGCCAATACATGGTGTTTTTGGGCCTGCTTTTAGGGCTCCCTGCAATAGGGGTATGCCCAGGATGAGTGCACTGTTGCACAGGGCAAGGGCCACAGTTGGCCTGATATAGGCAGATAATAAGAGGGTTAGAAAGGAATGTTGATAGGGGGTCAATTCTAATGGGGACCCAGCAGTTAGGTAGAGAGGGAGAAGTCGAGTATTATGTCAGGTATGAGTGAAAGGGGTTTAATCAGTAACACTATGTTAGGAACTGGATTCCTAGGTGTGAGTGGATGCTCAACTAGATAGATAGATTGCTATATATATATATATATATATATATATATATATATATATATATATATATATATATATATATATATATATATATATATATAGCTTAATAGTTATAAGGGATAGATAAGTTGATAGATAGGAAGTTGGAGGAATAGAAAGATGGGCAGCTAGATAGAGAGAAAAGAAGTGTATGCAGTTTTGGGGGCATCCTATGGGGTGCTGCCTATGCAACCAGGTAGGAATGGGGGATTTGGCCTGTGCTTGGACAGGGTATGACTTGTGCTCTACTGAACTACAGGTACCGGTTGGGGCTCGGGCAGGCCAAGCATGGCAGTGGGCAGTAGACAGGGAGACCAAGGGATCAGAAATGAATAACAGGGTTTGCACAGAGTTAACATCAGTATGGGAGATGTTACTGTTAGGCAGCAGCAGAACTCACTTTAGAGTCGCTGGTCTTACATTCTGACTTGCCTTTTTTTAGAACCCATTTTCTCTCAGTAGTTTACTTAATTTTCTAAGCTTTTTAACATTGACATACTTTGATTACAATCCAAAGCTTTTATATACTTTATAAATGCTTTCCTTCTGTTCTTGTCATATTAATTAAAAAGGGTCCTCTTCTATAGTTCAACATTTAGTTCTTCTAATGATTAAAATTTGTTTGGAGCCTTATGGTCCATAAGCTTAACTTGAAATGGCATTAGTACTGAAGTGTGATGGATATATTAGATTGTTTAAAATCTATAGAAGGACACATGTGATCATTGGGATATCTGTAATTAAAAGTGTGTGGACAGTGAACATCAGTTAGATAGGGGGTTCAATGAAGTATAAGTAGATGAAAAGAGAGAACCAGGCAGTATCAGTCACAGTATTGGACTGATACAATGATGGGATGTTTGATTTCAGTTTAGACTGAACCGGAAGAGGGGGGTGTTCAGTCTTGAACTAACTAGAGAAATGTTGGATTCAGTCCTGGACTGAACTGAATGGGAAGTTCAGTCTGGACTAAACTAAAAGGGTTTGAAGTATCAGTTTAGTTTGAATTGAATGGAAGGGATGTTTGGAGAGTATCAGTAAAGCTAATGCAATATAGACAGGTAGTAGGAGTGAATGGAAAGTAGTTAGCAAGCCATAGCAGGAAATTAGAAGAAGGGGGGCAAGGAAATGTATCTAACTGATACATGTGTTAGTGTGTCATAGATATGTATATGTGATTATATGAATGTAGCTATAGTGTATGAGTATGAAGTGAAGGGCATGGTTTAGTGTTGTTGTAGGTTCAGCATGATAGTAAATGAAGGGGAGGGGCAACTTAGATAGGTTAGAAGTTGGGGGTTAAACAGATAAGGGTTTGGGAAGTTCTAGGACAAGTTTCTAAGTAAATTATTTACCTAAAAACAATATGGTTTAGCCTAATCAAGGGTTTAGTACTAAAGATCCAAATAATGGAGCCAATTAACTAATCATGAAACAGACTTGTCAATTCAGATATCTTTGCGTTTTTGGGTTTGTAACAAACATGGTAGGAAATGGAACATAAAGCAAGTCATGGGATATTTTAAAGCGCTATGGTTAGGTAAAAAAACACTCATGACAAGCAACATATAGGTCACAAAAGTCTCATAGTGAACATGTTGGACACTGTCCGTGCTAGATTAATAAGCTCTCTATAGTTGAGATGTAAACCTTACGTGTGAAGCATAAGGTCAACATTAAATAAATGTGGATTCAAATCTTGGAAATTCTCTCTCACAATTCAATCGTGGATAAATAATCTTAAGTAACCAACACATATTCAAGACAAATAGGCTAACACTTATTGCCATATGTTCCTCCAATTAGATTATGCCATTATAGACTGGCATCCTAATTCCAGAAAGTGATATGAAGCATAATAATTTTCTATTATGATATTCATGGTTTCAAGAAGATCCAAAATCTATGTTCTTGTTAATTTTGAAATCCAAATAGAATCAGACATATTTACTGCAAGTAAAAGAATATAGTTAATTGACATAATGAATCTGGATACAAGTTTATGAAGGAGCTTACATCATTCCTACCACTCGGTATGGCAAGGTTTTCATATTTTTTTATTCCAAGAGTAGTCATCTCCAGCAAAGTTATCTGCAATAAGTTTCCAAAATATTTTAACTATGACATACCATGAAAGGAACTAGAAACACAAGTATTTCAAATACTACAAGTGCATTGTACTAGACATTAGACTGATCACTTGATTTCCAGACTCTTATCTCTATGCATACTTCATTATTACAAAAATAAAATCTCGAAGAGCTATATATAGTTGCAATCCGTCATATTGTATAACAAAAGATGTCCAAAAGTTTTGTTTATCATGAATTAACAAGGAAGACTTAGTTTAGTTAGTTGCAAGTCCATAACAGCTCGCCGAAAAGGAAACAAGAAACTATTGTGCTTCCTAGACAACATAGACTAGGGCTCCACACAGTTGAAGGTTAAGAGTCCAACATGTCCAAGTTACTTGAGACACACAAAAAAATCATTTGACATTGGCATTTGATTTTCAGTTACAATAAGATTCTTAAAAATAAACAGAAGGAAGAATATTCTATCATTAAGTAGTGAGAGTAAAAAACCCATATAGAACTTCATGATTCTTTGACCATGTCGTACCTCCCCAGGAAGTAATGATAGTTTTGAATTTCTTCACAAAGGGAGAGCATGCTTCTTCGTTAAACTGTAAAGCATTAAGCAAATTATCAATTGTATCATCATATTGAATGTAAAAAGAGATCATATACATATGACTTATATAAAAAAATAACATGTCAGATAGTAAGGAGTAATAGCCTAAAAGAATATAGAATTATATGATTTTTACTTGGAACTGCAACTAGTAAAATAAAAACTAGATTGGTACACAATCTTAAGAGATGTTGCTATCATAATTCTAAGTAACTAAGTGACAGAAGTCCCATTTAAGAACACTCTTGATGGTGACAAGTTAAACGAAACAACCATATAATAAAACCGAGTTATAAAGTATTAACATGTTATGAAAGCTCAGATATTTGTAGTAATCACTTCCAATGATTCATAATTTGTTTAAAATCAACTGAAGTTCATGTAGAATAAAACTAAATTGCATGTGTTGGCAGATAGGTTGCAACAGAAGATTGTGAATTAATGTTGCAGAAAGTGTCAGAGGTTGCCCTAGGTTCCTCGCATAGGCCAACTGTCCAGTTTAGGCAGGCTCAGCTTCTGCCGGTAGCTATAATCCTAAAAAACAAGTGTTTGGTACTAGCAACTATTGTCACCTGGTCGTTGTTGCTTTCCACTACTTTACTTCTGCCACCATGCTCCACTCTGCAAGCCAATCAGATAGTTGGCAAATGGTAATACAGTTTTAGTATAGGGTCGGTTATGATCTTACGAAGACTCAATAGAGATATCATAAATAACAACCCCAGGAATTTATGGAAGATATCAAATTTCGTAAATCTGTAATAAAAGAGAAACCAGAAACCTTTTCCCCTTGTGCAGTTATAGTATATATTACTATAATTGTTGCCACATCCATTCGAATATGCATATACAATTGACAGGGTATAAGGCATAGGATTGCTCGTTCTCAATTGACTACATACAACAATTGATTTTGTAGTTTACTACAAAACAGAACTGTTAGAAGCCAGTATTTTTTATTTTGACTATATCTAATGCTTGTGTGCTTGAGTGCCAACACGGTATACAATACTGCTTGCCCACAGTTCGTCACCCGTGGGCCGTATTAGTAGTTAATTCAGGGTCAGGATGCCTTTGTTGTGGATGTAGTGAACGTCGAACACTTCCAATTTCAGCAATACAAGCATAGGTTCATGGTATTTCATCAAACTAAGCAAGCATTTCATCGAACATGTCGTAGACATAGGGATATGCATCGATGCAAGCATATGTCCCATCAGGGATGCGATGCTGAGATTGGTAGGGGCGAGGGCTTTTCCTCGAGCCAAGAATTTGGTATATACAACAATAAAACATCATATAGTGAATAAAAAAAATGCTAAAACATAACAATATTACCAAGGTGAAACTTCAACGTGTCGTTGGATAATTTCAAGGCATATCGAAACCCTTGTTTCCTATCATATGTCCGAGTCCTCTTTGAACATCAGTTGGACGGAGATCCCCATAGCAAGTAGTCAGAAGCTGGTAAAGTCACTAAAAATATATCCATTTTTGATGTTTCCACCCTAATTCTTTGGAAACCCTAGATTAGATAGCAAATCTAGGTTTCCATTAGGGTTTTTCGAAACAATAAAAAATAATATTTTCTTTTGGACATGGGGATTTGGGCTTACCGAGCACGAATGGAAGCACGATTGAGGCATGAGAAGAACAATGGAGGGCGCTGACGTGGAAATCGATTGTGGGAAAAGTCAGCAGTCCTCGGTAGTGGAGGACGATCTGGAGGCATGCGGGGGCGAGGGAGACGACTTAGGTGGCTCCATTATTGCTGATACTGTCGACTCAGGCTGTCAAAACACCGTTGCTCCGGTCGTAGAGAAGTGAAGGAGGTGAAGAAGATAAGGAGGAGAAGGAAAGATTATATTGGGGTTTGATAAAGGGGTAAAAAATTTAGAAGGGAAAAGAGCGGGCAGAGTTGAGTTATGGAAAAAAAAAAATAGCACCATTTTGTAATGTTTAACACTATTTTAGTCTATTAACATATACGCCAGGAAGGAAATGTTGGTCATTCTCGTCGTTTACAAGCAAACGTTGATATTTTTTAACATTTATTATAAGATGTCAGTGTATTATGTCTAAGAAAATATCGAAACTGATATAAAAAATTTTTCTAACGTTTATCTCATAACGACGGTATATGCCAGAAAAAATGTCGCATAATTTCCAAATACTCGACATTCTTACCCAAATGTCGGTAAATATCTTGACACTCTCAGAATGTCGGTATATGCAAGGAAAAACATCGCATAATTTCCAGATACTCGACATTCTTGTCCAAATGTCGGTAAATTTCTCGACTTTAAATACAAACGCAGGTAATCCCCAACGTGTATCTTAAAACATCGGTATATAATGACTAAACCGACGTTTGCATAAACGTCGGACGAAAAGAACGTCGAGAAAGCCCTATTTTCTTGTAGTGTGTGTTCTTCTAATAGATCACTGAAAGTATCAAATAACTCATCATGAGAAGATTCACTCTCTTCAAAAGAATTATTTTGTACCTCGTTTGATAATGCCATTGAGCATAAATTTGTAGCTTGATGATGTCTCTCTTCTTCTTATTCGGAATCTCTTGCTTCGCTTTCACACCATATGCTCATGCTAGCGTACTTGTGAGATGATGATATTCCTTCATTTGATCATTTGTAGTGACTCTCCTTTCTAGTAGTAGTACAATCTTTTTGGATGTGGCCTATCTTCTTACAATTGTTACATACAAGCTCTTCTTCGTACAAGAGATTGTGTTGTACCTTAAATCCTAATGCACATATTTGCATTATTATGAAGACTATCATTCTCTCTGGAGTTGCTAGCTTTGCTTTCGTACCGGCACTTATAAGTAGCTTCAAGAACTTTCCAAATTTTATGAGATGTTGTGCAAGTATTAATAAGATTAAATACATTTATGTCTACAACACAATAAAATATATGCATACCTTTTGCATCAAGGCTAGTTAACTTCTTCTCTTCCTCCGTGTAACTATAATCAGGTTTGTTGATTATAGAGGATGTGAGAATAAATGTAATAGTAGGCTTTTTGTAGCCATTGATAACAATTGACCATAAGTCAAAATCTACAAACTTCAGGTAGAAGCTCATCCGTGTCTTCCAATAACTATAGTTTATTCCATCAAATAGTGGGAGTCTATTTGAGGATTGCTCTTCGGTTGTTAAGTACATACTTGCCATATGTGATACTATGATCTATGTAACAGCTGTAATAAATAAGAATATAATAGCAATGTTACCTCGCTTTACCAGTATAACCAGCTCTGATACCAATTGTAGAAGCAATTGGTATGAGCAGCAATACTATATAACAAGCACTCGCTCTGGTAGTGAGGATCTTCTCCAAGAATGTTAAGCCAAATAGTAGAGTCCTTGCTCTGATACCAATTGTAGGAACAAATTGTAAAGCGCAATACTCTAGAGGGGGGTGAATAGAGTAGGCATCGAAAATTAGCTAATTAAAAATGTTAGCAGCAAAATAACGGAATATATATCACAGATATGTAAATAAAAAATAGATAACAAAGAGCAAATACAAACACGACGATGTATACTGGTTTTTCTCTTGTGAGAACTAGTCCAGTTGGAAGAACTCTAGCTTATAATTGAATCCACTATAGAAAATCATCACAAGTTTTCATCCGAAGTTCTTGCAACTTCTGCAATACGAGCTTTGATCAGAAGTACTCGACCAACTTCAATTGTGAAGTATCTTTCTTCAATCAAGCCTCTTATTACAATCACTCTGAAGCTTCTAGACCATACCGTACTGGCAAATCAACTAGAGGATTGTAACTGGCTTGAGATTTGAAAATGAAAGCTTTGGAATACTTTGGAAGAAGTAGTAGGCTTATAAAAAAGTGATATGAAAGTGAATTGGTGTATTGAAATGATCGAAATTGTTCTCTATTTATAGTTTTTATAAAGGTAGAATTCTGACAGAATTCGGACAGAATTCGGCCAGAACACTATAAGAAAATCTTGGCAGATAGCATTGCATCCGTAACTACGGGAAGACCAAGTTCAAAATCCAACGTCCACTAACCGAACTCTGGCCGAATTCGGGCTGAACTCGGGCCGAATTCTGTTGGAGTTCTGTTAGGGTTTTTATAAATTAGTTTTTGGGATTTTTGAAAAGTCAAGCAGTTAGGAAGTACTTTTGGGCTTTTGTAAGTGGGTTTGTTTTCAAAATAAAGGGTATTTTAAAAATGTTTTTTGGATAGCCTATTTGCCAGTACGATGCAGTTTACATCGTATTCCTAGACTCAATAAACATGAAAAATACATTGATAAAATAGGAAAACTAATAGCCCTTTGATGACGCGTTTCTTCTTATATTTGAGCAGACTTGAAGACGTTTTTTTCTTTGACGGCAGTCGTCCAAAGATAAATAGATCTGGAAATTTGAATACCTTACGGGGGCAGCGGAACCCCCAATGCGAGGCTCCGAAGAAATCTTCTTGTATAACGCCATCTTTCGTCCATTAATAATTTTCCATTACATATGTCCCGGTTTGATCATTTTTTATCATGCTTACTAATGTCTAAAAGTACATGTTAGACGAATAAAGCAATATGATGCATTATGATACAAACATAAAAATACAATATAGAACATTTGGGACAATGCTAAGTTTAAGTAGCAACATGATAGTGATTACATGAATATTAGTGACCTCATTATGATAAACTTAATTGATTAGCCATATTCAAAAACATGAAATAATTATTGGGCTAACACTCGGTATATGAGGAACTTTTAAGAATTGCCACTCAAGAAGATTCTGAAGTCTCTGTCTCAAAAAAGGAGGAAGAAGAGGATTCAACTTTGCTAGGGTGATGAAGATCACCATTGCTCAAAGTAATATTCGTCCTACTGCGATCTGCTCCCATGAATCAGCAAGTTTGAAAAAATTCTAAAATAGTCGTTGTCACCTCTTGGTTGAACTCGCAGAACTCGTTGGATTCCGATGGCAGCGGCCTCTCTAGTCTCTTCATCTCTTATTTTCTAAGTAAATCCACAAAGAAGGCACAAAGAGATTATTTATAGAGTTGGACTGAAACCCTAACTCTAATCCTGGCTGTACATTGACTTCGAAAAGATGTGAACGAATCATGGAAAGATTTAACTTAATCAAATTTAAATCCCAAAAAAATTGGATCTGTAATTTGACTTAATCTTTCCAGAATCATCTGAATCTTCCAATCAATGCCAACTGCAGCACAGGTGCACGGACGCATAGCAACGCATTCGACAACGCATCATCATAGGCGTGCGGAAGCTCAACAGCATGTGCAATAATGCAGAAGCACAGGCGCGTGGAAGCCCTAGGCACAACAAGCAGGAGCGCGAGCGTACGCGACCACGCTGAGCCGTGCCTAGCCCGCGAATGTCCCCAGCATTCGCCCGTACCTGCTTACGCGCTTGCTCCCGCGCCAACGCCCAATTTTTATTTGAGAGATTCCTATTTAAGAAATTATATTATGACCTAAAATATGATTTTTCTCATCGTATATATATATATATATATATATATATATATATATATATATATATATATATATATATATATGGGTGAGGGTGGAGGCACAAAACACAGCACAAAATGGTGTCAAAGTCCATGGTTATGGGACTAGTTTGGACAGCTCTATTGGTTCGAGACAGATGGTGCTGAATGTTCTTGTGTATAATCGAATTATACAGGCTCTTCTCAAGGTGGAGTAGTAGCATCAACTATAAGAATTCGCTTCAAAGGTAGGTTTGACGAGCCCAAGGTGGAGTAAGACATTATCGTTGGCACACAATGGGGATGTGGATAAACGTGTCAGCTTGGTTATGTGGTCGAACGGATCAAGATGACAATATGTTGGATCTCCTAGGTGCTCGGCTGGCGGGAACGAGCAAAGTTAGTCGAAGTGTGGTAAGATTGTTTGGTTAGCAAAAATGAGCAAAGGTAGCCGGAGTATCCTAAAGGTGTTCGGCTAGTGGGGACGAACAAATGGTAGCCGGATGTGCTAGGTTGCTCGGTCAGCAAAAATGAGTTAAGGTAGAGATTGTTAGATTGTATCTCATTTCCGGTTGAGCCCTCAAATGATGGATGACAATGGAGTTGGTAATTTAGTCCCACATCAGTTACCGTTTATCTACATTCCTTTATTTTTGCTTCATAATCCTTATTCATCTTTCTTTTTTTTGAAGAAAAGAATTTCATTTCAGTAGTAAGATGGAGTCAAATGTTTAGGGATCATGTGGTGTAGATAATTGGGATTGGTTCCGTCTTTATATGAGAATTCTCTTTTAAGGTATATGGGCTCAATATGACTTAGTTTGGTAGTGAGGCTATCTAATACTGAACTAGAATATTGTGCTGAATACTGAACTGGTCTTATAAGCATTGGATATTTCCTTATACTAAAGATTGCATCTATACTGCCTTGACACTGAACTGACACAACTGAACTCACTGATTCAGTTATACTCGTCAAAACTGGATCTGTAGAGCAACCCCTGCCTGGAGACCGACCAGCTATCGTCGGACCAACAGATTGACCCTCAATCTTTGACTCATCACCATCCGTCGCTTTGTCTCGACGAACCGAATCCTCGGTATCCCTCAAAGCATCTAGAAGTTCCGCCTCAACAAGTTCTCGTCGATCTACCTCCTATCAAACACCTATCGAGCCTCCATCCGATGTATGTGGTTTATCTGTACAGCTCAGTAGCTAAAGCATGTACATGCCACAACACATATCTCTCCGAGCCAGCTGTTGGGAACCCTTCACAAGCATCCAAACTTTACTTCCAAATATACTACGACAACCATCATCTACCAGCATCCCTACCGAAACCAAGTTGTAGCACAAACTCGGTGCATGTCGCACACTCCTGAGGACGAGCTTCTCATCAAACTCCGTCGTTAAGCGTACATCACTGATGCCTACAACAGCAGCCATTCCTTTCTCGCTCATCTTCACACGTCCAAACATGTCGCTGCGGTATGAGGTGAAGATCCTCCTATATGGAGTGGAGTGATACGACATCTTCGTGTCCATGACCCAATCGCCATTATGACACATGCCCCAACTGCAAATATTATTTGATATTATTAAAATATTATTGTAGAATATTATGGTTACAGAGTATTAAATTTAATTTAGTTAAATGTATTTTTAAAATATTGTTAATAATATCTAGTATTACTTTATTATGAATTGGTCGATAATTATTTGAATTCAATATTCTCTTTTTTGATTTAAAAATTGAAAAGATTTGGTTTTTATGAATTTTAAAAGTCATAAGTATTTTGACCGTAAAATTATTTAGTACAAACTTTCTAATTTATCTATTTACTCTTAAATAAGATTTTGATTAATATATTTTGAATTGTTTCAATGATATTCAAATTGTTTCAAGGATATGAAATATTATTTTCGATTATCATCGTGATTAGTTGTTTGACAAAAAATTGATATGTTTGATTAGAAATAATATTATTATCTTTAAATTTGGTAATGTTAGTTATAAAGAATATTTAAATTTAGGCAATTTTAAATATTAGTCAAATTATTATGATAAATAATGAATATTATTTTCAAATATCTTAGTGACTCATTTTATTAAACTCGATTTACTTACTTGAAAAATATTTGTTATTATTTTTGGCCAACAAGGATTGGTGAGTATATTTAGATTTACATGATTTAAAAATATTTGATAATATTGTAATATTACTTAAATTATTATTGTTATCATAAATGGAATTTTGATTAGACCGACTTTGTATTTTTAAAATTTATTTAAATATATATGAGGATTATCTACTAGCAACTTTACTTCCTATCTAATTAAGATTCCAATGCCTATTTAAGGAGACCTCTCCTTGTTCTTTTTTCCACAAATCCATAACTCCCAAAATCCAAATCCCTAACCCTAAATTCCTCTTCCCGAATTTTCAGAATTTTTTTATTTATTCATCTACCTTATTTTATTTATCATGGTGGAATGTAATTATTCGTCAATACTTTGTTTTATGATTATTTCTTTTAGCGAAACCTGTTTTAAATTAAATATTTCGGGAGCATTTTAGGGACTTTAGAATTTTAAGACTTTTCTTCCTCTTTTTATCTATTTGATCAATATTTCCTCATCATAAATTCTTACTACCTTTCACCAACCTACCAATTCTGCTTATCCTAGTAGTCCTTAAATTTGAGGACGAATTTATTTCTAAGGTGGGTAGATTTGTAACCCCTCTTTCCAAAAATCTTGAAAAAAAGAAATTTTTTAATTATTTATTTGACTTGAATAGTAATTTTTGGAATTTTATAAATATTTTAATTAAATATTTATTATGATAGATGGTCTTAGTCGTGGTTAAGATTTGGAGTAGAAGATGACTAAAAATTATGGCACGGATAGTGCAGGGGCGTGCCTTGACTAGTATTTTAGCTATGGTTGGGAAGACCGGGCCATAAGTGTGTTCTAACTAGGAAAATTAGGCTAAGTTGTGACACAACCCTATAAATGATTCAATTATTTTTATTATGATTTATTGAACTTTAGATTACCCGATTTTTCCAAACTAGCTCGGACTGGATCCGAACTCAACCCAAGCCCATGTAGGCATGTAGTGAGACCAAAGACGCCCATGTAGGCATGTAGTGAGACCAAAGACACCCATGTAGACAAAATTTAGGTATATGCAAATATTTTGTGTTCTATTTAGGGATTGACCAATATTTTCTAAAATATTTGTTATACCGTACACTATAGGCATTATAAATATTAATATGACATTTTTTGAATAGTTGCAAGATTTTCTGTAGACCAAGTAATGTGGGAGTGTAATGACTGTTATTATCCCCCTAAAACATTTACTAAAATTATTTTATTATTCTAAAATTTTAATATAAAGTAAATACTAGTAATAAATATATTTAGTATTTTAATTTAATTTATTTGTCTGAAGGGTAAATTCATAAGTAAACTTCCACGCATGAATAATGTGTGTGTGTGTGTGTGTGTGTGTGTGTGTGTGTGTGTGTGTGTGTGTGTGTGTGTGTGTGTGTGTGTGTAGATAGTATATAACATTAAGCTTTAAAAGGAAAAGGAAAGAAAGAAAATATGAGGCAATACTGTGAAACACATATAGCAACCCGAACCCATGCCATACCCGACCCCCCTCCAAACTGCATATAACAGCAGACATAACCGAGTCTATGTGTATTGAAGAGAATATGAGAACTCCACAAAACCCTAACACTAACCCTAATCTCGCGATCCCAGCGCCATACCCCAACCCTGGGTGGCCACCCGACGGCCGCGCGTCAACGTAGGATGGCCGACGGCCGGCCGCGCGCACCAGGCCACGCGCAGTGCAGAGCAGCGACATTTGCAGCATCGTGACTTCCCGCTTCGATATCTCCGCGCACGATTGATCGATCTTCGATCCGTCTTCTCAGGTATGTAGGCCATCTATACGACTCGTAAACCCTTCGATTATTTTGAATAAGATTCCCCAGATTTCCTGAGGAATCGACGTAAACTTGAGCGAAAAACTGTCTCAAATGAACATAATATTAACTTCCCGACCATGTTTTAGAAGGCAACCCATTGCCAAACCATTGACTAATTAGAGAATCTAATTGAACATGTTTTTAGACAACATATACATGATTACAATCCATTTTATATATTCTAATTTTGTAAAGTATGTGAAAGGTTATTCGACTTCCAAAACCAACAAAATCTGTTTTCAAAACATTAAGAATTTAAAAAATTTCTCGATACGGCGTGCTCTCCGACAAACCGGACAACATGGTCGCAAGCCATGAGCATCAAAAGATGAGTATAGATGTTGTCGACGTGTGGGATTCGACAGAACTCAATTTTGTTGTGTGTGCACGACGAAATCGAGGTGTATCCGTCGAGATATCCCGTATCAGCCTATTTGCAAACTAACCAATTTCTTTGTGCACATTCGTCATCTCGAGAAGAAACTTACGCTAATAGGACCATATCATTTTTCTGGTCCTGTATGTCAAGTTTGGTCCGATTCTGAGAAGGTCGACCGGAATGCCCTTTTGGCGAGCCCACGACCCGATCCAATGGGCGAATTTGTGCATGGCCCACCCGAATCCAACTTTGAACATACGGTTGAATTTGTATCGTCATATTGGACCCATAGACATGTAGTTTGATGACTTTAGAGATCATAGTCTCTGGCACGCCTTTCAGTGCAAAGTGAGTCCAACGAGGGACATCGTTTGTGCCTAAAATTACCGTTTTGCTCCCATATCCAGAATTGGACTTATGGGTAGGCTATCCTAGCTAATTTGACTATTCTGAACATATTTGAAATATCTGTTTCAGGCCCCGAAGACTGTTGTGCAGTTGGACTTTTGTGTGGCCCCCTTAGTGGTTTGTAATATCGGTTTCACCAGCAAAGGACGCCAGGCAAGTACATATATTGATTGATTTCGATTCTTATAGTTTCCTTTACATGTTATACATATGTCTTTTCTGTTTGCTGATACGCTCGTCACACGGAGATTAGTATCATAGATTTATGTATACTTCTTGACTGTCATTCACGTGATTACCATGTTAGATGATGTCACTGAATTCGAATTTTTAGGAGATACGACTTTAAACAGTTTCAAGAACCAACTTTATGCTCCTAATCAAGTCCGTACCGGAAAGTTCAAAGCTGCACATTTGAACTTATTCTTTTATGAATTTCATCCCATCGTCTATTCCACTATCTTGTCCAAATCCACTTCCAAAGACGATGTGACCACCCTTGAAATGTATGCTTTATATCATTTTTGCAATAGGATTCCTTTTTTTGTCCCCAAGACGATTATCCAGATGATGGGTAGATGTCGTAAGAGGAACAGAAACCTTGCTTATGCGATGATTCTTCCAATCATCCTTCGGCACTTTGAGATCGACTTATCCATTTGTGCTCGTGACTCTGAGCCCAAGTATCTTCAGCTCTCTCGTCGCAGCACAACTTTTCATCCTGCTCCTCCTACAGCACCTCCTCCACCTCTTCAAGATTACCCTATGACTTTTGAGGGTCTCCATCAACACTTATTTGATATACGACGTGCTCAGCTGGATGAGCACAACTCTTCGCAAGCGTTTGTTATTGACACATTGAGGGAATACGAATTTTGATATGCTAGTCGATTTCAGGCTCTTGTAAACTCCTTTGCGGATCTGCATTTTTTCCAGACTAGTCAGCATGCAAGTACTCTTCCACGAGATCCCACTGTTTCTGACTACTGCTATGAGGATGAGGCAGTTCGTCACTTCTTTAAGCCCGATAACGCTTATGACTGGTACTGTGGTTGTTGTGCTACTCCACACCCTTGTTATGGAGCTGACACTTCTGGAGCTGGTCCTTCTGGACATGGTGGCGATGCTGATTTCGATGATGATGACAACTCTGTTTAGCAGCTGAGGATTTTTGATCTAGACGTTACTATATTTTGTCTAGATGATATCTGATTAGAATATACATTTGTCGATGTATGCTTGGAAATGCTTCGACATTCCAAGATACTACTTTTTTTAGCACTTCTTTGCTGAGTTGATGTATTTCAAACTCTTATTATTATACATTTTATATTTCAATGTGTATTGTTCTTTTTTATTCTTAGTATGCACTTCTCATTTTATGCGTAGCATTATCTATCTAATTTTATGCTTCCTTCATAGAACTGTATGTGAAATTCATGTTATTCTTTATATATTCTCTGCATTTCTTCAACGTTCGTTCCTTAAGCATGAATTGCGGGGGAGCCTCTCTCTTTGCGGTTATTTTGTTAAGTGACAACGGGGGATAAAATGGATCTAACATCTATTTCACGAAATAAGGAGACAGTACAGTATATTTATACAGTACAAAATAGTACTTCAAAATTTTGATTATTTTTTAAATCAAGATCGAGATGTTATATCGGTCAAGGTTTCTCAATTATCAAAATGGGAGAGATTGTTGGCTCATTGGTCATGGTCAAACCTAATTTTAATAATTGATCCAACCCTGTCTCAATTATCAATATATTTTTTATAATTTATTGAGTCTAGGAGTACAGTGTACACCAAGTCGTACTGGCAAATAGGCTATTCGAAAATATTTTCAAAGTATTCCTTCGTTTTAAAAATAAGCCCATTTACAAAAAGCACCAAACTGCTCGACTTCTCAAAAGTCCAAAACCAAATTTACAAAACCCTAACCAACCAATTCTGGACCAACAGAATTCGGAGCAAACATGTCCTGAATTTGGCCCGAATTCGGTTAGTATAACGTTTGAATTTTTGAACCCAGTCTTCCCGCAGTTACGGATGCAACGACTGTTTGCCGAGATTCTCTCAAAGAATTCTGTCCGAATTCTACCTTTGAAAAACCTATAAATAGAGAAGAATTTCTACCATTTCAACACACCAATTCATTCTCTCTTCTCTTCGCTCTAAGCTTGCTACGTTCTTTCAAAGTGTTCTAAGCCTTTTATTTTCAAATCCTAAGTCAGTTACAATCATCTAGTCGATTTGCCAGTGTGGAATGGTTTAGAAGATTCAGAATGATTGTAATCAGAGGCTTGATTGAAGAAAGACACTTCACAATTGAAGTTGGTCGAGTACTTCGGATCAAAGCTTGCGTTGTTGAAGTTGTAAGAACTTCGCATAAAATCTTGCAGCTTTTTTCACAGTGGATTTCAACTGGAAGCCGGAGGAGTTCTTTCGACTGGATTAGTCCTCACAAGAGGAAAACCAGTATACATCCTTGTGTTTGTATTTTTCTCTATGCTCTTTACTTTTACATATCTGTGATATATTCTGTGATCTTGCTGCTAACAATTTTTTGATAACTAAATTTTTTTTTCTACTACATTCACCCCTTCTCTAGAGTATAGCGCTTTATATCTCGTTGCTACACAACCCTCCAGCCTTAGCTAGTTCATCGAAGAGCTGACTGAGAGGAAACAAAGCAATAATTTTGTCGATCGGGTATTCCAGAATACTCGGTTGAGGATGAAGATGTAGCTCCCCTTCCCGAATTTTCTTTTTATTATTATTATTTTATTTTACTTCAAGGTAATTTTTTCGTCGAGACTTCGCGAATGATATTTTCTTTTATCAAAAAAAAAATAAATGTTTTTGAGAGCACTACCTTGTTTTAATGAAAATATTTTATCAGAGTATTTAAGTTAAGTTTTGGATTTATAAAAAAATATAATTATGTATTATTCATTGTTATTAGGACAAACAAAATTATTTGACTTTTATATTTGACTTGATATTCTTAGGTTCGAGAATATTTATTATTCTTATTTGGTAATCCATCTAAATTTATGCATTTAAATTATTTTATATTTGTCACAACCCGTACCCGCTTTTCGGACGCGAGCTCGTGAGCAAGCCAGCTACGTATCGAGCTCGTGAGCAAGCTAGCTATGTATCGAATACGTAAACGCTGTCAAGGCTATGGTCTACTGCCAAATCATGGCAATGTAATCTATATCTCAAATCCACAATAAGTATACGAAACATGAATGAACACTATGGGTCGTGATCTGCAGCCCACTAGCATATATGTCCGATAAGACTCAAAGAATATAATAGAAGTCTACAAACTGAATCAATAAACATGGTATCTCATGATAATGTAAGGAAAGCACGAAAGGATAACAATGTAATATCGCTGACAAATACCTGAATCTCACAAGCAATATTGTAATCATCTGAAACCCACAAGTGTCATAATCATCCACCATCCAGAACTGCTAACTATCTTCAAGCAATCACTAACCTGAAGAGGTCATCAGTCCTCAGAGGATATAGCAAGATACATAAAAACATGTCTATCTAGCAGTTTTATCATGCGCAAGAAAATAAACAAGAAAAATAGGAACATGACAAATGACTACGAATACGAACACGAACACTAGAACAACTACCTATAAATGAACTGCCGAGTGAGCAAAGAATACGAGATCAATGGAAGAACCAAACCCTCACCCCGAGTGGACTCGCAGGTTTAAACTAATCACTTACCCTCGTCCCGAGTGTGGACTCTCTGGTTAGTTCTAATCACTAACCCTCGTCCCGAGTGTAGACTCTCTGGTTAGTTCACGGCAAGGCACCTTCGTCCCGAGTGTGGACTCTCTCGTGCAAGTATGAGGTCAACATCCTCGTCCCGAGTGGACTCTCTGATGCAAGTATAAGTCAACGTCCACGTCCCGAGTGGACTCTCTGATGCAAGTATAAGTCAACATCCTCGTCCCGAGTGGACTCTCTGATGTAAACAGATCAAGACAAACACCCTCGTCCCGAGTGGACCCTCTGTTGCCAAGGAAACAAATACCCTCGTCCCAAGTGTGGACTCTCTGGTGCAACGGATCAACCCTCGTCCCGAGTGTGGACTCTCTGGTTGGGTAAAACGATAGTCAAGGATTTAGCAGTTCACTACACACACTTGTTCTATGACACGACTCAAGCAAGGTAATGGTGAGAAACTTCAAGTATGAACCATAAGACCAAACATGAATACGGTTATATGCAATAAAACCAGCTCGACAGAATATAATACGGAAAGCACATATCCATAACAATCAAAACTGGAAAATGAAATACATTGCATATAAATAAAACTGTAGAGGAAGGCAAGGTATACTTGCTTGTGGTCCTTGCATAAACCGTAGTCACAAGTCGAGGATGTGAGGATGCCGATCTAGGAGCTGTCAACCTATAACACATATCGCACCATGAACCGTGCACGAAAGCTATAAATCAATTCTAATGTTCTAGTTCTAAATTCATGGAATAGTGGCTAGTTGGGTTACTAATCTAATAATAATTTATTATGGAATAATTCACTTAGAAACCTAATTTAACCTAATAATAATCTGAATATAATCTAAACATACAAGTTTGGCGATCAAAGTCGTGTTTCCGAATTTTGGAAACTATGGCACGCAAATCGAGACGTGCCATTGGCTATCTAGTCAAACGCTGTGAACTCTAGATTTTGAAAGTGCACCTTGTTAGATTTCAGCGCCACGAGTGCACTGGAATCAACCGTGCCACAAAATTATGCTTTGGTCAAAAGATATCGCCGTTATGGCTAATCGTGACCAAAATGGTGATCAACCGAAAAATTCTGAGTTCAACAGAATAACTAAAATAGTAGATGAATGAAATAATTTCTGGAAAACTTATTTGTCTTAGAGCTCTGTGTTAGCTTTCCGAAACTTCAAACGGTTCGTTATTTCAATTTCTGGTTCTCCCGGAATCTCGAAAACACCGAAACGTATCAAATTTCGGACAACTAGCACTCTACAAATTTTCCAGAAATTTAGGTTCAGAAATTACGAAAATAAATTACATATTCAGAAACTATACCTCAGTATGCTTCCAACAAAAAAAACAGCGCGCAAAAGAACATCGAGGTTGGCGGATCGCTTCGGGAAGTCGGAAACCCTAGATGAGTTCTCCCACAAAAGGCTGCTGGAATTTAATTAGGATGGACGAATATAATAATATATATAGGAGAGAGAGAGGCGGTCACTGTAGAAGTTGGCGCCGACAGGTGGGCCCCCTGGGTGGATTTCTGGGTATTTAATTATTTTAATTCAAAAAATCATTTAAAAATCATTTTAAGTCCAAATAAATCAAAAGAAATTGCAAAAAAATCCAGAAAAATCCTAGAAAATTCTAGAAAATATTTCTAAATGTCTAGAATCTAAATAAAATATTTTAACATAAAATGTTATCGTGTGACCTCACAGTAAATTTCCAAAGCCTATAAAATATAATTTCTATAGGTTTTAATTATCTAAAAATTCCCAAAAATTCTAAAAAAATCCAGAAAAATTCTAAAATATTCTAAAAAATATTTTTAACCTCCTAGAACCTAAATAAAAATAATTTTTCTCAAAATAGTCCCAAATGACCTTATAGTAATTCATGAAAGTCAATAAAATAAATATATCTTTAATAAATAAATATCTAAAAATTGTCTAAAAATTATAGGAAAATATAATATAGCTATAGCATGCTTATAAACCCTATCTAGAGATCATTTGACCACAAGATGGTCATAAATCACCTGTGAGCTTAGTCACAACTCCTATGATCATAGAAAAATTAAATGTAAACTAATCAAATAAAAAATAAAAAAATATATCACAAAATTTTGGGAAGAGGATTTACAAATCTACCCACCTTAAAAATAATTTCGTCCTCGAAATTCTAATTCATAACTATTCCTTAAAAATCAAAGTCTACTTTTACCTTAATCTCCTCAAATTTAATTTTTCAAAAATATTTTATGTCCTTCTCTAGTCATTTTATAACTCCGAATACTTGAGGACTTCTACCCACCTTTGGTCACACTACTCCTCAAAATACGGTCACTAAAATCTTATAATCTTTTAACAAGTTGCTAACAATTCTACCGACAGATATCTAGGCATATGGCAACTATAATCCTTCATATCTATAAATAACCAAAACTCAATAATCATGCAATATTATACTATAATTTAAGAATTTTTGATGAATTCTAGACAGCACGATCATTCGTCACCTCAGAATAGGAAGGGACGAGAATCAATGGTACAAGAAGGCAAGAGAGAATAATCGAGAACGAATACAATGTTTCAAAGACGGTAGAGAAATTTCCACAAGAATTTTCAAGGCAGAGTGGATTGAGATTTCTAAGGTTTAGTCATAGTCGCAGGCTCGTACCAGTACAGTTACATAACCGATACGATATACTCTGACCTGCATAGGCCACCAAAAAACTTGTCACGACCCGCACCCACTTTTCGGCCGCGAGCTCGTGAGCAAGCCAGCTACGTATCGAGCGAACCCCGGCCCGACTCGAATACTTAAACCCTGTCAAGGCTATTGTCTACTGCCAAATCAAGGCAATGTAATCTATATCTCAAATCGATAATAAGTATACGAAACATGAATGAACACTATGGGTCGTGGTCTGCAGCCCACTAGCATATATGTCCGATAAGACTCAAAGAATATAATAGGAGTCTACAAACTGAATCAATAAACATGGTATCTCATGATAATGAAAGGAAAGCACGAGAGGATAACAATGTAATATCGCTGATAAATACCTGAATCTCACAAGCAATATTGTAATCATCTGAAACCCACAAGTGTCATAATCATCCACCATCCAGAACTGCAACTATCTCCACGCAATTACTAACCTGAAGAGAACATCAGGTCCTCATAGGATATAGTAAGATACATAAAAATATGCCAATCTCGCAGTTTTATCATGCACAAGAAAATAAACAAGAAAAATAGGAACACGACAAATGACTACGAACCCGAACTCGAATACTAGAACAACTACGTATAAATGAACTGCCGACTGAACAATGAACACGAGATCAATGGAAGAACCAAACCCTCGCCCCGAGTGGACTCACAGGTTTGAACTAATCACTAACCCTCGTCCCGAGTGTGGACTCTCTGGTTAGTTCTAATCACTAACCCTCGTCCCGAGTGTGGAATCTCTGGTTAGTTCACGGCAAGGCACCCTCGTCCCGAGTGTGGACTCTCTGGTACAAGTATAAGTCAATATCCTCGTCCCGAGTGGACTCTCTGATGCAAGTATAAGTCAACATCCTCATCCCGAGTGGACTCTCTGATGCAAGTATAAGTCAACATCCTCGTCCCGAGTGGACTCTCTGATGTAAACAGATCAAGACAAATACCCTCGTCCCGAGTGGACCCTCTGGTGCCAAGGAAACAAATACCCCCATCCCGAGTGTGGACTTTCTGGTGCAACGGATCAACCCTCGTCCCGAGTGTGGACTCTCTGGTTGGATAAAACGATAGTCAAGGATTTAGCAGTTCACTACACACACTTGTTCTATGACACGACTCAAGCAAGGTACTGGTAAGAAACTCCAAGTATGAACCACAAGACCAAACATGAACACGGCTATTTGTAATGAAACCAGCTCGACAGAATATAATACGGAAAGCACATGTCCATAACAATCAAAACTGGAAAATGAAATACAATGCATATAAATAAAACTGTAGAGGAAGGCAAGGTATACTTGCCTGTGGTCCTTGAAAAAACCATAGTCACAAGTCGAGGATGAGAGGATGCCGATCTTGGAGCTGTCAACCTATAACACATATCGCACCATGAACCGTGCATGAAAACTATAAATCAATTCTAATGTTCTAGTTCTAAATTCATGGAATAGTGGCTAGTTGGGTTACTAATCTAATAATAATTAATTCTGAAATAATTCACTTAAAAACCTAATTTAACCTAATAATAATCTGATTATAATCTAAACATGCAAGTTTGGCCATCAAAGTCGTGTTTTCCAATTTTGGAAACCATGGCACGCAAATCGAGACGTGTCGTTGACTATCTAGTCAAATGCTGTGAACTCTACATTTTGAAAGTGCACCTTGTTAGATTTCAGCACCATGAGTGCGCAAGAATTAACCGTGCTACAAAATCTTGCTTTGGTAAAAGATATTGCCGTTATGGCTAATCGTGACCAAAACGGTGATCAACCGATCATTTCTAAGTTCAACAGAATAACTAAAATATTAGATGAACGAAATAATTTTTGTAAAAATTATATGTCGTAGAGCTCTGTGTTAGCTTTCCGAAACTTCAAACGGTTCTTGATTTCGATTTCTGGTTCTCCCGAAATCTCGAAAACACCGAAACGTATCAAATTTCGGACAACTAGCACTCTACGAATTTTTTAGAAATTTAGGTTCAGAAATTACGAAAATAAATTACATATTCAGAAACTATACCTCAATACGCTTCAAACAAAAAAACAGCGTGCAAAAAGTACATCGGAGTTGGTGGAAATTGCTTCGGGAAGTCGGAAACCCTAGATGAGTTCTCCTACAAAAGGCTGCTGGAATTTAATTAGGGTGGACGAATATAATAATATATATATAGGAGAGAGAGAGGCGGTCACTGAAGCAGTTGGCGCCGACAGGTGGGCCCCCTGGGTGGATTTCTGGGTATTTAATTATTTTAATTCAGAAAATCATTTAAAAATCATTTTAAGTCCAAATAAATCAAAACAAATTGCAGAAAAATCCAGAAAAACCCTAGAAAATTCTAGAAAATATTTCTAAATGTCTAGAATCTAAATAAAATATTTTAACATAAAATATCATTGTGTGACCTCACAGTAAATTTCCAAAGCCTATAAAATATAATTTCTATAGGTTTTAATTATCTAAAAATTTCCAAAAATTCTAAAAAATCCAAAAAAAATCTAAAATATTCTAGAAAATATTTTTAACCTCCTAGAACCAAAATAAAATTAACTTGTCTCAAAATAGTCCCAAATGACCTTATAGTAATTCATGAAAGTCAATAAAATAAATATATCTTTAATAAATAAATATCTAAAAATTGTCTAAAAATCACAGGAAAATATAATATAGCTACAGCATGCTTATAAACCCTATCTAGAGATCATGTGACCACAAGATGGTCATAAATCACCTGTGGTCTTAGTCACAACTCCTATGATCATAGAAAAATTAAATGTAAACTAATCAAATAAAAAATAAAAAATATATCACAAAATTTCGGGAAGAGGAGTTACAATATTAATCAGTAGATTATAATTAGATTAATTTTTGTCTAAACATTATTTAGATTAGATTTGAATTTATAAGATTTAGACTTTGATAAATATTAAAATTATAGTAGTAATCAGCCATCAGATTTAGATTTCTATATATGTGATTTAAATTGTTTGATAATATCGAATGTATAACTTAAAATATTATTTTCTCGATTTCTAACCAGATTTGATTTGATTTAAATGTTTATTGAATTTGGGTTATATTAAAATTATCGAGTGTGATCCTTGAAAGATAATAAGATTTAGATTTTGATAAATATTAGATTGTAGTAATAATCAACTATCCAATTTAGATTTCCATATATGCAAATTGTTTGATAATGTCGGATGTATATATTATAAATATTATTTACTTGAATTTGATTTTATTGATTTTCATTTAAATATTTATTAAATTTAGTTGTATTAAATTATCAAGTGATAATAGATTTATGAAATTATTTTCATAAGATTTTTATTAATAAAAGTACACTTTAAATTATTTTGATTATCACAAGTATTATATTTAAATATGAGGAGTATTATTTGAAGTAAGATTTAAATTATACTATCATACTTCAAATCATTTGGAAAGTCACAAATATTATCTTTAAACTATTGTGGTTGATCAATTATAGTAGATGATAATAACTATTAATATACCGATATAAACCAGAACTTATCCAAGCATTATCGTACACACATATAATTATATAGAACCGAAAGATGAGATCAGAAACCAACTTCCCCATGTCATGACACTCCTCTACCCCCGCTATCCCTATCTCCCCATCGATCTCCCCATCGATCTCCCCATCCATGTCGAACCAACGTCGACCTGGGAAGAGCCTCCTTCCTAGCTTCCAACTTCCCCACCATCACCATCATCACCACCAGCATCATCCTCGCCCAACCGTCTCCACCACCATATCCCATGTTCGACATTGCAACATCACAGCCAATACATCAAATCTGTGTCGTCGTGTCGGTGTCTAGTTATCACCAACCTCGTGTCAACCGTATGTTCGGCCTCGGGTCCGACCCCGGGTGTTCATGTCCGTGTCCACCACATCCGTTCCATCCCATTTACAATATTCGTCGTGTACAATACTGGACGCGATCAACAGAATCGTCAATTATACAAAAATCTAACCGTCGGAGCGCCACCTCGTCGACCTTCCCCGTATCCCGTCCCCGGCACAAACCTCGCTGCCTGCGCCTGACCCTGCGTGCATAGTCGGCGTTCCTAGACCATCGCAGCATTCGTACTCGCACGAAGTCCGTGCTCCTCCCTCCGCGCACCGCGATTCCGGTAAAGCCGCCGCCGAGCGTCCACTACAAAAATTTGTCAGATTAGCGACGTTCCAAAACGTCTCTAATCTCGGCCAAAATGTCACTAAACTTAATCGACGTTTTCAGTGACGTTTAATAAACGACAGAAAAAAGCGTGTCGCTAATCGAGAAAACGTTGCAAAACGTCGCTATGGCGACGTTAGGTAGCGACGTTCATAACGTCGCTAAATAGTGACGTTCTTTGCGACGTTTTCTTGTGGTTGCCGAATAGCGGCACATTAGCGACGTCTTTGCGACGATATGGTGGCATCAGATTGTTTGCCACATCAACAATTTAGCGACGAGAGCAGTGACGTTTATATTCGTCGCTAACAGTTAGCGACGAACATAAACGTCGCTAAAAATGTCGCTAAATTGAAAAAAAATTAAAAAAAGAATCCAGAATACAAATGTACAATCTAAAATACAGAATCCAATCCAATCCAAAATACAGAATCTAATCCCTGGGTTCGCCGACCCCTTCGGTGGAACATTCAACACTGGCACGCACAATACAATCCAGAATAGACCAAAAATAATTGGTCATCTCCTTAAGCCTCTCAGAACATCACAATATGCATCACACATCACACAAACAAATATACATCACAATATGTATCACACATCACACAAACCAATATACTTCACACAAAAAAAAACAAATATCTATTACAATATCCAAAAGGAGATATATCCATCAAAACAAATATCCATCACAATATCCAGAGGAGATATATCCATCAAAACAAATCTAGTCAATATATGTATCTACTGTCGTCTATGCTGGGGCAGATAGAACTCCCTCAGCCAGCGCGCATAAGTAGGATCTGCGGCAGCCAAATCAATATCCAAAGGAGATGGATGACTGGAACTCCCGGTGGAACTGCCCTGTGGTGCTACCTCCTCCTTCACAGTTCCCTCGACTTTAGGAATTACTTCTGGAGTAGCTCTCTCGGTGGAACTACCCTCTGAAGCTGGAGCCACCTTCTCTTTCACAGCCATCTGTGCCTCCCTCAAGCGAGATCCTCGGGTCTTAGGTGCCATCTGTGAGAACGGGTGCCATCTCGTTTGAGTACATTTTCAAAAGCAGATAAAATACAAAAAATTTAATTTTTTGCCAAGTGTGAGAACGGATAGCTCAGAACACAACCCAAAATTTATTCTAGCATACATTAGTGTGAATCATCTATGTTCTGTACATATGGTGTAGTATATGTTCTTATCGTATCTAGTATCTAAAGAATGTAACAGAATCAAGATGAACTCACATAATATAATACTAAGACATCATCTACTACTATATAAGATATAGTGATAGGTTATCATATCATCATTGTCGAGAGATAAGGGTCGAAGGACAGTCAACTTTATCTACGACTACATAGTTTGTGTCTCGCCAGTCGAATGGCTGCAGGGACTATGTCCTGATCACCATGTCGTACCGTAGATTAATGCAAATGGAGCTGGAGCTGGAGCCAAAATATAGAATCCAAAATACAAAATACAGAATCCAATCCCTGGGTTCGTCGAAAATACAAAAACAAAGATTGACACACAGTACTAATTCATATGTGTTTTAAGTGTGAGAACGGATGGCTCAGAACACAACCCAAAATTCATTCTAGCATACATTAGTGTGAATCATCTATGTTTTGTACATATGGTGTAGTATATGTTCTTATCGAATCTAGTATCTGAAGGATATAATAGAATCAAGATGAACCCATATAATGTAATACTAAGACATTATCTACTACTAAAAGATATAGTGATAGGTTGTCGTATCATCATTGCCGAGGGATGAGGGTCGGAGGACAGTCAACTTCATCTACGGCTACATAGTTACATGAGCTATTCGTCGCGAAACGTCGCTATGACGTCGCTAATAGCGCTAATTTAGCAACGTTAGTATGAACGTCGCTAAATTCTAATTATATTTCCCCACCAATTCATTTCTTCCATTTTACTCCTCACTCTCTCTCCTCCCCCCCTCCGGCGCTCTCACTCTCTCCGGCGCTCTCACAGTACTAATTCATATCTGTTTTAAGTGTGAGAACGGATGGCTCAGAACACAACCCAAAATTCATTCTAGCATAAATTAGTGTGAATCATCTATGTTCTGTACGTATGGTGTAGTATATGTTCTTATCGTATCTAACATCTGAAGAATGTAACAGAATCAAGATGAACTCACATAATGTAATACTAAGACATCATCTACTAATATATAAGATATAGTGATAGGTTGTCATATCATCATTGCCAAGGGATGAGGGTCGAAGGACAGTCAACTTTATCTACGGCTACATAGTTTTTTCCTCGCCAGTCGAATGGCTGCAGGGACTATGTCCTGATCACCATGTCGTACCGTAGATTAATACAAATGGAGCTGTTGCTGGAGCCAAAATACAGAATCCAAAATACAAAATACAGAATCTAATCCCTGGTTTCGCCGAAAATACAAAAACAAAGACTGACACACAGTACTAATTCATATGTGTTTTAAGTGTGAGAATGGATGGCTCAGAACACAACCCAAAATTCATTCTAGCATACATTAGTGTGAATCATCTATGTTCTGTACATATGGTGTAGTATATGTTCTTATCGAATCTAGTATCTAAAGGATATAACAGAATCAAGATGAACCCACATAATGTAATACTAAGACATTATCTACTACTAAAAGATATAGTAATAGGTTGTCGTATCATCATTGCTGAGGGATGAGGGTCAGAGGACTGTCAACTTTATCTATGGCTATATAGTTTCTGCCTCGCTAGTCGAATGGCTCCAGGGACTATATGTCCCGATCACCATGTTACCAATTAACCAACCAACAAAACTACTTGTTACAAATATCGGCACTATCGGTGCTTTCGAATCGGAGTATCACATTTTTTGGTGTCGAAAATAAATAATTATTACTAAATTATCAAATTTTTTGGTACTATCGGTGCCCCTGACCAAGCCCCCCTCCCCCCTACACCACCCCTAACCCTAACCCGAACCCTAACCCTAACCATAACCCTGCCCTCCCTACAGCCACCCCCCCTCCTCACCCCTACCCCTAACCCGAACCCTAACCCTCCCCTCCCCCCTGCTCCCCTCCCCCAGTCGCCCCCAACCCCCTACTCCCCTCCCCCAGCCGCCCCCACCCCCCTGCTCCCCTCCCCCAGTCGCCCCCACCCCCACTGCTCCCCTCCCGTAGCCGCCCCCACCACCACTTCTCCCCTCCCCCCACCCACACATACCCACCCCTAACCCGAACCCTAACCCTATCTTCCCTTCCCCAGCCGCCCTCACCCCGAGCCCCAACCCCCCAGCCACCCCCCACTCACCCCCAACCACCCGCATCCCCCTTGCCCCTCCCCCCGAGCCACCCGTACCCCTCCAACCACCAACAACCAAAACAATCGAAAAGAGAGAGAGAGAGGGAGGGGGAGAGTCACGTACCAGAGAGGGAGAAGAGTCGCCGGAGAGAGTGAGAGCGCCGGAGGGGGGAAGGAGAGAGTGTGAGAGAGTAAAATAGGGGGAAATGAATCGTTGGGGGGAATATAATTAGAATTTAGCGACGTTAATTTTACTGTCGCTAAATTAGTCGCTATTAGTGACTTCAGAGCGACGTTTCGCGACGACTAGCTCATGTAATTAATATACATCGTTGTCACGTCGCTTATTTCGTCGCTAGTAGCGACTATTAGCGACGTTTCAATAAAACATCGCTAATGTACACAATTTTGCGACGTTAATGGAACGTCGCTAAATTTACGTCGCCAATTGAGCAAATTTTAATAGTGGTCTCCCCACGCGAGCCGTGAGCTCCACCGAACCCGACGGCATCCCTGCCAGAGCTTCCCGAACTGCCGCCAGCGGAGGCCGAGTCCCGATGACCCCCGTGCCGCCCCTCCTGTGCGCCGGTCACCACCCCTCCTATGCGCCGGTCACCAATGTTTTTCTGCCGAACGACGCCGGGCTTCCCAGCCACGCGCTGCCATGACTGCGCCACCGCCGATCTTCAGACTGCATCCCCGGCAAAGGCACCACTGTCGATGCGACAGAGTTCCTCTGCTCCAGATCTGGTCCCACCGTGCCCAAAACCACGGTCGGCACTTGCTGCAGTCGAACTCTGGTGAGCGGGCATAGCCATTCACTAGCCGCCAGTACCGGGTGGCCGAGCCGATCTCCGGTCGGCATACGTTTCCCTCCACATCGAGGTAAGGCTCGATTTCCCCCTTTCCCTTTTCCTTTTTCTCTGTTCCCCTTTCCATATGAGTTATAACAAAGGGAGGGGAACATTAATTATATATGTATTATTATTATAATTATTAGTGTATATTATGAGCATAATTATAATTGTAATTATTATCATTAGTTTTAGAATTTTATTTATTATTTTATAATAGAATTTTGTTAAATAAATTCTTATAACATATTAGTGTAACCAAAATATAGTTGGCCTTATTTTGAGTTGGGCTGATGAGTAGGCTCACTATATAACTTTAGCATAGGAATATTATCAAGGGCTTCTATATGGTTTTGCAAAAATAAACAGTTTGGATTTCTGAATACTATGACTTGTTATTTCTCAAGAAGGGCTTTAAATAATTATCATATTTTGGGCTTATTAAAGGACTTGATATGGTCTTTTATAAAATTGTTATGTTTGGCCTTTGGGCCAAAGGTTCTTCATAAATTTAAATTATTTCATATATGGGATCATTTGGCCATATTAACTATTTTGGATTTTTTGGTTCCTATTTCAATAGAGATTTATAAGTATTTTCAAATATGCTTTAATATAAACAATCTATTATTATAAAACTGAACTTTTATAGATAACTCTTAATATGGTGGGCTTGTATATTATAAACTGCTTAAATACTCCATAGTTTTATTTTGGGCTGGATTTTATTAGAGGCTTTATAGTATATTTTAGTTATGGGCTTCCTAATAAAAATGTCATAATCGAGTTTATAAATAATTTCAAAATTAAATACTATTTTGACTAGTAATTAGTGGATATTTTCTTAAAGACATTTTTGAATATTTCATAAGGCTTCCTAAAATTATTATAAATATTTTCTAAATAAAAACCTCTAAGAGTATATATATATATATATATATATAAAAAAAAAAAAAAAAAAAAATATATATATATATATATATATATATATATATATATATATATATATATATATATATATATATATATATATATATATATATATATAAAAAATATATATATATATATATATATATATATATATATATATATATATATATATATATATATATATATATAAAGGAATAAACTTGCCAAATCAAATTCTCCTTAAATTAGATTAACCCTTAATTGCGACTAATTGTAACTTCTCGTTTTCTTACATTCGAATTCCTTCATATCGACCTTAGCTAACTGGACTATGATGGACCCAACAAGATGGTTTGTTTTAACCAGCTAAGGACCTCAGGCAAGTATACTTTCTGATTGCTTTTCGATTCATAGTAGTCTATACATTTCATGTTTACACATATGTCTTGCTGCTTGTTGACACGCTCGTCACACGGAGTAGTCAGGAGGGAAAATATCTTTGTAGACATGTGGACTACCCAGAACTATCCTCCGTGTCTTTCATGGAGAATAGCAGCTGCACACGACACGTGCAGGGTGCCGGATTTATCCCTAGCCGTTCAGATGTCGAAACTGATATTTCAAATCACATAGATAGTTGTAGTTTATTTGTTTTCCTTGTCTTCTCCACCACTTGCCATGTCATCAGTACTTTCTAGTTTTCATCTCTCATATGTTATTTTCATGTCTTGTTAATTCTATTGTGTTTTCGCATTGCCGTCGATTTGTGTACTTGTTCCATTCCTGACTGGAAACCAACATTTTTCAGGTTAGCTGTGGCTTCACTTAGCTTTGGGAGATACGGGTGTACTTGTAGACAGAAACCTAGAAATGGATAGCAGTTGTATCATTTTCATTAATTGTGAGAACTTTGTATTTCTTAAATATAATTGTTGTAAGCGTTGTAATAAATTTAGAAATATGAATGATCAGCAAATATTATATTTTATAATTTTGAGCATCTTGGCCGTGACAGCGTTCTACCGCCGACTCTGCGGCGTAGGCTGGCTTGGACACGTCTCGTATCCGAAAAGTGGGTACGGGTCGTGACAGAAGACTGTATCAGCGACACAAGTTAGGGGTGATCAAACTCCGATTGTCCACAACAACCCCTCATTTGAAGATGAGGGTATCTATCGAGGAACTGACACCGATGTGGCTGGGGGTAGCCAGTTCGAGGGGTCTAAAGAGGAAGCTCTCATGCCAACCTTTGTACAAGAAAGTGAGGCTAAAAGTGAAGCGTCGAGCAATTCGTCCACTTCGACTCATGTCATGCCTGTCTACATGACAGGGGGTGGCGAGGAAGAAGAGGGAGATGCTTCGAGTCCGGATCTTATGCATCGAATGGATACTCTAGAAGCGAGTCGTAAAACCTTTTCCACTACCGTGCAGTCCTTGACTCAGATCGTATTCAAGGTCCAGAATACCTGACAGCTCAACCATCGACAGGTGCTCCTATATCCGCCAGTTTCGATCCAGAGGCTAATGATCAATCAAATGTACCCCCTCAGTGGGTATCTTCGGGGATGGTTCATCACACCTTCCTCGGACGTCAGTTCCTTCGGGTGTTGAGCATCGTACTTTGCCTCAATCACCTGCTCTTAGCTCTACTGAAGAACTATTCGAGATGGTGAGAGATCTACGCGATCACTTCGAAGCAAAAGACAAGCATGAGGAACGTCAGAAGCTTGGGATCCAACAACCTTATCCTCCTGAATAGAAAAATGTGGTTTATCCTCCCAAATATAAACCACAGTCACTGATACCATTTGACGAAAAGAAGTCTCCTCGTCAATATATCACCTATTTCTACTCCATGACGGGGCATCTGCCGAAAGAGGAGGCCATACTCATGAGTCTATTCATCGGAGCACTGAAGGGACTAGCCTATGACTGGTATTGCAGCCTCCCTGATAACTCCATCTCTTCCTTCGAGGACTTGAAGCGCCTCTTCCTTGCCCGATTCTATGACGGCGGAAAATATATGACTATGTCTTCTCTTATGGAGATTACTCAGAAAGAGAAGGAGATAGTCCGGGCCTACATCGAGTGATTTCGACAGGCGTGTCTAAGGCTACCTTCTAGCATCCACGAGTCTGTGCTAATGGACTCTTGTAGGAAGAACATGATGTTGGCAGTCAAGCTTTGGGTTGACGCTACCCAATATATAGACTGGACTGCGTTCATTATCAGCGTCAAAGCCGTCGAATTGAAGGCCCGTGATGCTCGTCTTCTGGGTGTTAGCTTCCCTTCGTTTGAAGACAAGGAAAAACACACCGCCAATAGTAACAACAGTGGGCACGAGCCAAAGAAAAAGCAGGCATTAACTGTGAATACCTCCAAGGGCGTGCGAGCTCCTGTCCAAAAGCTACCGGCCGTACCAAGACAGAAGAAGGTCTACTCCTTCAGTGACGAAGATACTCTGTAGCTCTTCGAAGTCCTGATGCAAGGCAACAATATCAAGTTGCCTGATTCTAAGTGCCCCAATGAGGTGGACAGGGTAGGCGACCCGAGGTATTGTCACTACCAACGATTCATCGGGCACCCTACTCGAGACTGCTACATACTGAAGAACTACATACAATGCATGATCAATGCGAATGTCCACTCACTTGACTACGAGGACAAGATAGTCTCGACGAACATGGTATCTCTCCAGTTTGGCACCCTACCACCGACTGAAGCTCAAGTTGGCATCATCCCCATCCCGAAGGCGACAATGGAAGTAACCAACCTTCTACCAACTCGTGACAACGTGAGTAGGCTGGTGCCACTCACCACGTCTCGGGATGAGATCATATGGTGTGGTAGCCCATGCAGGTCAAGATAAATTGTTTGGTTACTTTACCGTACCAAGCAAGCCTGCGTATAGGATTAGAAGTCTAGGATCTCATCCACATGCTTGACCTCTTTTCTTGATTTATCTACCGTTTGACTCATCAATTGCATCTTGCTTCCTTCCTTCCATCCCTATTCTTGTCTTCCCTTCGTGCTTGCTAGAGGTTGACCCTACTAGTTAATTGTCCCAAAACACCATTAGTTTAATTCTTTAATTTGGGTAGAATACCTTATGAACTAGCAACCACTTTGGCCTAGTGACCTATATTAGTAAGCTTATTTAGATTCTAGAATCTAGAGGACCTAACCCGTCTAGCCAACCAAGGACTTGGACAAGAAGACTATAAGACGACTGTATGACTTAGAATCATTCTACCTTCTTTAAATCTTAATCTCTCGTACCTATGTATTTACCGTTTTGACTAATGATGCTAATGTAGCCTAGTTTTTACAAGCTTATTCTTTATCGAGTTTGTTCATGACATATGCTATTGAGCGCTCACTAGCCTATTGTCTAATCAGAACCGGTGCATGATGGTCTAATCAACCAAGTGCACTTTGGTTCACTTTTGTCTATTACTCTACGTGGATGGGGACATAATTAAACTTGGCCCTTACAATTCCATCCACGACTGCCTTGACAATTCTTTTGAAATTATTCGATCGTCTTTGAATCACGTATTTGTATTTGATAACGCCTCCTGCGAACTCTATATTGCTTTCGTCTTCACCTATTTTTGGAGGACGGAAGCGTTGCGCTAGAAATTCCTCTAGCTATCCTATCACCTAATGACCATTATCACTCGATGTTGCCATATCTTTGTCTTGAACTACTCGACCTTTCCCTCGACCCTAACTCTACCATTTTGACTTTCTAATCACTTGAATTTAAGAGTGATTACAATCGTCTCTCAATCGTATCCTCAACCTAGACTACGACCATATAAACTTCGAACCCTTCTATCTACCGTTGTGCCCTTTCACCCCCTACAAATTCTTAATTTCGAGGTCGAAATTCTTTTAAGTTGGGTAGGATGTAAAACCCCTAAATTTCTACTATTTTTTTTTTATTATTAAATTTGGTACCGATTTAAAATTTTATATTGTACGTCACGTAATCGTATTTTACGTCGCGCACGAAATTATTTTCTTGCTCGTCGAGTGCGAATATGTGCGAGCGTACATATTTATTGAAAAACATTTTTATTTTATAGTTCAAATAATATATATAATAATTATTGTATTTGTATTTTGCTTAAAGTTGTCTATTGAGATGACCAAAACCTTATTACTTTATTTATTTATTTATTAGTGGTAATTTAGAAAACTATTCATTATTCCTTGCATATGAGGTACATTAAATTAAATTTATATATTTTTAGTTTCGAAATTATTAAATATAAATATTTTATTATTCGAAAAGATATTTAAAAATAGTTATTATTTTCAAAATTAATATTATTAGTATTTTAGAAAAATATTTTAAAATTATTATGGCATTTAAATCTTGATTTAAATTTATGGATTCATTTAAATAGTTAAATATTTGCAATTTGATTTATTCCATTGATTTTAAATCAAGAATTTAATTAGATTCAAATATGATTTGTGTTTGGAAATTGGATTTATATTTAGATTTGGATTTAAACGATTTTAAATTAAATGGTAAATTATCTACTTGGGTTTTAAATAATCCTAGTTCTTATCTTAATGGAAATTCCCACATCCTATAAATAGGCAGGTACTCCTCCATAAACTTTTATCCTCCACAAATTCCTCCACAAAATTTCCACAACGTGTACGTGCCTCGTGTCAGTGTCCACCTCTTCCGTGTCAGCCGTGTCGGCCTCGGGTCCGACCCCGGGTGTCTATCCAATAGGTTATTATTTTTACATATACAAATATCAACTCCCATCCAACCACCCTGGACACAAATCCAGTATTCTCCTGTCGTGTCCGACACCCCGGACACGACAGCCACCTAAAACCCTAATCCTATTCTAATAGCTAGCCGAATCAGACCACTGTCCCAAACCACCCTCACGGCCACCTCGCCCGGCCGTCCCGACGCAACCATCTCACACCCCATCCCCGTTCCCTCGCCCGAGTTCCCCGCCAACACCACCACCAAATCCACCGCCATCAAAACCCATCACCGCCTCATACTCGTCCCGGTGACCCCAGCCATCACCACCGCCATCATCGGCCACTTCCGATTTCCCCTCAACTTGTGTCCTGCCACAACCTCACAGCAACACCCACCAAACACGTCGACCACCTCCTTCATCTCGACCCAACCCTTCTGTTACCCATCCTAATCACGCCACAGCAACCCCGGACTCCCGGACCACTACCCGCATCCCCATGACCACCGTGGCCGCCCTAGCCACCACCGAAACCCAATCCACACCAGGTAAACCACCACCACCACCACACAAGAGGAGGAGAGAAAGGAAACCCTTACCCGACCGTGCGCCGATCCTCCGCCGTGGCAAGTCGGCGACCGGGGTCCTCCTCCCCGCTGCGCCGGAGCACCAGCGCCTCCGCTGCCTCCTTTGCTGCACTCCGATGTCGCCAAGACTGACCCCTCGAGCCGATCCCTCCACCGCGGATCTGGCGCCGACCGCCGCTGCCAATATCCCGCCGACGAGCTTCCGCAGCCCCATCCTCTCCGCTCTCCGTAGTCACCATGCACGAAACCCACGCAAACTCCCAGCCCCGCATGCACCGACCGGAGCAACACTCCGACGAGCTCCGGATCTGAACCCCTTACTCCGCTCTCCTTCCCATTCTCCACCGCCGGTGACCGCCCTAGGACCTCACCGCCGCTCCTCTGCGACCATCCTCTCTCCGCCGTTCAAAACCCCTCCGCTCTCCGCCTCCTCCTTGGCGCGCGGCATCTCCGCCGCCAGGCCGACATTCCTCCGTCGGGACCGCCCATCTTGCCACGGCCGTACCAAGACCCCCTCTCTCCGCCGAACGCCGCCGGCAGATCCCGACCCCCTCTCGTTCTCCCAGACGCCCGCCCCCATCTCCTCCGTCTCTCTCTCTCTCTCTCCCGTTTCATTTTTTTCCCTTTCGTTTTTTTTTTATTTTTTTATTTTTTATTTTTCCTTAGCCTCTGTTAAGAGAACAGCAAGCAACTGATATTTTGTTAGTTTTATTTTTTATTATTTTTTTTTCTTTTTTCGTTTTAATGGTGATTTGTTTCTCTTCTCTTTTTTTTGTAACTTTATTTGAATTAATAATAATAATATTATTATTATTATTATTACTATTATTATTCTCATTATTATATTTATTTATCATCATTATTATTACTGTTGTTATTATTATTATTATTATTATTATTATTATTATTATAAATTTTGTTGTTGTTTTCCTAATTGGATTATTTTTACCAAGACCTTTGTTATACAGTATGTAATATTTGATAAATAATTTAAAATATTATTACTATATCTTTGTTATTGCACTATTAGTACCAATTATTACCTTAGTTGCTTTACTAGCCAAAATAGATAATTTCATAAAAACTATTTTTATTAATGGTAACAACAATAGTATAGGCTAAGATATATTGTTGTAAATTTCTATTTACTTAAAGTAAACTCTTTGACAAAACTATAGTTTTACAAATATGGATTTTAGCATTTAATAATTTTCTATAATTATTTTGTTTCTCTTAGAATATTATTGGAAAATATAGTTTTCTACCTAAATGTATTTCTACAAACTTAAGAGTTTTCTGTGAACACAGTTTCTTTTTATATTTTTGTATTTATCTAAAAACTATTTTTACAAATAAAATATGTTATGAATAGTTTTCTAAAAACCTCATATATTATTATCCACTTTTCTTTAATTAAATCCTTCTGCCAATGACTATCCTTTTTCCTCATTCCCTCGACCAATTTTGGTCTACCTTATGTCCACCCTAACTAATTCGTATGTCCTGGACCCAATGGAACCATCCGTGTCATCGTCCGAGATCACCTTGCATAGTTGTTGCACCGAAGTTGCAGATCATGCCACCTTGATCATCGCGGCACACCAGGCGCCCTACCAGGCAAGACACCTTGCCTTTACTGTTTAATTCCTTGCTCAATATCATGCATATTTTTACTTATTCTAGAAAATATAAATTGTACTTGCAAATTATTATATTTTAGTTGCATATGGCTTAGAGTTAAGGGACCGCCCTTTGTTTGTGTCGCATTCATTGGCCCGATACTTGTGTATCACGAGTCACGAGTCTCATATAGATCTCGGACGTACGTATCGACTGGCCATCGGTGCGCACATGCCGGGCGATAGGCAATAACTGCTAAATAGTTATGGTTGTTTAGAAGACTTAGCGACTTAGTAGTTATTAGGAATGTCGTGATGTGGATTCAGCACGAGTAGTTCATGGGGAGGGTGGAGACAGTTATTAGGCGCAGGGGCTTTCACATCTTTATTTTATTCTGGATGCCATTTGTGACTCAGTCGAGAGACTAGTGGCCGTGCATTTATTTACTTTTCTCTAGATACCACTAGTGCCTCGGTTGAAACACAAATGTGCCGTGCATTAACTTTTCTCTAGATGCCGTTAGTGACTCACCCAAGAGCTAGTGGCCGTGCATTTATTTTCTCTGGATGCCCCTTAGTTCTCGCTCGAGTGCTAATGGGCCGTGCATTTACTTTTCTCTAGACGCCACTAGTGCCTTGGTTGAAACGCTAACGTGCCGTGTTTCTAGCTTCTGAAGGCCCTTGTGTGGAACGTTGTCTTCAAATGCATATTCACATAGAATGGTTAAGAACCTTTATTTGTGTAGTCACATATATTTTCTGTTGAGCTAACTTTATTCAGTTTACGGCATGATATTATGTGTCTTGTTACGTCCCTCTGAGGACCTGGTTGTCTTGCCAGGTGTGTGCTATTATCTTTCGCAGGTATTCTAGCTCTAGCCGTGATCATTGCTTCTCTACGAGGATGATTGCACTTGGATCGTCTTCGCTTCGCTCGCCAAAATCTTTCTTTTGTTATGTTTTTCTTTTCATCGTTGGTAGTGGATTTGTCTCCGCCCAACTACATGTACCAAATGACAATTTCATGGTTGATTATATGATATCATTTATTCATATATTTTTGTGGATGAGAATAGTTATGGTTCTACTGCATTTTACAGCTTATGTATTCATACGAGGCCCATGTATTTCGTATGAATACAGTATGTTCCTAGTCCTACGTATTTTGGGACTAGGGCGTTACATATGGGTTCACCTAGATCTATCTCCGGATCTAACTCAACCGGGGGTACATCCCACCTCCAAAACCAAAGATTGGAAGACCAAATCTTGCCAAATGGTCACTTCCTCTCCGGAGGAAGCCTTTCTAGTGCAGACGCGTTCACAGCAGAATGCTCAGCAAGAGGGGTTTTGACTAAGGAGACACCTCCCGTCACCACCACCACTGCCCAAAAAGAGGGTTCATCTCAACCTCCGACAGTAGACAAACAAAAGCATAAAGAGGCACATTTCGACAAGCCTCTATGAAAAATACTACTTCGGGGTGACCAAACCTCACAACTTCGACATATTGGCGCAGCTCGCCAATACTCTAGCTCGGTTATCGCTATTTGAGCTTCTCCGACTCTCTAAAGATACTCGGAACGCTCTATGCGAAGCATTGAAAAATGTCGAGTCTTTTATTAGTCAGGTACCGCAGCCCGAAGAGGATCTACCGCTTGTCCGCATTGCCATAGTATAGGGGAAATCATCCCCGATATTACTTTCACTCAACAGGACATGCTGCTTAAGAATAATCGGCACAATAGACCATTATATTATACAGGGCACATTGGTGCCATCAAGGTGGATCGCATTCAAATTGATCCAGGGTCTTCCCTCAGCATTATCCCTCGAACTCTGCTCCAAACACTGGGGATACCTATGCACCGGCTGACTGCATCTAACACCACAAGCAGCAGCTTCAATGCCGAAAAAAGTAAACCTTTAGGCAAGATTCGCCTAAAGTGTCACATTGGCGACCTCCAGACAGAAGTGATTTGGTACGTCATTAATTCTGACATCAACCAATGTCTTGCTGGGTCGTCCATGGATACACGAGTATATGGTGGTGCCATCGACTCTCCACTAATATATGAAGTATGTATCTAGCAATGGCATCGTCAGAACAAAGTTTGCTGATGTCGATTCCTTCAGAGGCATCGATGCATTCTTCACTAACGCCAATCTGTACAAATCAATTCACTTAGACGATGAGGCCAATAAAGTTGATGATGAAGAGGAGGCTAAAACTGAGACTGAGGTAGAAGCCATGATAGTAACAGAAGCGCCTTTGAAGGTACGGCTCAAAGGAAGACCTCTCCCGGTATCAGCACCGCTCGTAGCCAAGCAACAGGGGAAGGCCCCGGTATCAGCCCCGCTTGTAGCTAAGCTGCAAGGGAAGGCTCCGTCTTCAGCTCCTTTGGTTGTCAAACTCCCGAGCCGAGCACCGGAACCTATCAGAGTCAGGCTCCCGAGAAGGTCCCCGAAAACTCCTCCTGCCAAGTCGTCTACTCCGTTGGTCACCAAGATACGACGAAAGGCTCCTGCACCTCCTCCAAAGGCTATCCCTGTTCTTACAGATAAAGAGCTAGGAGATTATATATCTGCTAACGTCAATGCTCCCTCTTTAGATGATGTAATCCATCGGGACAATATTTCTTATTTTATCAATAAAATGTTGTCTTTGAATTAATCTAGTCTTCCACATTGGAATGCCATATATACTTTAGATAATGCCTTAGCATCGTTACAAACACCAGTAACGATCGTCAATCATGTAAATCGGGTTGTCCCATACCAAGGAGTTTGTTATATAGTTTCATCCCGGAATAAGGACGAAAAACTCATCATCTTCGGCAAAGTCAAACGTCAATATGTCCTCCCTCCGACCGAGCCAGAACCCGATACTGGTTGAATACAGATATACCGGTACACTAATCAAGCAAAGTATCACATCCAAAATATGGGTTACGACTTGAAGAGCAATAAAGGCTTAAATTACGGGAAAGGTCGAAGTATCCCCTTGTGACTACCTATTCCAAAGGGAAAACCTCAAGACTACGACCACTGCACTCGACGGGGGGTAGGCTACGTCAAGCTTCTGACAATTCCAGAGAGTTTAGAGACTGGGGCGGTCATACACTCTCACTCATCTGACGCATAAACTTGGTACTCCGACACTAGCATCGGCCCAATCTTCAGGAGGGTGTTGTCCGTCATCATGACGTCTACAAATCATTCAGAAGAAGAAGATAATTAGACATCAGAATTCTTTAAAGAGGAACTATGGGCTCAATGCCTAGGATCTCAATGGGAACCATACTTCGAACAGCGGGAGCCTCCCACCGAAGACAAAGTTGAACAGATCGACGTAGGGGATGAATCCTCATCCAAGCCCATCTTCTTCAGTAAAAGCTTAGTAGAAGAAGATGGGGATTCCTTGGTACAACTTATCAGGAAATATATTGACATCTTCTCCTGGATTTATGAAGATATGCTAGGATTGAACCCACAAGTCGTAATACACAAACTAAACATTCTACCTAATGCTAAGCTGGTTAAGCAGCAACAGTGACGCTTCCGCCCTAATATCATGGATGCCATTGAGAAAGAGGTGGATAAAATCATAGATAGTGGGTTCATTCGTAAAGAACATCATTCGAATTGGATAGCCAATATCGTCCCTGTTACTAAAAAACAAAAAGATTTGGGTCTGCATAGACTTTCGAGACCTCAATTCCGTTGGTCCAAAACATGGGTTTCCTCTCCAATCATGGATTTAATGATCGACAACACCTGTGACTTCGAACGCATGTCCTTCATGGATGAGTATTATGGCTACAATCAGATCAAGATGTTTTCTGATGATAAAAAGCACACATCGTTCAGAACTCCAAAAGGGTTTACTGTTATATAGTAATATCCTTCGGATTAAAGAATGCAGGCCAGCTATGAGCACCATCTTTTGCAAACATCTCAGTAAAACGGTCGACTGCTATGTTGATGACATTACGGTCAAGTCGTCGGCGAGGTAATCACCTACAAGATCTGAGGATCGCCTTTAATCTCATGAGGGCATATCAACTCAAGATGAACCCAACCAAATCCTTCCTCGGGATCTCTAGCGACAAATTCTTTGGCTTCATTTTCACCATAAAGGGTATCCATATCGACCCTAATAAAACCAAGGCTACCATTGACATGCGTCCTTCGAAGAACTTGAGAGAACTTCGAGGGCTACGAAGACGTCTGCACTCGTGTCTACACCCGCCCTTGCGCCTCGCCCATATGTCTAGTGCATGCGACTCGCGTATAAGATGAGCGCACGAGCTCAACAACAGAGGATAAAGCACCATGCTCGGATACTGACGTGCTAAGTGCAAAGTGTGCCAATAAAGGGCCACTTTGCACCCTTGAGCCCGATCCCGAGTCCGAGTTGCTAGGCCGCTTCGAGGCTTAGCTCCATAGGAAATAATCTCATGAGCATGACAAAAAGCATAAATGCTTCTTTGTGGAGTTAGCGTTCTTTTTACTAGGAAAATACCTCTACATAGCACTCATGTGCCTCTCCACACCTCATGTACATCACTCAACACAAGCAAAGCTTTATATAGAGATATAATCCATTTATTGTGAGCAATGTGGCACTATCTTTCTAGTCACCAAGGCAAAACACCAATAATTCTCCACATATCTTTATATATATGGGTTGAGCGTTCCCTATAGTGACTGTCCATCATGCATTATGATAGATGTCTCTACGACTTGAATCTTCCCTTATGGGTTAAATAACAACATGATACAAGAATGGATTTGACCTTAAATTATGTACCATAACTATAATTTTTTTTACTCATATAATGACATCAACTATGCTTCTGGTTGCACATTAAAGGCCTTATGCTAGCCTGGATTCAGTGTATGTATCTTGGATGTCTACAAGATTTCACTCAAGAGACGGCCTATATCTCTATCCATACACTCTAGGTGAGTTCTTTTAAAGAGTCTTGGCATGAAGCCTTACGTTTCCTTGCGTGCTACGCCGCTATGACACGGCCCAAAGCCAAGACAATGCATCATATGGTGTCATACAACTGTAGCATGAGGCCCAGTCTATTTGTAGTGCCAAACTACCCAGTATGATGCATTTTGCTTCCTTGTGGTGTTATGTCGCTCTGACGTAGCTCACGAGGCCGAGACTTTACCCTTTCTAGGTACCTCATATAGTGTCACAACTCTGTAACATGAGATCCAGCATCTTTTTAGTACTGTATACCACTCTTCATTCTATAGTATTAGGCCCTCTTGTCTATGCGCGGTGCTACGCCCCTGTGACTTGGCCCGAAGCCGAGGCTTTATCCTAACTAGGTACCTCATATAGGGTCACCCCACTGTATCATGGAGTACTACGCTCTTTTATAGTGCTGTGCTACCCGTGCTTCCTATAAAGCACGTCGGACATCCCAAATGCCCGAGAACTCATTAAGGCTTCCAAGCCATCCTCTCACAGGACTTTGTTCTATACAAAGAATAAACGGTAGACTCTAGTGGTTATGGGATCATAATCCCGCAGTATCCTAAAAGGATTGCCCACTTACAGTGGTTTTGGGTTCGAAATTCCGCAATATCCTAAAGTACTGCCCATTAACAGTGGTTCTGGGTCCGAGATCCCACAATATCCAAAGGATTGCCCACTGCACCTGATATTCTTCCATTCAATGATTCTTTTTTGAACTAAAATCTAGATGCCTAGTAGTTTTCTTTTTGAACTAATAGTATAAAACTTTATAATAGAATTATAAAGACATAATATCATAGTGTCTTGAAGCCCATTTTGCATGCTGTGTCCTCGACAAGCTGGTGCTTGAGACCTTAGGTGAAAAAATCTGCCAGATTCTCCTGGATCCGAACATCAACCACGATAATGACTCATCTTTTAATAAGATTATTTATCGCCCTGTGCCTTAGACATACGGTCCTCTTCTTGCCATTAAAAAGGACATTTTATGCTATTGCTGCAGTCGCATGGTTGTCGCAGTATATTGGTACCGCTGGTATCTGTACATCAACCATTGAAAGATCATACATGAGCTTCCGAAGCCATTTTGCTTCATTCGCTGCAGCCACCAGTGCATAGAACTCAGATTCCATAGACGAGTATGACAACATAGTCTATTTTTTCGACTTCCATAATATAATAGCTCCATCCATGGAGAAGAGATATCCTCATGTGGATCTTTCACTCTCTACTTTTGAGCACCAGCTTGCATCACTGAAGCCTTCCACTACTTTTGGATCTTCGTAGTAGTGTAGTGCATACTTCTGTGTCCTCTTAAGATATCTCATTACCCTCTTCAGAACTTTCCAGTACTCAATACCTAGATTGTTCGTGAACTAACTTAGCATCCCTACAGCAAAAGCTATGTTAGGGCTTGTGGCAATGGTTGCATACATCAAACTTTCGATGACGCTTGAATACTCCGGATGTTTAACGTTTTTCCTTGGATTTGGCTTTAGTTTCTTGTCACACCTATACGGGTATCGATTCTTGGAAGATCCTGATACCCATAGCATATGAGCATCTTCTCAATGTAATGAGACTGTGATAATGCCACTCTAGTTTCTGTCCAAATAATCTTTATCCCTAGGATAACATCAGCTTCCCCTAAGTCCTTTATGCTGAACTTAGACGAGCAAAACTTATTTGTTTCAGTGACTCTTGCTAGATCTGTACCCAAGATCAGCATGTCATCCACATACAAAAAATGACTTCTCTCTCCGTTAGCGAACTTTGTGTACACACACTTGTCCGTCTCGCTGACTCTGTAGCCGGTTTAATCTTATGACTTTATCAAACTTTTCATGTCACATCTTGGGAGCTTGCTTAAGACCATACAGAGATTTTATCAACTTGCAGACTTTATCTTCGAGGCCCTTGATGACAAATCCTTCTGGCTGTTGCATGTAAATCTTTTCGGTCAATTCACCATTCAGGAAAGCAGTTTTAACATTCATTTGATGAATAAACAACTTATGAATTGTACTTAGAGCAATCAATATCCTGATGATCATCATCCTTGCTATTGGAGCATATATATCAAAATAATCGATCCCCTGTTTCTAAGAAAAATCCTTTGCTACCAACCTAGCCTTGAACTTGTCAACAGTTCCATCAGCCTTCATCTTCTTCTTGAAGATCCATTTACATCCGATTGATTTTGTTCCTTCATGCAGATCGACCAACACCCACATATTATTGGAGGTTATTGAGCCATACTCATCATAGGTAAGCGGATCTGCTTCCACATGATAACAAAATCCTCTTCGAAGTTTTTTTGTCTCCTCACACATTTAGATACTGGTTCTGCGAGATCTGGTTCAATAGTTGTTTCTGCAACAACATCTTCTTGGACTATATCTTCGTTATGAACTTGAGCCTCCTGTGCACCCACACTATTTTTCGAAATATTCGTAAAAACAATGTTCTTGTGTCTTGCAAATTTATCTTCAAAGAATTTTGCATCGTAAGATTCAATGATATAATTTGATTCAATACCAAGGAACCTCCGAACATCACTCTTATCGGCATAACCCAGAAATATAGCCTTTGTAGTCCTTGTTCTCAGCTTCTGAATCTTCAAATCTGGAAGTTTCACATACGCCAGACACCTCTACCCTCGAATGACATTCAATTTGGGTCTGGCCTTGAACTAGAGTTCATGAGGAGTGACTTCCAAAGTTGCATGCGACACTCTATTCAGAATAAAAGTAGCCATAAGCATAGCTTCACCCTAGAAGTAATTTAGAAGACTCATAGTCAACAACATTGAGTTCGTCATCTCTGTTAACATTTCGTTCTTCTTTTCTGCAACACCGTTTAATTGAGGTGAGTACAAAGCAGTCGTCTCGTTGATAATTTTATGTTCTTTACAGAACGATGTGAATTCATGAGACATATACTCTCTACCTCGATCATTTCTGAGTCTCTTGAGCTATTATTCGATTTGACACTTGGCTTCAGCCTTAAAGTCCTTAAATGTCTCAAATGTTTCATATTTAGACTTGAGAAGATAAACGAACGCGTACCTTGAGAAATCGTCGATGAAAGTAATGAAATACTTCATCTCGGCCTTTGTAGAGAACTGTTTAAAATCACAGATATCTGAGTGAACCAGCTCCAGAAGATCTGTACCTCGATTTACCCGTTTGAATGGCTTTCTAGTGATCTTCATCTACGCATAGACCTCATAATTCTCCAACTTCTTACCCCCATATTTGGAGATAAGCCCTAGACTAGACAACTAGTTTTTTCTTTTATGATGAACATCCCCTCGTCTATCATGTCACAACTCAAGAGAAGAACCAGAATAGACTACATTTATAATCTCCATTGGAGTTACAAGTTGAAATTTGAACATCCCTTCAATACAACAAGTCTTTTCGAAGTATGTTCCTTTGTAAGACATAACAACCTGACCAATGTTGATGTCCATCCTCAAGCCTGTATTGTCGAGGAAACTTCTCGAGATCAGGTTCTTGGCTATAGCAGGTACGTACTTCATACTCTGAAGCGTCAGCGACTTCCTAGAAGTTAGTTGCAGTACCACCATCCCGATCCCAAGTACTTCAGCTTGTGTTTGGTTTGCTACCATAACCTTCTCGTAAACAAGTTTATAAGTCGTGAACCATTTATTCTTTGAGCAAACATGGCACGATGCCCAGTGTCTATCCACCAGTCTGTGTTAATACTCGTTGAGTCAACCTGTGCAATCATAGCAACAAAGTTACCCTCACCTTGCCCTTTCTGTTTAGGTTTTTCCTTGCAGTCCCTCCTCCAGCAGCATTTCTTGCCACAATTGAAACAAGTCCCAGGTTCTTTGGACTTAGGCTTGAACTGAGCCGACTTTACCTTCGGATGGTGAACGTCTTTCTTCTTATGGTAGAAAGCCTCATGCTTCCCTTTATTTTCCTTCTTGCACCATATTGGCCTTAGCTATCTGTTTGGACAAGGTGTCCACTTTGAGTTGAGCACTTAACTCCTCTTCAACATGTATCTAGTGTAAGAGGTGCTCAAGATCCACCTCTATCTTCTTGCGGTACATGTCCACGATAAAATTGCTCCACCCAGGCGGAAGCTTGGCAACAATCCCTCCAACGACGAAGGCATCGACCAAGGGCATGTCGTCATCCGCCAGTTTCTGATATAGCTTGAGAAACTCCTTGACTTGAGACAATATGGTCTTGTCGTCCTCAAATCGTATCCTCCAGACCTTTTCAATCACGTTGATCTTGTTTCTGTTTTTTTGCCTTGTAGAGATTCTCTACAGACTCCCAAACGTCCTTTACATTGATCATCTTGTTGTAAGACTATGCCAGAGAGTCCTCCATAGAGTTCAAGATAAGCCACTTACAGATGTTATCTCTCATCCACTTTGTCACGACCCGCACCCATTTTCGGATACGTGTCTATGTCCAAGCCCAGCCTACGTCGTAGTATCGACGGTAGAACGCTGTCTAGTATACACAAGGCACAGAAGTATGGAACTAATCATGGCAGTCTGGATTCCATCCACAGAATGTAAAGGTACAACCAACTCCAATAAGTAACAATAATACCGAAGAAGTGAATACTGGAGAATAATGTAAAATAAAGTTTCAAGAATTCAAGTCACGTCCGGTGGATACAAATCTACTACCAGTAGACGAAAATAAAGTAAGACATGAAACAAAATAACTGAGTCTAAACTACACAAAATCATCAATGACATCCTCAGCTGTAGTGGTACCATGGTCTGATACTGGCTCAAACCTGCTCGTCTGCGGCTGGATCAACCTCGATTAAATCTGAGAAGATCATCAGGTCCTCAGGGGACTAGTAAGATACATAAAATATGCCTATCTAGCAGTATATCATGCATAAGAAAAACCAGGATATAAATAGAAAAGGACTAAGCAACTATGAAACATGAATTTGAGAACAACTACGCATAAATGAACTGCTGGAAGAAAATAAGTGAACACATGTCAAGAGATCAACTGATAACCAATCCCTCGCGCCTAGTGTGGACTCGCAGGTTTGAACAAATCACTAACCCTCGCCCCTAGTGTGGACTCGCAGGTTAGTTCAAGGCAATCACCCTCGCCCATAGTGTGGACTCGCAGGTGATTTCAAAACAGTCAACCCTCGCCTCTAGTTTGGACTCGTAGGTTAAGAAAACGGCAAATAAGAAATAGCAGTTCAATTATAGGGGACTCATTCTAAGATACGACTCAATCAAGCACATGTGAGAAATAGGTCCAATATGAACTACAAGGCCAATCATGAACAATGACTAGATATCAATAAAGTAAATAAACTAGTATACATGATATGAGAAACACATGTCAGCCATCAATCAGGAGAAATGGATAATGAAAGAAATAAGCATGTAAATAAAGCTGTAAAGAAAGGCAAGGTATACTTGTCTGTGGTCCTGAGATGCGGGTATGGGTCAAGTGCTGAGTCAATGTCCACAGAATCTATATTATGAATTTACATGTCAATACATCATTAAGGATATAATAAATCCTTCTACCTACTTTCTAAGTCATTTGCTATCTTGTTTTATATCAATAGGCCTATCATTCACATTATTCCCCCTATCAAATATGACTTACCTAAGCCACATTGACTAATAACCTACATTTGCTGCCTTTCTTAGCCTATATAGCCCATATAAGCCAACACTACACTTGTACCAGTTTCTACCTATTGTCTTTTCATTCTACTGCACCCCTAATTGTATTTCCCAAGTTACTATGCTAATGGATCAAATGTACATTGGATAATATAGTCATCTGTCACAGGGCAAAACACTATATCTGTCGCACATACCCTTACTTACATATCCTGGACACCCCAACTGAACCTATCATACTGGGTTTTGGCCTATGGGTTGTAGCACTACTATTTCATACACCTAGGTATCCCATTACTTAACCTAACTTGATGTAATGAGCAGCAACTTCTGTAAACTCCCTAAATTTTTACTACAAATTTTTGTTTTTTTTATATTTGAATTTGGTATTGATTTTCTTTTTTTCTTATTTGCTCGTCGAGTGCAAATATGTGCGAGGTACATATTTTTGGAAAAACGTTTTGATTATAAATTTTATTTATATGGGATAGTTTTCTTAAGGTTGTGAGAAGTGGCGCATCGAGATTTCCAAAAATATTATTTATTACATTTTATTTTAGTGTACAAATATAAGTAGTAGTTTAGAAAACTATTATTTTATGGATATTATTTGTGTGCGAGCGGCATGAAATGTATTTCGTGTCCATTGTGGATTTTCGAAGTATTAATTGTTTTTATCAAAAAGGTTTTCAAATAATTAAATATTTAATAGTCATTTTCAAAATTAATATATTATTATTTTATTTATTTATTATAATTATACTTTGAATATTGTATCATTTATATTAGGATTAAATACCTTGATTATATCAGTAAATAGTTTAAATTTATAGATAAGATTTAAAGTAATATAAAATCGGATCGGATCGAATTCAGATTTGATTTAGATCGATATAGTTTAAACTGATTTAAAATTTGTAGAGAATTATCAAAGGGAGTTTAAACGATTCCTATCCTTTATCAAACTGGGATCCCTCCACCCTATATATAGGGGGAGCCTCCATATGTGTTTCATCTTCACAAATTACTCCACAAATATTCCTCCACAAGAATCGTGCATCGTGTCCGTGTACGTGTCCCCTCCCCATCTTATTTCCTACTTACATATATATGTTCCACCATCTTCGTGTCGGACATTCTCCGACATAAAACTCACAACCCAAATTCTAGCCTATAGATGCAGCCTCCAGTCACCGTCCATCGTCATCCGAACCTTCTCGACCTCCGACACCCCTGGACCATTGCCACTACCACGTCCGAGCGAGCCGAACCCCCACCCCTTTCTTCCTGTCATCTCCTTCACCACTACTGCTTCTTCCCCGCCTACCCAACCAGCCCCGGCCGAACATCGGCCAAATACACCTCACCGCCACCAGCACCCACTCCCGACCAAAACGGCACAACCCCGGGCCGCATCCACCAGACCACGTCCCCGATTCTCTTGCTGCCAACGCCACCACCACGTCATCGACATCTCCCCTACCACCCACAGTCGATAAACACCACCACCTCCATCACCGTGCCCGGCCACCGCCATCGTCCCCTCGTCAAACTCCCAGAACCAAGGACACATCGAATACCGCCACCGCAGCCAAGCCACAGCGACCCACCTCGCCATTCACAACTCATTGCCACCTCCAACAGCAACCCACCCATAGACTCATCCCCGCTACCAGCGCCAAGCCCCGTCCTGCTGTCATCTTCATCACCGCCCCGACCATCGTCGATCTACCTCCGAACCCGTCTTCCATAACCCCCTTCTCCGATATGATCATTGTACCCATCATACCCCCAATCAATCGACAAACAAACACCACCGTCGCCACCATATCGTCACCACCACCACCAACAACACAAAAGGAAAACCACCGAGAAACCCTCACCTGAACCCTTACTGGAGATTCTTCTTAGCGCCTCCAGCCGCATGCCGCCCCAGGCCACTCTGTCCTCCGCACCTCAGCGTTGGGCCCGCAGCTACCCGCGTCCACTCGATCAGGATCGCCGTCACGAGATCGGGTCTAGTCCCCCTCGCCTTCAACGTACTGACCGCCCCTTCCTCCGCGCTTTTGCCGCCGCCGACTGCACTGGTAAGCCCTGTCCCTCCGCCTCCTTCTCCCTTCCGCCTCTCTACCTATACTTTTGTTAGGATCTTGTGATCCTGACATGTAGATGCTAGAGTTTCTTCCAGGAATTGTCATCAGTGATCAATATAGTAGCTAACAGAGAAGAATTGGGGAGAAATTCTAGGTTTATTGGAGTAATACTGGTAATGGAAAATACAAGCAATGTAAGAATGTTGGAAAAATGCAGGAAGAAGGAGGCAGGAAGAATTAGCTAACAATTCTCTGATACTCCAGTTCATTTATTAACAGCTATATATAGTAAGGATACTTTGGCTGACGTGGCTTGTATTGGTCACTGCAGGATGTTGATTGGCCTGGTAATGATGAGCTGTCTCTGGAGCTGCTGAGCTGGCTCTGAGAGGAAAATAACTAACAACCCAACTGTCCAGAATTGGACAATGCTGCTGTGCTATGCAAATGGGCACGTATCAACTCCCTCCCCCTTAAATTGACCTTGTCTCAAGGTCAAAATGGGGATAAGTTTGAATGAAATGTTCATAAGGAACCCACTGAGCATGCTCCTTGCTCGAATGCTTCCACTGTACCAGGAGATCAACAGCAGCATGGTTCCCTCTCTTTACCATTCTTCTATCTAATATGAAATCAGGTTCCAAAATCTGAGCTTCCACTTGAGTAGGTGTTCCTGTCTGAACCTCTCTAGTAGCACTGACCTTCTTCTTGAGTTGGGAGACATGGAACACAGGGTGGATTTGGGATCCTGCAAGGAGGGCTAGTTTATAAGCCACAGTACCTATTTTAGTCAAGACTTCATAGGGTCCAAAGTATTTTGGAGACAACTTTTGAGGTCTTCTTTGCCCAACTGAAACCTGTCTATAGGGCTGGAGTTTGAGGAAAACCCAGTCTCCTACATCAAATTGCCTATCAGTCCTCTTAGTGTCTGCCAACTTCTTCATCCTGTCCTGGGCCAGGTGCAAATTGTCCTTGAGGAGTTGGAGAGCATTATCCCGAGAGTTTAGAGCTTCCTCATCACTCTTGTCTTGAGGGGGGTCTGGAATGTATGTGAGAATATGTGGGGGAGCTCTGCCATACACAGCTTCAAAGGGTGTTACTTTGGTTGAAGCGTGCCAGTTGGTATTAAACCAAAATTCAGCCCATGGCAGAAATTTGCTCCACTCATGAGGTTTATGTCCACAAAAACATCTCAAATAGGCTTCAATACTCCTGTTGGTGACCTCAGTCTGCCCATCTGTTTGAGGATGGTAGGCAGTACTATATTTGAGCTTGGTCCCCTGTGCTTTAAAAAACTCTTGCCAAAATTGACTGGTGAAAATTGGATCTCTGTCACAGACAATGGATTTGGGCATCCCATGCAATTTGAATACCCCATCAATGAATACATGAGCCACCATAGCAGCAGTGTAAGGATGGCAGAGAGCAAACAGGTGGATGTATTTAGTGAGCCTATCCACCACAACCATTATGGTTGTTTTGTGATAACTGGTAGGTAATCCTTCAATAAAATCCATGGAAATCTCTTCCCATATCCTATCAGGTACAGGTAAGGGTTGTAATAGGCCAGCTGGGGAGATATTTTCATACTTGTTCTGTTGGCAAACCTGACAAGCTTGTATATAGTTCCTGACTGCAGTCTTCATCCCCTTCCAGTAGCAAGTCTTCTTGAGTCTCTGTAAGGTCTTTGCCACACCAGAATGGCCAGCCTGGACATGGTCATGGTGTTCTTTTAACATAGTGGCTGCAAACTCAGAATCAGGGTCAATAAGAAGCCTGTTTTTGTAATATAAGAGGCCTTGTCTCATAGAATACTTGTCAGTATTTAGACTCCCTTGTGCCCATTTGCTCAGCTGCTCTTTATAGAAGGCTGAGTGTTGCATTTGTTCCTGAAACTGAGTTAACCAGTCTGTCTGCACCACAGTGACTGCTCTCAATATAAGGTCTTCCCTCCTGGACAAACTATCAGCAGCTACATTCTCTTTGCCTTTCTTGTATTCCACCCTGTAGTGATAGCCTTGTAACTTAGCTATCCATTTGTGTTGGGCTTCTGTCCCCATTTTCTGGTCTAACAGGTATTTGAGTGCTTGATGATCAGTCTTAATAATGAATTCCCTGCCCCACAAATATTGACTCCACTTCTTAATTGCCAAGAGAATGGCCAGCATCTCTTTCTCATAGGTAGACAGTGATTTTGATCTTCCCTTCAACCCTTGACTCAGAAATGCTATAGGTCTGCCCTTTTGCATTAAAACAGCCCCTATTGCTTCTCCTGAAGCATCACATTCTAATACAAATATTTCATTAAAATTTGGCATACTCAGAATAGGTGGTTGAATGAGGGCCAATTTTAATTTCTCAAAAGCCTCTTGAGCTATATCATTCCATTTAAAGGAATCCTTCTTGAGCAGGTCAGTGAGAGGTCCAGCTATAGCCCCATACCCTTGGATGAATCTTCTGTAGTAGCCAGTCAGTCCTAAAAATCCCCTGAGGCCTTTCAGTGTAGTGGGAGTTGGCCAATGCTCCACAGCTTCAGTCTTTATGGTGTCCACCTGAATACCCTCCTCAGAAATCACATGCCCCAAATACCCAATTGTCTTCAATGCAAATTGGCACTTGCTCTCCTTGATTTTCAATTTGAACTCTGACAACCTGCAGAAAACCTGTTCCAGGTGCACTAGATGTTCTTCAAAGCTACTGCTGTAAATCAGTATGTCATCAAAAAATATAAGAACAAATTTTCTCATGTAATCTCTGAATATAGAATTCATCATGGACTGAAATGTGGAGGGTGCATTGGTGAGCCCAAAGGGCATCACAAGGAACTCATAGTGTCCCTCATGAGTTCTAAAAGCAGTTTTAGGAACATCTTCTTCCACTACTCTCACTTGATGATACCCAGCCCTCAAGTCCAGCTTAGAAAAAAATTTTGCTCCATGTAGCTCATCAAACAATTCATCTATGAATGGAATTGGGAATTTGTCTTTGATAGTGTTTTGATTAAGGGCTCTATAATCTATACACATCCTCCAGGATCCATCAGCTTTCTTCACTAAGATAACAGGTGAAGAGTAGGAACTTGTACTTGGCCTAATGATGCCACTGATTAACATTTCCCTCACTTGTTTTTCTATTTCATTTTTATGTATGTAAGGGTGCCTATATGGCCTTTGACACACAGGAAGAGCCCCAGGTAATAAAGGAATTCTATGGTCAAATTCCCTCTTGGGAGGTAAACATGTGGGTTCATCAAATAGTTGTTTGAAATTTTGCAGTAGAGAGGAAATGGTTGGGTGTGTACCTGTAGTAGTGGCTGGGCACTCTACAGAGGAGAGCTGAATAACATAGAACTGATTTTTTTGCCTGAGCTCCTTCAAGTCTGCTTCAGATAGGCTATGCTTGTCTGCACCCAAGCCTTTAAAAACTTGTACTTGTTCACCTTGCTGAAACACCATGGTGAGATCTCTGAAATTCCAGTGAATGGTTCCCAGAGTTCTCAGCCAGTTAGCTCCCAATACAACTTGACATCCTGTGATGGGGAGCTTGAGTAGATTCACCTGCAACTTCTTCCCTTGGCAATCAATTAGGACATTTGGACACATGCCTTGGCTCTGTAATTTCTCTCCATTGGCAACCAAGACTTCAAAATCTTCATTATTCAAAGTTTTTAGTTTGAGTCTTTCACTGAACTGCTTGTCAATAAAACTGTGAGTAGAACCAGAGTCCACTAGCACTATGACTGGTTTGCCTTGTATTGTACCTCTCATCTTCATGGTGGAGTGTTGGCTTGTCCCTGACAATGCCTGCAAGGAAATGGAGAAGGATTCTGGAATTTCCTTATTCTGAGTATTGCCCTCCTGATCATCCTCTGCAGATAGCATAAACAGCCTCTTCTCTTTGCATTTGTGCCCCTTAAACCACTTTTCTTCACACAGAAAACATAATCCCAAATTCTTCCTCCTCACTATTTCAGTAGGAGATATAGTGAGTCTTCCTGGAATCTTGGTAGAAACCCCTGTTGTGTTTGTGTACTTCTGTCCTGTATCATTACTGCTTGCAGGAAGAGCTGGGGTGTTTGTCACCATATTTGTTGCAGGAGCAGACTTGTATAGGTGAGTGTTACCCTTGTAGTTCCTCTTAAGAGCTAAGAACTTGGCCTCATACAACTTAGAGAGTTGCATGGCTGTTAACAAACTCCTGGGGCTGGCTAGTTGCAACTCATATCTAATCTCTTCCCTCAAGCCTCCAATATAGTGACTAATGAGACAGATTTCAGGGACTCCTTGCACCCTCTGAGAGACCCTCTGGAATTGGGAATTATACTCCTGAACATCAGAATCTTGTTGTAAGTGTTTCAGATCAATAATGTGGTCTGTGAATTGAGAAGGACCAAACTCCATTCTAATGCTTTGGTAGAAATCATCCCAAGTTATGACTCCATTTTTGAGTTTTAACACCCACCTCAGCCAGTAAGCAGCTGTACCCTTGAGTTGGACTGAACACAGTTTCACTCTGTCATTCTCTAAGGTATGATAAAAACTAAAGTAGTGATCTACTCTCATTAGCCATTCCTCTACATCACCTGTGCCATCATACTCAGGTAATTTGAGCCTGTGTGTGGACTGTCCCCTGTTTTGATTTTGAATGTTGTTTGGAACATTAAAGGGAATACCTCCAGCTTGTATAAGTGGCCTGGGAGGAGTACATAAGATTCCTGGGGCATTTGTGAGTGCTGGTGGTGTCCTCATGTGTGGCAAAGGTGTTTGTTCACCAGTGGCCATAGCAGTGTTCATCACTGATGTACTGGCACTTCCCATATGAGTATTATGAGTATGCATTGGAGAATTTGGTCCAGGGAATTGTGAGACAGGTGGAAATTGCTGAAACATTGGGATTTGGTTCATATTTGAACTCGAACTCTCCCCATCCCTACGAGATCTGGTTAATTCTTCCAGCATCCTTTCCACTCTTCCAAATCGATCTTCGATCTGGTCAATTTTTGCAGGCAGGCCTTCTAACTGAACCAATTTGGTAGAGAGATCTAGCACAGTACCTGACATGGCTCCCATGGTGTCTTCTATGGAGAGGATCCGTTGGTTGTCGACGAACGCTCGCCTCCCCTCAGATGCTAACCCCCCAGATCCGCCGAGGCCGGAGCTGCCCTCCCGGCTGCCTTCACTTACTCGATCCAGAGGCTCTGATACCAAGTTGTTAGGATCTTGTGATCCTGACATGTAGATGCTAGAGTTTCTTCCAGGAATTGTCATCAGTGATCAATATAGTAGCTAACAGAGAAGAATTGGGGAGAAATTCTAGGTTTATTGGAGTAATACTGGTAATGGAAAATACAAGCAATGTAAGAATGTTGGAAAAATGCAGGAAGAAGGAGGCAGGAAGAATTAGCTAACAATTCTCTGATACTCCAGTTCATTTATTAACAGCTATATATAGTAAGGATACTTTGGCTGACGTGGCTTGTATTGGTCACTGCAGGATGTTGATTGGCCTGGCAATGATGAGCTGTCTCTGGAGCTGCTGAGCTGGCTCTGAGAGGAAAATAACTAACAACCCAACTGTCCAGAATTGGACAATGCTGCTGTGCTATGCAAATGGGCACGTATCAACTTTCCTCTCATTATTCTCTCTTCCTCCCTCTTTCTGTTCTTTCTTATTTTCCTTGGTTTGTTTTGGGATACAGAGTCTTTTACTCTCTCTTTTTCTTGTTTTGTTGTCATTTTCACTTTTTGGGTCAAGAGAGCATGTGTCTCGATTGTGGGTTTTGGGTTAACACCATTCTTCTGTTTCTTTTTTCTTATTTTTATCATAGTTTTATTATAATAGTAAATATTAAGTAGGATTTATGTATATGAGCACAATATTAATTTAGTATTTTGGATGTAAATTTATATTGTACATAGATATGCTACTATTAGTATTTCAGTATTATTATCATTATTATTATTAGATAATTATTATTACTGTTACTATTATCTTTACTAGTTCCATGTTAACAATGTATATATGGATCATTAATATAAACTTTGTTGCTATTATTATTTATATTTATATTATATAAATATTTTGTTAGGGTGTTCCAACTAACTATCGAGAATATTTCTGATAATAAAAGTGTAATTTCCAAATTTATTATACATAAAAATATTTTCAAGTATTTTCGTAAAATTATTTTTAACTAATAAGATATGGTTTTCTACCTAAAAATATTATAAAACTTAGAGTTAGCCTAAACTGATTTTTTTGATATTTCAAGTATTTTTATGTAAAAATATACTTACTAAAGGTTAGATATTCAAATCGTAACGAAAATATGTTTTTAAATAAAATATAGTCTTTAGACATTCTATAATGAAAATCCTATAGTTCTTTAAATATATTTTTATAAAAATGGGCAGTTTCCAAAAATTTTAATTATTTCAAAGTACGTATTTATCTAAAATAGATATTTTGGGCCTATTAAACTTAAATAGTTTTATGCTAAATAAATATTTTAATTGGCTTCTTGTAATACTTTATAAATACTTTTCTAATAAGTTATATTTTTTCTTTCAATTAAGAAATTCCTTCTTTCAAATCAAATTCCTTCATAGTTGGAATGTCCCTCAATATGACTGATTATGCTTCCCTTTTTCTCGGCTAGTGGACTATTCGGGAGATGTTAGATTAACACCAACAGGCAAGTATACCTTGCTATATTTTCTGTCATATTATTTATTTTCAGCATTTATTTAGTTTGTTAGTTTCTTTGTTATAAACTGTGCGTCTAAGCCATACTTGGGTGCAAGCGACTCTATTAGTCGTTACTTTATTTTATGCATGTTGACTTAGTCTTAGCGGACTACCTTCTTGTTGGGGGATATCCTTATATCTCCTTGGGACATGACACTCACATTATACGGTTTGAGACATTTTGCTAGGGGCATGACTTATGGACTCGCCATCTCTATTGTCGTGTGACGGATAGATCGTAACTGCTATGATTAAGGTATAGAGCCTCGAGCAGTTACAAAATTGGGTGGATCATGGACATGACTTGGTCAGTGTGGGAAATGTTGGGGGAGGACAGTCACTAGTGCGTTCGGAAAGCCAAACAGGTAAACCATAATTTTCGAAAGAAACTATGGCGAGATTATATTTGCGCATACCCTCTGACATTTTGGACGTTAAGACCGAATACGTATGACTGGATGCCAGTTACGTACTTATAGCCTAAATCCCACCCATGCGCAATGAAAGTTGTCCTCTAAATTGCACATTAGATGGTTAGAATCTCCTTTGCATATTTGTGTCTAGGAGAGTCTTTGCATATTATTATTAATCTGACAGTTCATATTAGCATATTCTTCCTGTATCTTGTTACATCCCTCTAAGGACCTGATGATCTATCCCGGTGTGTGTTCTTGTCTTTCGTAGGTATTCTAGATGAGGCCGTGATCTTCTCCATTCTTTCGAAGATGACGTGTCTTGGATCCTTCTTGCTACTTTCGTCAAATTATTTTATATGTCATGTACTTCCTTTCTTTAAATTGTTTAGTTGGCAGTGGATGTGTCACCACCCAACATATTGTACAAAGACAATTTATCGTTATTATATGATAACTTTTATTCTTTATTTCTGTGGATGAGATTAGTTAGCTGTGGTTTTACTGCATTTACAGCTTACGTATAATTATACGGCTGGCTTGTCTACGTTCCTAGTCCTACGTATTTTGGGACGGGCGTTACATGTTTTTGTGGTGGCCCATGCAGGTCAAGATAAATTGTTTGGTTACTTTACCGTACCAAGCAAGCCTGTGTATAAGATTAGAGTCTAGGATCTCATCCATACACTTGACCTCCTACCTCGATTCTATTTTCGAACTCTCGCTTGACTCATTGATTTGCATCTTGCTTGATTCCTTCTATCATGATTCCTATCTTCCCTTTATGCTTGCTAGAGGATAGGAAGATAACCCCTACTAGTTAGATGTCCCAAAAAACCCTTAGCTTAACTCTTGTAAGTTGGGTAGAAGGCCTTAAGACCTAACCTCCCTTATGACATTAACCAAGTCTTAGACCATAAAATAGTAGGATGATTGTATAGGCACAAACAAGACTTAGATCCTTATGGCACTCGGACTATTCATATTTTTTTTTATTTCATCTACTATCGTGCACATAGTTTTAACTATCTTAGCTAATGCTGCTAATATAGCCTAGTTTTGCAAGCTTATCATTTATCGAGCTTGTTCAAGACATATGATATTGGGGGCACCCACTAACATATTGTCTACTCAGAACCGGTGCATGATGGTCTGATCAACCTAGTGCACTTTGGTTCGCTTTTATCTATTGTTCTACGTTGATGGAGACATAATTAAACTTGCCTCTAGAGCCTCATCCGCGACTGTCTTGGCAATTCTTTTTGAATTATTCAGTCGCCTTTGAACCACATAATCGTATTCGATGTATCTTCTTCAAACTCTATATTGCTTTCGCCCTTTACCTATTTTAGAAGGACGGGGGCGCTTGTACTAAAAAATTTCCTCTAGCTGACCTATCACTTATGACCATTACTACTCAATGTGACTAAATCCTTGTCTTAAACTACTCATCTTTTCCTCGATCCTAAACCTACTATCGTGCCCTCCTAAATCATTTGAATAATTCTAATCATTCTCCTATTTTCATGCCCTCAACCTAGACGTCCTCCATGCAATTTGCTTCCAAGGAACTCCCTCTCCTAAAAACTCTAAAATTAATTCTTTTGATCTACTCAATTCGTGTTATTATGATTTCATTACCTTAACTAGCAACCCTCCAAATCCATGACTATTTTCGTATTTATCAAAATTATGACCTACTAAATGCTTGTTTATGTTATTTTTTGCCTCGCCCAAGGACTTGTCATATTGTCATTACCAATATACCCCTTGTGCCTTCTCACCCTCCTATTTATTTTTAATTTCGAGGACGAAATTCTTATAAGTTGGGTAGGATGTAAAATCCCTAAATTTTCACTATGAATTTTTTTTTATATTTGAATTTGGTATTGATTTTCTTTTTTTTTTTATTTGCTCGTCGAGTGCGAATATGTGCGAGGTACATATTTTTGGAAAAACGTTTTGATTATAAATTTTATTTATATGGGATAGTTTTCTTAAAGTTGTGAGAAGTGACGCATCGAAATTTCCAAAAATATTATTTATTATATTTTATTTTAGTGTACAAATATAAGTGGTAGTTTAGAAAACTATTATTTTATGGATATTATTTCTGTGCGAGCGGCATGAAATGTATTTCATGTCCATTGTGGATTTTCGAAGTACTAATTGTTTTTATCAAAAAGGTTTTCAAATAATTAAATATGTAATAGTCATTTTTGAAATTAATATATTGTTATTTTATTTAGTTACTATAAATATACTTTGAATATTGTATCATTTATATTAGGATTAAATCTCTTGATTATATCAGTAAATAGTTTAAACTTATAGATAAGATTTAAAGTAATATAAAATCGGATCGGATCGGATCGAATTCGGATTTGATTTAGATCGATATAGTTTAAACTGATTTAAAATTTGTAGGGAATTATCAAAGGGAGTTTAAAAGATTCCTATCCTTTATCAAACTGGGATCCCTCCAACCCTATATATAGGGGGAGCCTCCATATGTGTTTCATCTTCACAAATTACTCCATAAATATTCCTATACAAGAACCGTGCATCGTGTCCGTGTACGTGTTCCCTCCCCATCTTATTCTATATTTACATATACATGTTCCACCATCTTCGTATCGGACATTCCCCGACACAAAACTCATAACCCAAATTTTAGCCTATAGATGCAGCCTCCAGTCATCGTCCATCGTTATCCCAACCTTTCCAACCTTCGACACCCCTGGACCTTGGCCACCACCACGTCCGAGCGAGCCGACCCTCCGCCCCTTTCTCCCTGACATCTCCTTTACCACCACCGCTTCTTCCTCGCCTACCCAACCAGCCCCGGCCGAACCCCGGCCAAACACACCTCACCACCACCAGCACCCACTCCCGACCAATACGGCATAACCCCCGGCCGCATCTACCAGACCACATCCCCGATTCTCTTGCTGCCAACGCCACCACCACGTCATCGACATCTCCCCTACCACCACAGCCGATATACACCACCACCTCTATCACCGTGCCTGGCCACCGCCATCGTCCCATCGTCAAACTCCCAGAACCAAGCACACATCCAATACCGCAACCGTAGCCAAGCCACAGCGACCCACCTCGCCATTCACAACTCATTGCCACCTCCAACAGTAACCCACCCATAGACTCATCCCCGCTGCTAGTGCCAAGCCCCGTCCCGCTGTCATCCTCATTACCGCCCCGACCACCGTCGGTCTACCTCCGAACCCGTCTGCCATAACCCCCTTCTCCGACATGATCGTTGTACCCATCATACCCCCAATCAACTCGACAAACAAACACCACGGTGCTCATAACCCCCTTCTATATCCTTATACATTCTAAGCCTACTCTTTCCATCTACTAGCCACACAACTTCCTAAGCCCCAAGGTGCTCAGTGCAATTCAGCTAGAAGTTCTTTGCAAGAGTTTGAAAGTAGTTTGGACAATTCTAAGTTTTGCCTCAGCGAAAGTGTAAGAAGTTGGCGTGCTATTCTGAGTAAAGGCACATGGTGTACCTCTATTTCACAAATAATGGATTTCAATCCTGAGCATGTAGCACTCAGTTTCTAAAATAAGGATAATTTTGAACTTTTGTATTTTTTTAATTATTTAATAATGTTATTTAAATCATGATATGATTTATGGTAATTTTTAATCAATTTAAAACCATGACTTGTGATTTTGATGGTTAACTAGTGTAACCCTAAAATTGCTAAGCCTAGAGACTAACCATGACCATGGGAGCCTAGTCATGTGATTAGAATGTTATATTACTACTTTTAGCCCAGGAGTATTTTGGTCATTTTGACAATTTTGTGAAATTGTAAATTGAATTAATTAAATATGTGCTAGTTAATTATTTGAGACTTAACCTAGAAGTTTAGCCTAATCTAGATTAGTCAAGAGAATTAGATGATGATTAGAACCTTCCTACTAAGTGCCAAGATTAGCAATATCTAGATATTTCTAAGTAGGATATTTTCTCCTTAGGATATTTGTAAAAATAAGCCTTAGGACTAAATTGAACCAATAGGAGGACTTGGAATTGGGTGGAGAAGCCTTAGCCACTCATCTACATCTAAACCTAACCCTAATTTCTATTATGGCAGCCACAACATAGTATCCCCCTATAAGTATGCTCATATGTTTGTTCTTGCCTCTTTTAACACCTACTAAGAAATCCTAACTTGTTCTTCCCTAAATTCCTCCCCATTTATCCATATTGATCCCAAATTGAGGCTACTCTCTTGCATTTGGATTTATTTCAGAAGTGAAGGCTAGTGGGGGCTTGCTAGCAAGGATTTGAAGAGCACTTGGCCATAGCTTGTGGAGGAAACAATCACTTAGGAGCCTTTTCATTGAGTTTGAACTCTCAATAGGTAAAACCCTACAAACCCTAATAAATTCCTGATTTCTTCCCATAGATGCATTCATTTAGGGTTCCCCAAGGTGTAGCCCAAGTTTGGTAGGATATCGTTTCCATTTAGTGTCCATATCGGACACGTATCAGTCCTCTATAAACTGTGTTCGATGTAATGCCTCAAAGGATTCTTTGCTTTTGTTTTTCAAAACAAAATACATTTTTGAGTCTCTAATAATAGGTAGATTAAAATGGTTTAGGACTGAGTTGGTATTAGGATCCTTTTCGTGTCCATTTTGGACACGCACACACGCGCACAGACACCGTGCACATCCCCTGCTACCATGTCCTAATTCTCTCTGGACACGGCGTTTCGACACGAAAAACTTGGTGTGTACCTTGGGGCAGTGACTGAGAGGTCACCCCCCAACTCTCGTACGACCCCGTATCGTATCGAACATGATATTGGCCGTGCACGGGATTTACACTGACACGTACGCACAGTTTTCGTGTTCTGACACGCGTATCGTACAGCGTGGACTCGCGACGTGGACACTTCGTGTTGTGTTGAATGTGTAGCCCTAGTGCTGGGCTACGTGTGGACACAAGTACGAAACGGATCATGGCTCGTGTCGTGTCCACGAGGCCGTGTCCTCACTGTTCGAGGCAGTCTTCACTGGCTGTTTTGAACTGAGTTCGAATTTCGTTTGGATACCTCGTGTCCAGCAATGTGGACACGAGAACACACCCTAAACTCATGTAAACATGTTTCTCATCTCTGTGTGTGACTGTATTTGGTTTTTGAATTGATATGGTATTCGAATTGGGTTTTGGGATTTTATACTATCAATTTCTGATACTGGATTTATTGAGTTCTGATTGAGTTCAAAGTTACTGATACTTCAAAAACAGAGTTGGGTTGATATTCGAAACCTGGGATTGATGTCTGAGTTTTAGTTTGTTTAGTTTAGGTTTACTGTCGAGATTCAAGTTCTGATACTAGTTTGCTCACTGTATTCGAATACTTTTCTGATGTTTAAATATAAAAAATGCAAGTTATTGATGAACTGAAAATGAAATGACCTGGGTTTAATTTTGGGTTTTCGATTTGGTAATAAGTTGAATATGTTCACTGTTCCTTTGTTTCATTTACTGAAAACTGAATGCATGAATCTAATTGTTGAGTTTTGATTGAACCTTGGGTTCATTTATATAAACTGAAATTGAATGTTTATTGAGTTAAGTTAAAACTGAAACTGAGTTATTGAGTTGGTTCAATATTTCCAATTCGAAACAGGGAAAGATGGGTTTGGTTTTGTAAAAACTGAGATTTTCCATTGTCAAAACCTGGGAATTATTCATTCTAGAAAACCTGAAATTAATGATTTAAACCTAGGACTTAATATGTATGTATTAATCTGAGTGACTTTTAAACTGTGAACTGAGATCACCTCTTATATATAAACCTGGGAGTTCAACTCAGGTTTAAACTGAAATCAGATTGACATATAGACTGAAAACTAAGATATCAAAACTTGAGAACTGTTGTATAAGCTGAGAATTGGGTTTCACCCTTTAACTGAGAACAAATGAATTTCCTAAGAATTATTTCATTTATGAAATCTGAGATGGTATTCTCAGTTGAATGTTTACATATATGTCAACTTAACTGAAACCATAACTTACTATCCACTCTAACACCATATACCACTGCCATTACACGTTCAAACACACATACACTCTACACTTGAGCAAACACCCCTTTACTCTCTAAATATATATATATATTGAATATGTGAATGTTATGAGGATGTATCTATAGGTATAGCTACAGCTATATTAATGTGGTTTATATATGTATAGTTGTAATGTAGTAGACTTGAAGGGTAATATAAATAGTGTATATACTTTATGTGATTTATATAGGTTGTGCTTTGTGTTGGACTTGTTTTCATAGATTAGAATAGAGTTGACCTAGATATTGGTTAGCCTAGAATTGTTTAGACCTAGAATGTCTAACTTAGACTAGTTTGACCTCGTTGACCAAACCCTAACTAGTTTGACCTAGTTTGACTTTTAGAGTTGACCATAGTTGACTTTGGCCCAGATTGACCTAGAAACATGTAGATGTATTGTACTCTTCAAATTATAATCCCTTTGTATACATCATGACTTGTGTTACTCTAAATAGGACATAGTTACCTCGCTTCGGACTTTATATTCTCACGGACATTCAGATTTCAGGCGAGTACATTCTCTGATCATTTCATACTTGTCAGGACTTATATCTTGCTCTAGACTACTTTACTTGACGTTGTCACGTTGGTAACACGGATTGGTACTATATAGATCTTTTCATGAGATTTATCCCTCTCGGGAGCATCGGGTACTTCATGTCATGTGTGTTTTACTTACATCATGTACTCTCATGCTTCTACTATCATGAATCTGCTTGTGACTCATGTACCCTCATGAATCACAGAGCCTTTACGAATCAAATTCATGAATCACTCATTTTGAGTTAGTAGTGTAATCATGAATCTTAACATAACTTGAATGGTTCCTTATGTATTGATTGGGGATGGGGGAGTAGAAATAGTCATGTGAATAATCCCAAAGTAGTGTAATCATGAATCAATTTCGTAGTGTAATCATGAATCATTTTCAGCCATTTACATGTCTATCTTGTACTCTGATTCACTAGTCACTTACAGTTCCTTACTTATAGTAGATATTTCCAGTTACAACTATCTCTCTTACTTCATGTACATTTTTTTACAACATTTTATGTATCTTATTCTACTGTTAGATTTACATTCCTGTCATGATATGAACTGTGAGATGCATTGTGCTCGCTCCTGTCCTGACTGAACCTGTTGAAAATATTATAGATAATGATAATGACTGCCCTACCTTCTATGGGACATTTTAGGGTGACATTCAGGAGCCTGAGGAGCATCTAGCTCAGTAGAGGGTGCCTAGTTTAGTCTAGTACTTATAGCTTTTAGTTTGTATCGGATTGTTCCGATTATTAGTTGAGACTTAGTTATATTCAGGACTTGTATTTATTTGTGTTGAACATCTATTTTGTGTGGTGTGATGACTCTATTTATATTCAGTTCTTCCCTTTTTATCTTATTCCATATCGTTCTCTATCTTTCCTAGACTTGTGATTGAGATATAGAGTTGAGATATTATATTAAACCTCCGTGTGGAGATGACAGGTTTATATATCTTATTGTTAGATGTTAGATGTTATAGATGACCTATACAGCGTTCTACCGTCGATACTGCGGCGTAGGCTGGACGTACCCACGTTCTCGTGCCCCTATACAGGGTGCGGGTCATGACAGAGCAAGAGTTCTTAGGCCTGGACTAGTCCTCCATTAGGGAAACCAGGTTAAAACTGCTGTATTTATGTATGCTTTTTGATCTCTTTTATTTTCACATTAATACTCTGATTAATTATTTTGTTGGTAAAAAACTTTATTTTTATTTGATTATTATCGACACATACTCTATTCACCCCCCTCTAGAGTTGCCTACACGTACTTAAATTGGTATCAGAGCTCTGTTCTCTTATATCGGATTAACATCCTAGAGCTGATCCATGGCAACCACACAACCTATTTTTACCAACTATGGTGAGGGATAGTCCATAAATAGGCTATCCCTATTTGATGGAACCAACTACACCAATTGGAAGACTAGAATGAATTTTTATCTCAAGTCTCTAGACTTTGATCTTTGGACCATTGTCACTGATGGTTACAAGAAGCGTGCTAGAATTCATGTCGAGGGGACTCTCACTGACAAACCCACGACAAATATACCGACCAGAAAAAGAAACAGGCTAGTCTAGATGCTAGGGCTATTAATGCTATCTTTTGTGCCATAGACAGGACTGAATTCAACAGGGTCTCTACATGCTCCACCTCACATGAAGTATGGAAGCTTCTGGAGGTGAACAATAAAGGTACCACACAGGTTAAAGAATCAAAGATCAGTCTCTGACACAAGAATACGAGGCATTCAAGATGAAGCCAAATAAGAAAATCACTCAAATGTTCACAAGGTTCCTCGACATCGTCAACCCGCTATCTTCCCTTGGCAAAGAGTACTCCAACCATGAGAAGATCCGCAAGTAGCTCAGAGGGCTACCAAAAATATGGAACCCCAAGGTGATGGCAATCATTGAAGGCAATGATCTCACCAACATGTCAATGGAAACTCTGATGGGCAAGCTGATGATTCATGATCCCGATCTAAAAGACTTCGACGAACCTACTCCAAAGCAAAAAAAATCGCACTTAGAGCTCATCGCTGAAGAACCATTCCAGAGGAGACAGACGACGATAATTTCGATGGTGATGATCAAGCACTCTTGGTATGCAAATTCAGGAAGTTTCTACGCTTCAACCAAAGGAAGAAGGACCGAAAAGAAGATGATGAAGAACCCACTTGCTTCGGTTGTAAGAAGACATGACACGTCAGAAAAGACTGCCCTATAGCAACGAAAGAAGGCAGATATGAGAAGCCGTATAAGAAGTCATCCTCACGGAAGTATGCCAACACCAGTATATGACATGAAAGCGAAGCCAGTGACTTAGACGAGGAAGATGACACTCCCCAAGACTCGGCTAACGTCTGCCTAATGGCAACATCTGATAAGGTATCTCGTGATCCTCTTGATAATTTCACTTTTGATGAACTTGGTCATGCCTTTAGTAATCTGTTTGAAGACCACAAAAAGGTTATTAGCAAGTATAAACATGCTAAGGATAAAATCATGGCTCATGAAGCTGAGATCCGTAGACTTTCATGCTTACTAGATAATGTTAGAGACACACCTCCCACAGAGGACACCGAGGAGGTCTCCAAGCTTAAATTAAGCTTACATTGTAAGACCCCTAATTTTTGGATTTTATTTTTTGTTATTTTTAATTATTTTATATGGATATTTTAATTTATTAAAGTCAATAATGGCTATGTTAGTAGTTTACCATAGCTTTGACTTTTGAAGCACAATAAATATTGTTTTCTCAAATCCAGTTCCATATTTGAATTCTAGATTCGTCCACCTTGAGTTTGATATATCATGTCCCATCTAATTTTACTTTTCAATATTCCTTTGACTTTGTGCAACTTCGGGCCAACTTAGGCCAATTCGAGCCATTGACGAAATTTTAAGCCAACTTCCAATTTGCTTTTGGGACTTGACATAGATCGAAACCGTATGGCCCAATATATGGTTTTGATCCATTTTGAGTCTGCAATGTACATGCCTAGGGTGTACCATCCAATAGAGTTCTCATGTGCTACTTATTTACAAATGGTACATAAGACTCATTAAATTGATTTTTGGGTCGAATTGGACTAGTAATGCTACTCGGACCCTAACCTAGTCAACCCTACTAGTTAGAGCCTAACTAGGAGTACCAAAACCAAGTATACATATATTTAAGAGAATTTTAGAGATTTAATTTCAGCCATATGTAATATTCTCTTATATATTTGGCTTGGTCAAATATCTAACCAAAATAGGAAACCAATTAATAATAGTATGATTTGGAGAACCAAATCCTATCCAAATTAGATCAAACCAAAGCCCATACACTAAATATATATATATATACCTATCAAATCCTAACCATCTCCCTCTCTCATAACCACCCACTACTCCACAAATTCCCCCAAATCTAGCGGCTACCACTCCAAACCCGAAACCTAGCCGACCCCCTTTTCTTCACAAAATTGAATTTTTCCCCGATTTTTGCGCCAACCACCACCACTTGGACATCCCTCTCAACATTCCCTTCCACCCTAGCAACTATAGGAACAACCCTGCGTCCGTTAGAGAGGTGCACGACGCGCTACTTTGGTCGAAACTCCGTCGAATCAAAGTATGAAACATCACAGCAGGTTAGTCGAATTGTAGATAATGTTTCACCAACTTTTTCTCATCTTTTTCTCCTCAAACTAAATCAGAGAGTTACCTTTGTGTATCTAGTCCAACCTCTGATCGCCGGATCACCTAATTCCAAGCGGTTTGTCCGTGGCGTTGATTCTACGACAGGATATCCAGAACTGACAAATTTTATTACGGGCCATTTTCCACCTATCTATGGTCAGTTTCTAACATTCTTATATTTTTATTCAGAATCTAGACGTCGATACCTTTCCGACGCATATCTGAAAGTTAAGTTTTGAATCCGTTTGCTATTTTTAAAAATTCAAGACATTTGCCGTATCACTGAACTCCGAAAAATTCTGTTTTCCTTGTGTACAAAAGTGTCAAAACTCCATGAATCCTTATTAAACTTTATATTGTGCAAGTTTTAACATTATAAATAATATTTTAACTAATTTCTAGGATTTTTACAGAATTTAGTAATTTTATTTTAATCGTTGTTTCGGGACTAAATTAATGGGTCGATTTGAGGAAGTCATATGTGGCATTGACATAAGACCTCTTGTGAAAGGGTTTTTCTATTGAAAATAGCATTATAGCAATATATAAATATTTTTAGATAAATTCCAAAATTTAAATATATTATTTTATTATAATTGTAAAGTATTTACGAGAGGTTTTGTTACCTATATGTACTAATATAATAGATGTAGTGTCGTAGCAACGTTATGACAACTAGGAGTCATAAATACTCATATAATTTATATATGGTATGTTGATATAGAATATTAAATATAGTGTATTATTATAGATGAGCTTGGGAGGATCGACAAGGACACCGAAGTTGGACAGGCCTACCCGCAGACAGCGGTGATACTTAGTGTCCGTTTATAGACGGGTGCCGATGTCATGGTAGTGACATCGAGTATTGACATTAGGCATTACATTCATACTGATGTGTCCATTGACACAATTGACCACATGACATGGACACATTCATGATGCGAGGTTTACATGACTATTCGTGGTATTGATCTCGTGTTAGCATTCTAGATTTCTTTATCAGTATTGCTTTTACTTTTGAGATGACTGTACAGACTTGACATTGTTAGATTCTAGACATGGGAATTGGGGAGAACTTGACTACAATATCAGACCTATTGTCGTGTGGCCCGTTATTTAGTGACATTTATCTCTGTAGCAGAGTAAAGGATTATCACTATCGAGAATTGATTGTCCTTGGTGCCACGACACAGGTACTGGGGACAATACCCTGCTGAGGTGCTAGTGAGCCTTAGTGGAAGGGGTCTGGTATTCTAAAAAAGTATCTCACTTGCATAGCACATAGACGGATACAGTAGATTACCTTAGTTCATATTTTATTTCTGTACCTTGGCATGTATATTATGCACCTTGCTAGTCCTCTGAGGACCTGGTTATTTCCCAGGCTTAGACGAAGCTGAAGACTACCCAGAGGTTTACGGTTCGGGAGCTGAGACCGAAGGCGTACCGGCACAGGAGGGCAAGATAGTGCCATAGGATTTTTCGTGATTATGTTATAATCATTTTTAGTCTTGCTACATTATTTTCTTTTCTTTTTATCAGACTTGTAGTTAATTTGTACTTTCTTTCTATTTATATGATTTCGGGATGATTTACCCGCACAGACTTTATTACTTTTATTGCTGGATATTTGAGACATTTTCTTATTTATCCTTGATCTCTTTGTGGACTATGTGGATGTGATTAGATGTATATACCTGTGGACTATTTTGTATTTCTGGATGTTATCATGATTTACAGCTTAAGTATTTCACTAATGGGCTTGTTGTGTAGCTTGGCGCATTAGTGAAGTGCTGCTGGCATGTATTCGTATTCCTGGTCCTACATATTTTGGGACTGGGGCGTTACATGTTTTTATGCCCTAGTCCCAAAATACGTAGGACCAGGAATACGAATACATGCCAGCAGCACTTCACTAATGGGCCAAGCTACACAACAAGCCCATTAGCAAAATACTTAAGCTGTAAATCATGATAACACCCAGAAATACAATACAGTCCACAGGTATATACATCTAATCACATCCACATAGTCCACAAAGAGATCAAGAATAAATAAGGAAATGTCTCAAATATCCAGCAATAAAAGTAATGAAGTCTGTGTGGGTAAATCATCCCGAAATCATAGAAATAGAAAGAAAGTACAAATCAACTATAAGTCTGATGAAAAGAAAAGGAAATAATGTAGCAAGACTAAAAATGATTATAACATGATCACGAAAAATTCTCTGGCACTATCTCCTCCTGTGCTGGTACGCCTCCGGTCTCAGCTCCCGAACCGTAAACCTCTGGGTAGTCTTCAGCTTCGTCTAAGCCTGGAAAATAGCTAGGTGCTCAGAGGACTAGCAAGGTGCATAATATACATGCCAAGGTACAGAAATAAAAATATGAACTAAGGCAATCTACTGTATCCGTCTATGTGCTATGCAAGTGAGATACTTTTCTAGAATACTAGACCCGTTCCACTAATGCTCACTAGCACCTCAGCAGGGTATTGTCCCCAGTACCTGTGTCGTGGCACCAAGGACAATCAATTCTCGACAATGATAATCCCTTACTCTGCTACAGAGATAAAGGTCACTAAACAACGGACCACACGACAATAGGTCTGATATTGTAGTCAAGTTCTCCCCAATCCCCATGTCTAGAATCTAGAAATGTCAAGTCTGTACAGTCATCTCGAAAGTAAAAGCAATCCTGATAAAGAAATCTAGAATGCTAATACGAGGTCAATACCACAAATAGTCATGTAAACCTCGCATTATGAATGTGTCGGTGTCCTATGGTCAATCGTGTCAATGGACACATCAGTATGTACGTAATGCCTAATGTCAATACTCGATGTCACTATCATGACATCGGTACCATTCTATAAACGGAAACTAAGTATCAACGTCCTACGTCATGCAATGCTAATAAAAAAGAACAAAAAGACAGAAAAGAAAGATATGTAATGATGGCAAGACACGCTTGCCTATAACTGCCGTCTGCGGGTAGGCTTGTCCAACTACGGTGTCCTTGTCGATCCTTCCAAGCTCACCTATAATAATACACTATATTTAATATTCTATATCAACATACCATATATAAATTATATGAGTATTTATGACTCCTAGTTGTCATAACGTTGCTACGACACTACATCAATTATATAAGTACATATAGGTACCAAATCCTCTCGTAAATACTTTACAATTATAATGAAATAATATATTTAAATTCTGAAATTTATATATAAATATTTATATATTGCTATAATGCTATTTTCAATAGGAAACCCTTTCACAAGAGGTCTTATGTCAATGCCACATATGACTTCCTCAAATCGACCCATTAATTTTATTCCAAAAAAATGATAAAATAAAAATAATAAATTCTGTAAAAATTACAAAAATTAGTTAAAATAGTATTTATAAGGTTAAACCTTGCACAACATAATGTTTAATATGGATTTATGGAGTTTTGACACTTTTGGACACAAGAAAAATAGAATTTTTCGGAGTTTAATGATACGGCAAATATCTTGAATTTTTAAAAATAGCAAAAGGATGCAAAACTTAACTTTCAGATATGCATCGGAAAGGTATCGATGTCTAGATTCTTAATAAAAATATTAAAAGGTTAGAAACTGAAATTACATAGGCAAAACGTGGCCTGCAACAGAATTCGTCAGTTCTGGATACCCTGTCATAGAATCAACACCACGGGCAAACCGCTTGGAACTAGGAGATCCGGCGATCAGAGGTTGGACTAGACATATAAAGGTAACTCTCAGATTTGGTTTGAGGAGAAAAGATGAGAAAAAGTGGGTGAAACATCATCTACAATTTGGCTAACCTGTTGTGATATTTCAGACTTCGATTCGACGGAGTTTCGGTCCAAGTAGTGCGTCATGCACCTCTCTAACGGCCGTAAGGTTGCTCCTATAGTTGCTAGGGTAGAAGAGGATGTTGAAAGGGATGTCCAAGTGGTGGTCGTTGGCACAAAAGTTGAGAAGAAATTATATTTTATAAGGAAAAGGGGTCGGCTAGGATTTCGGGTTTGGAGTGGTGGCCGCTAGATTTGGGGGGATTTATGGAGTAGTAGGTGGTTATGAGAGAGGGAGATGGTTAGGGTTTGATAGGTATATATATATAGTGCATGGGCTTTGGTTTGATCTAATTTGGATAGAATTTGGTTCTACAAATCATACTATTATTAATAGGTTTCCTATTTTGGTTAGATGTTTGACCAAGCCAAATATATAAGGGATTATTACATATGGCTGCAATTTAATACTTAAAATTTCCTTAAATATATGTATACTTGGTTTTGTTACTCCTAGTTAGGCTCTAACTAGTAGGGTTGACTAGGTTAGGGTCCGAGTAGCATTACTAGTCAAATTGGACCCAAAAATCAATTTAATGAGTCTCATGTGCCATTTACAAATAAGTAGCAAATGAGAACTCGATTAGATGTTACACCCTAGGCATGTGCATTGTAGACTAAAAATGGATTAAAACCATATATTGGGTCATACGGTTTCGAGCTATGTCAAGTCCAAAAATTAAATTGGAAGTTGGCTTAAAATTACGTCAATGGCTAAAATTGGCCTAAGTTTGCCCAAAATTGCACAAAGTCAAAGGAATGTTGAAAAGCAAAATTGGATGGGACATGATATATCAAACTGAAGGTGGAAGAGTCTAGAATTCAAATATGGAATTGGATTTGAGAAAACAATATTTGTTGTGCTTCCAAAACAAAGCTACAGTAAACTACTAACATTCTCATTATTGACTTTAATAATTTAAAATATTCATATAAAATAATTAAAAATAATTAAAAATAAAATTGAAAAATCAGAGGGCTTACAACCTACCCACCTTAGAAAATTTTGTCCTCGAAATTAAAAATAACACAATTATAAAAAAAACTTATCATAAGAATAATTAAGCTCAGACTTACCGGCATCTACGAATAAGTGGGGATAACGCTCACGCATAGAATCTTCATGCTCCCAAGTTGATTCTTCCGGAGAATGGTGCCTCCATGCAACACGAACCAGTCTAATCGTCTGCCCTCTGAGCGTCTTCTCACTCGTATCCAAGATACCTACCGGCTGCTCCTCGTATGATAAACTGGGTCTCACCGTGATCTCAGAGTGATCGACCACATAACTGGGATCAGTCACATACCTTCTCAGCTGTAAGACATGGAATATATCATGCACTCCCTCTAGTGATGGGGGTAATGCAAGACGATATGCCACCTCTCCTACATACTCAATGACATCGAACGATCCAATATACCTTGGACTCAACTTCCTCCTACTCCCGAATCTACTAGTGCCCCGAGTCGGTGAAATCCTCAGAAATACATGCTCTTTCTCCTTGAATTCCAGTAGTCGACGATGCGTATCTGAGGTCTTCAAGCTTAAATTAAGCTTACATGATGCCGAATCTATCATTAAGAAACAAATACGTGAGATTTCAGCTCTCAATAAAGAGCTTGCTGAAGAGAAAAACAAATACAAGGTTGCTACTGCTAGAATTAATGGTCTTTCTGCTAAGTATGATGAAGTGTTTGCTGCCTCTAAGAAATTAGAGATCATACTGGGCAAACAGGTTGCTCAACCTCAAACTCAGTCTCACAGTCACAATAAATACACTAAATGCCAACACAGTCGAACACGTCATCACAGTAACATGCATCTACGTACTATACGTAAACATGCTTTTATGTACACCTACTCGTATGCAGCACGTAAAACACCCACATGTAGTTATTATCATTATCCTGCTGCTACACATAGTCACTATCATCCTGCTACCACACATAGTCACTATCATCATCCTGCACCCACATATAGATATCACTATCATCCTGGGGGTAATACAAGACGATATGCCACCTCTCCTACACACTCAATGACATCGAACGATCCAATATACCTTGGACTCAAGTCCCTCCTACTCCCGAATCTACTAGTGCCCCGAGTCGGTAAAATCCTCAGAAATACATGCTCTTTCTCCTTGAATTCCAGTAGTCGACGATGCGTATCTGAGGTCTTCAAGCTTAAATTAAGCTTACATGATGCCGAATCTATCATAAAGAAACAAATACGTGAGATTTCAACTCTCAATAAAGAGCTTGCTGAAGAGAAAAACAAATACAAGGTTGCTACTGCTAGAATTAATGGTCTTTCTGCTAAGTATGATGAAGTGTTTGCTGCCTCTAAGAAATTAGAGATCATACTAGGCAAACAGGTTGCTCAACCTCAAACTCAGTCTCACAGTCACAATAAATACACTAAACGCCAACACAGTCGAACACGTCATCACAGTAACATACATCCACGTACTATACGTAAACATGCTTTTATGTACACCTACTCGTATGCAGCACGTAAAACACCCACATGTAGTTATTATCATCATCCTGCTGCTACACATAGTCACTATCATTCTGCTACCACACATAGTCACTATCATCATCCTGCACCCACATATAGATATCACTATCATCCTGCACCTAACACAAATATGCATGCTACATGTACATACTGTGGTTTACATGGACACGTATCACCATAGAGTAGAATTAGAAAATTAGTTGATAAGAATCTATATGCATGGGTACCAAAAACTAACCATTCAGGACCCTCAAAGATCTGGGTACCAAAGGTCACATCTACTTGTGGTGTAGGTGGACCTTCCTTTACTAACTATAAGCGAATGGATTCTCGATAGTGGGTGCTCGCAACATATGACTGGAGATGGTGATCTATTCGCAACATTATTGATGAAAAGGAAAGGATATGTATCCTTCGGCAACAATCTGAAAGGTTATATCATAGGTAATGGTACTATTGGTAATCCTCCTTCTTCCGTCATTAAGGATGTCTGTTTAGTGACCGAGTTAAAGCATAACTTGCTCAGCATCAGTCATCTTGCTGATCGTGGATATGATATTAACTTCGGTAAAACTAAATGCTTTATCTATGATAGATCATCTGGAGACATCGCTTTTGAAGGGATAAGAGAAGATAATATATATTTTTTCTATTTGTCTAGAGATACTAACAGTGCAGGAAGATGCCTCTACGCTCACAAAGATGAAAGGCTATTATGGCACCAGCGTCTTGGTTATGCCAACATGGATACCATATCCAGACTATCTACCAAGAAGCTAGTAAGAGGACTGCCTGACATCACATTCAAAAAGGACACGGTATATGCCAAATATAAAAAGAATAAGGCTACCAAATCTTCTTTTAAATCCATCAACACTGCAAGTACCACTCGACCTTTGCAATTGCTTCACATGGACTTATTTGGACCTAGTAGAGTAGCCAGTCTTGGCAGAAAACTGTATGTTTTTTTATTGTAGACATTTTTCTAGATTTACACGGGTTTTCTTTCTTACAAACAAAAGTGATACTATTTCTGTTTTTAAAGTATTTTCTAAAAAGGTTCAAAACGAAAAAGGCTACATGATTACTCGAATCCGAAGTGATCATGGTGGCAAATTCAAAAAAATTTATTTTGAAAAGTTTTGTAAGTCAAATGGTTTTGGTCATGAATTTTCTTGTCCTATAACTCCTCAACAAAATAGTGTTGTGGAGCGGAAGAATAGAACTCTTGGCGATATGGCCAGAGTCATGTCGAATCAATTTTCTCTTCCGAAATATTTTTGGACAGAAGCTGTCAGTATAGCATGCCATGTTTTGAATAGTGTGTTGATTCGACCTATTTCGAAGAAAACTCCCTATGAACTTTGATTTGGTAGGACACCTAATATTTCTTAGTTTTAAGTGTTTGATTGTCGCTGTTTTATCCTAAACACCAAAGACAACTTAGACAAGTTTGATGCCAAAGCTGACGATGGTATTTTTCTTGGATATGCTGCCAAGAGCAAAGGATATAAAGTGTTCAACAAACGCTCTATGATTGTTGGAGAGAATACTAATGTCATATTTGATGAGAGTAATAGTACAGCTGCTATCCTTGATGAAGACATTGACACTCACATCGAACCATCAACCTCTACACATATGGATACAACACCTGGAACCAGTTATCTGGAAGGCTTACCAAAGAAGTTCCAATTCACACATTCACATCCAGAAAACTTAGTAATAGGTGAAGTATTAAGAGGGGTAACTACTCGATTTTCTGTAAGAGATTCTATAGCTAGCACTGTATTCATTTCTCAGATAGAACCCAAAAATGTTTTAGAAGCTTTTAACGATGAATTTTGGATATCTGTAATACAAAAAGAACTCAACCAATTCGAAAGGAGTCAGGTTTGGAAACTTGTTCCTAAACCTGCTGACCATTCGATCATTGGTACTAAATAGGTTTTTCGTAACAAAGTTAATGAGGACGGTTCAGTAACTCGCAACAAGGCTCGTCTCGTAGCTCAAGAATACAACCAAGAAGAAGGTATCGACTACGACGAGACGTATGCTCCTGTTGCATGACTTGAATCTATTCGGATGCTTTGTGCATTTGTAAATTTCTAAAACTTTAAACTTTTTCAAATGGATGTGAAAAGTGCTTTTCTAAATGGCTTATTAAAGAAGCGGTTTTTATAAAACAACTGCCTGGTTTTGAAAATCACAAAATTCCCGACCATATTTTCAAACTTAAGAAAGTGCTCTATGGCTTCAAACAAGCTCCCAGAGCCTGGTATGAACACCTTAGCACCTTCCTAGATAAAAAATTTTTAAAAAGAAAAATTGATACGACACTTTTCATAAAATCTCTTGATGACACCATTCTATTAGTTCAAATTTATGTAGATGATATCATATTTGGGTCTACTAATGAGGGTCTATGCAAAGAATTTGCCAAGTATCTGTAGAACGAGTTTGAGATGAGCATGATGGGGGAGCTCAACTACTTTCTTGAACTGCAAGTCAAATAATACTCGCAAGGCATCTTCATCAGTCAATCGAAGTATACAAAGGACATGCTGAAAAAATTTGAGCTTGACAACATCAAACCTATCACTACTCCTATGGCTACTACAATAAAGTTGGAACCTGATGAAAGCGACAAACCTATTGATCAACGTAAGTATCGAGATATGATTGATATTCGATTGTATTTAACTGCTAGTCATTCCGATATCACGTTTAATGTTTGCCTATGTGCTAGATATCAAGCGAACCCTAAGAAATCACACATGACCGCGGTTAAGCTATCTTTAGATATCTTAAATGAACTATTATGGTGGGCTTGTGGTATCCCAAAACCACTACCTTTGACTTAATCGGATATTCTGATGCAGATTTTGCGGAATGCAAAGTCGACCATAAGAGTACCAGCGGCACATGTTATTTAGGAAAGGCTTTAGTCTCATGGTTTAGCAAAAAACAGAATTTTGTTGCACTATCCACAACAGAAGCTAAGTACATCCCAGCTGGTCTTTGTTGTGCACAGATTCAGTGGATAAAGCAAACTCTTGAAGACTATAACTTACTATTCAAGCACATACCTTGTTTCTGTGATAACACGAGTGCAATTAATTTGACCAAAAATCCAGTATGTCACTCACGCACAAAGCATATAGAGATTAGACATCATTTTTTGCGTAATCATTAACTGCATGGACCATCAACTTAGAATTCATTGACACTGAATATCAGCTAGCAGATTTTTTTCACAAAATCACTCGCCGAAGAGCGCTTCAATTTTCTTCGTCGAGAGTTAGGAATTTTGGATGAAACTATCGTACAATAAGTTGTACCTGTGTAAATAACGGTTATCATATACCATTCATGGTGACATTACTTTGGGTACAAGCCGAAATGGGCCTTCTGACAACAAGGCGTAAGAGCCTAAGCGACACGGTGCACTAGTCCTCGGACTACCGCTAGCTGCGATCCGACCCCTACATCTAACCTGAGGCAGTTCAACTATGCTGATAAGTATTTTAACAATAATTTACTACCTGGTTTAAATTATTGTATGCCTAATATCTCTCAAGATTACTAAGTCAAGACAAATCCTATTCAATCTTTCTTCAAAAGAAACTATCTTTTTGAACTTTTTGAGTTCTTCCACCAAGCTCACAGAGCTCGGACCGAACTCTGCCTATGGTAGAGTTCGGGCTGAACTCTGTCTGCTGGGTTCTAGAACCTTCAACTACCCTCAGCCATCCATTTTTTTCATCCAAGGGTCACGATTTGTTGCAAACAGCTGACCCTACTCTTCTAATATCCGAATTTCCTCTCTCTCTCTCTCTCTCTCTCTCTCTCTCTTTATTACCACCTTCTTCAACCTCTCTCAAAATCCTTCCTCTCCAAACCCTAACCCTAGAACTCTCAATTCTTAAGGATTTCTCTCCCCATACTCAAGAATCAAGGGTTTGTGGTGATTCTCCTCCATCTCCAACAATTTGTTTGAGGTATAAATCACTTTTCACCATCTACTTTCCATTATCTTTTTGTTTTGCTTGTCAATGGCTCCTAGATTGCTTAATCGGGGGAAGAGGCATAGAACTGAAGGTGCTTCTTCATCTAATCCTCCTCCTCCACAAAATGTTCAACCCATCCATCCTTTATTTAATCCTCAACCTCCACCCAATGCTAACACATTTGATGAATAATTAACAGCTGACCCTACTCTTCTAATATCCGAATTTCCTCTCTCTCTCTCTCTCTCTCTTCATTACCACCTTCTTCAACCTCTCTCAAAATCCTTCCTCTCCAAACCCTAACCCTAGAACTCTCAATTCTTAAGGATTTCTCTCCCCATACTCAAGAATCAAGGGTTTGTGGTGATTCTCCTCCATCTCCAACAATTTGTTTGAGGTATAAATCACTTTTCACCATCTACTTTCCATTATCTTTTTGTTTTGCTTGTCAATGGCTCCTAGATTGCTTAATCGGGGGAAGAGGCATAGAACTGAAGGTGCTTCTTCATCTAATCCTCCTCCTCCACAAAATGTTCAACCCATCCATCCTTTATTTAATCCTCAACCTCCACCCAATGCTAACACATTTGATGAATAATTATTTGTCTCATTAGATGCTTCTAATGAGTGGTTTTCGGATTTTAAATCAAGGAGTGCTGAGCCGGGGCATCCGACCAACTTCACCATTTTCTTCGACTTTTATCTTAACTTTAAGGTTCTTTGTTTAGATGAACTTGTGTCCACCCAATCCATCATCTATCTAAATGTCATCCAAATGTTTTACTGTAATGTGACACATGGCGATACTAGAATTTATTCCAGTGTCGTCGACATTGACATCTCTTTCGACGACTTTGATCTTGCCGAGTATCTCGAACTTTCCGATCCCAACTCCTGGGAGAAAATAACTGATGCTCGTGAATTCCAATTCGTTGGAGACATCATTCTTGAGGGTTTCAAGGATATGATGTGTGAACCTAACACACGCCCTCGCAAACTTAAGGCAAAGTATCTCAATAATCACTTTTATGAACTTCATCGGATAATATTTTTATCTATCTTGCCCAAAGCGGGATCCACCAATGAAGTTACTTATCATGAGATCACAACCCTTTACTACCTTCACTTCACTATCCCCTTCAACTTTTCTCGCACGATGATGGACTGGATGATTCGTGCAAGAAAGAAACCTAAATCGCTTGTATACACGATGTATCTACCCTTGATCTTCCATGCTTTTCACGTCCCTTTGGACGAATGTCAGAACGTACCTGCTCCTGCCTTTCTATCCAAGGCCCGCAGGACTACTGCTGTCGTTGCTTCTCCTGAGACAGTTGAGGAGGTACCATCTGATCCTGATGCACCCAAGCCTAAGCCTCCAGCCACCCCTGACTCTATCTGTGACATGCTGCGTGATCGCTTCTGTTTGGAAGACGATAGTTACACTGCGTTTGATTATCGCACTACTCTTCAGATGAGTGCCATCAACAACACACTGTACGACATCCATTATAATATGGCTCGGCATCCCACTATGTCATTTCCTATGGGGTGGAACCCTTCTCGCGAAGGTTACTGGATCGACGACCCCTGGGCCATGCGGTATCTGGAACCGAAAGCAGCGTTTATTGATCCTCGTCGCTCTGCCAGTGACCCTTCAGACACTGCTGGACCATCCCGCGCTCCATGATGGTTGTGGTTCCGTTCCTGCTGCTGCTACTGATGATGACTTAGTTATGTTTTAGTTATGTATTGTAGTTTCCTGCTTTTAACACTAAGCTTTGTAGTTTTTTCTTCTTCATTATATGACTGCAAGTTGCTTAGTTTGCATTTTTTTTTCTAAACTACTAGTTCTATTTTTCATGGTTGTGTGATTGCAATTCTTTTCTTTGTTAATCATTTATCTGTTTATAGGGGAGTACTTCGATATTTATTTGTGATAAATGAAAAATGGGGAGAAATATTTTATTATATATGATCATGTAGTGTTTGGATAAGCGCTTTGTCTCAAGACATATCTATTTACGGAAGAGCCAGCATATCCATCTACGGGGGAGTTATTTATTCCATGCCATTCATTTTGCTCTTACTCCCTACAACATGTGTCCAGGTATGAACATTGGGACATACAAATATCATTTTATCAATTATCAAAATAGGAGAGATTGTTGACCCAAACTGGATCACAGTCAACCTGATTTTGAGTATTGACAAAAATGATATATGTTATGATCTAATATGACACATCAAGCCAAAGTTAGAACATCATCATATCTCGGTTTGAGACAAGATGTCATCAACAAATGCTGCTATTACTTGTATTCTGTGTCTACAATTTTACATTTATTTTAGTCTAGGATTATGAACGCTGAGTAGCACTGAGTGCCTTAAACCTAGAATCACTTATCCAAAGCTCCACCAAACAATCACCAAATCAAACTAAGCCCATTTGAACATCCTAGCCCAATTGAACATTTTGGCCCAAGAAAGTATAATTCGGGCCGAACTCTACCCCAGGCAGAGCTCGGGCCGAACTCTGGTTCCTTAATTTAAGGATACTAATTTCTAGGGTTTGCTGGTTGCTAGTTGTCCAACGGCCAAAATTTTGAATTTTGGGACAGAGTTCTGGCCGAACTCTGCCTCCCTGGACTAGTATATATAGGGCATGATTTCTTTCATTTTCATTCATCTCTTCATCTCATCTTTTATAGCCTTATACATTCTAAGCCTACTCTTTCCATCTACTAGCCACATAATTTTCTAAGCCCCAAGGTGCTCAGTGTAATTCAGCTAGAAGTTCTGTGCAAGAGTTTGAAAGTAGTCGCTTGGACAATTCTAAGTTTTGCCTCAGCGAAAGTGTAAGAAGTTGGCGTGCTCTTCTGAGTAAAGGCACGTGGTGTACCTCTATTTCACAAATAGTGGATTTTAATCCTGAGTAAGAGTTCTCAGGCCTGGACTAGTCCTCCACGAGGAAAACCAGGTTAAAACTGCTGTGTTTGCGTATGCTTTTCTGATCTCTTTTATTTTCGCATTAATACTCTAATTAATTATTCTGTTGGTGAAAAAGTTTATTTTATTTGGTTATTATCGACACATACTCTATTCATCCCCCCTCTAGAGTTGCCTACACGTACTTCAACAGTTGTCCAAAGCAAGATTCGTCCTAGTGCGATCTGCTCCCAGGAACCATCAAGTTTGAAAAATTTCTGGAACGCTGGTTGTCTCCTCCTGACTGAACTCGCAGGACTCATTGGATTCCAATGGCAGCAACCTCTCAACTCTCTTCGTCTCTTATTTTCTCAGTAAGTCCCAACATAGCACCACTTTGCTCCCTTGAGCCTGAGTCCGAGCCCAAGAAAGATTCAAGTCGTCAGCGATATCTCTCCTAATGCATGATTGGCAGTCACTGTGAGGAACGCTCAACCCATATATTGAGATATGTGGGAGATTGTTAGTGTTTTTGCCTTTAGACTAGGAAAGATAGTCCCACATCGGCTACACCAAATGGTGAGTATCTCAATATAATACATTGTTTGTGTTGAGGTGTGCACATGAGGTGTGGTGGGGCACAAGTGTGTGCCATGTGGGAGTATTTTCTAGAAGAAAAATGATTAATTCCAACAAGGATGCAAGTTGATTTTTGTTGTGCGGACTCGGATTCGGACACGGACTCCAGGTTGTCTCGTGCATGCACGGGAGTTTTCGGGGGGTAGGCATGGACTGGCACACTACTATGCTGATTGTGGGATGATCTAAAATATCAAACTCTATTTTTGAGTATTGGTATTTTAGTCCCACATCGGATAGGAGAAAAGGTGAAATCTCACTCCACTCTATAAATAGAGCCCCTTGGCCTCCTTTGGAAGATGCACCAAGAAGAGAGTTAAGGGAGTCCGTAACGTCCAGGAAGTCCGTTCAAGTCTCAAATATTGACTTACGAGCGTTCCATAAGTTCTTCGTGAACTTGTTGGTTCCTGGACGCAGATCATGGTGGGACGAATCTTGCTTTGAGCAACGGTGATTTTAATCACCCAGCAAGAACCTTTCATCTTCTTCTTTCTTCTCTTTTCTCTGAGTTGTAACTCAGTTCTGTCCGTCAGCAACTGCAATTGCGAGGAAGAACGTGAGAATTATTTTCTGATTATTGTTGTTTTTTTAATCAGATTTATATTACAGTGTTCCTCGTGGATCTCGAGAATAATCAGAAAGAAAATGTTTGTTTGAACCTCTGATCTCGACATCTACTTCTACCATCTTTGATCAAGTCCCGGGATTATAACAAATTTTAGCTTTCCTAACATGTTTTTCTTTCTTAGGAGAAATTATTCAGTGGAATGGGCTCACAACGTGACAGTGGTAAATGATGAATCTGTTCAATTATATAATGACACATGGTAGTATCTTACTTATTTTTTAGTAATCATATCTTAATAATATTTGAAAATTATTTAATTAGTTTTTTTTAATATTACTATGTATCGTTATACTATTGGACGAACTAATTATTTACCACTTCCACAAGATAAGTCCGTCCCACCGAATAATTTCTCCTTATTTTGCTTAAATAACATGTTTCTTCTCGTTTTGGTCTACGGAAAATATGTTTCTCTATGCTTAGTGTTTATCTTTTCTTTTTCTTTTAAAATTTGGTGTAATGCCTGTATAGTGCTTTGCATGGTACTCTTTTAGAAAATTTCCGAGACACAAAAAAACATTATGGTCACGTTTTTTTTTTTTTTTTTACAATTTCATAAAATGATGTGCTCCCACATAGGCTGTGCTTGGTAGGAAAGATGAAAAATGGAAGGAAGGAAAAAGAGAAGAATTTATTTTCCTTCCATATGGAAAAGAAATATCATTTCCTTCCTTTGTGTTTGGTAGCAAGGATGGAAAAGATAAGAGATACATTTTTCTTTGTTTGGTATGAAAAAAAAAGTGGAAGAAAATAAAGTAAAAAATATAGGATTTTATCAATTCTATCCTCAACTAAAAACACTTATTTACCATTTGACTTCATAAATAATTTTTAAATAATACATTCATATGGGAGTATAATTGTTAATTAATACAAGCCTCCACTTTTCCTTTCACTTTTGGGGGAATTGAATTTCTTAGATTATGAAGGAAAAGTAGTTCTCCACTTTTCATTTCTTCCTATTTTTCTTCCATATCAAACAAGAGAAAATAAATTTTTTTTTCATTTTTCCCTTATTTATTTTTCTTGCTCCTACTTTTTCCTCCTACCAAACACGCCCATAGTGACGTTGTGTTTAGTTTGGTTTCAGTTTCGATTTCGTGTCATATTCATGTTATGTTTGTACGACATAGATATGATCGATATTGCTGCCGAATATATCCAACATCAATGCAATGTACACCACGTACCGAACCATTTCTTCTGTCTACGTGCATCCGAAACACAAAAAAACATGCACATTTAAAGATCTAGTAATTCGGTTTCTTCCCTTCTGCCAAATTGACCCAACTCTTCACGGGATCGACTGCAGAGAAATGTCACGTTCTTCACTACATATTTAGACAAAATGTTGCTGTGGTGCGCCATATATTTTCTTATTGTACACCAGAAGAAATAGTAATGAGTTGTAGACCAGAAATAGTAACGAGGTTGGCCCCTATATAAGGACGCAACCAACCGAAATCTATTGCTAGAGTTTAAAATCGAATACTAAGCCGAACTCAAGTTTTTTTTTTTTTTTTAATCCCTCGCACACATACAATTGGAGAATTCGAACCTTTTCGGTTCCTCCAAGTGTCCGCTCTAATACCACTAGACTAGAGAGCTCGGACGAACTCAAGTCACTTTTGTGATTATTGGATAGAGATATAAGACCTGACTAGATGGTAAAAGATTTGGATCAAACTATGGAGGCATATTATTCCTTCTATTTATAAAAATGGTAAGAATTTGGGACAATGGGCCCTCTCCAAGATCGTGCACAAAGTTCGTACGTAACGTTGGAATTAAAAAAAAAAATCGAATACTGATCCGGCCCAGATCGAAATAAGAAGTTTGGTTCAGTTTTACAAGGCCAGGTTTGGATTTTGATTTTGGATTGGAAAGTTTTCGAATTTTGGTTCGGATTTTAATTTTTTTGTTTTGAAAATCGACGGAAGTGAAAACCAATTCGAATGTCCAAAGTATATGTTCTGAACTACGTACAACTCACTCAACTCATACCACTCGCTACATCGCAGCCACGTTCGTTGGATCTCAGCCTTCGTTCTTTTGCGACCGTCCACTTTTCTTGCTCACAATCCGTACATAGTAGTGCCTTGCACAAAAGCCAAAAAATAATTTAGCAAGATAAGGGACAGATGTAGCCAAGTGGATCAAGGCAGCAGACTGTGAATCCACCATGCGAGGGTTCAATACACGTTGTTCGCCCATCACATTATTTAAATTTTCAAAAAATAGATTTTCAATATAATTAAGGCGATGAAGAATAAAACTATCGCTATTTTTTTTTTTTCCTTTTCCTACTTGTTCTACCAAGAACACGTTAACCACAAGGGGTTGTGGATTTTTTCTACAGGGCTCACAACCCGCACATATCAGTGCCTTGCACACAAGCCTAGCCGAGCCGCACAACCAACCCACCCTCACATGAATCCACAGAGACCTATAATATTACTTGAAAAATTAAATAGTGAAAAATTATGCTCCCCGTGGGATCGAACCTACATCCAACCATGGAACTTAATACCTCCCCTTGTACTACTTGAGCTAGAGATGCCCAGTTCCAACCTAATTTCTTTCTTGTATTTGCATTGATATTGTATCATGCACCACGTACCTCGTGTACGTACTTATATCATATACTGGACCAGTATATCCAGTTTATTTTTAGATGATTTGGTTTTGGTTTTCTAGAGTGTCTCGAAAGTTGTATGGATAAATAACCCGTAGGATAATCGACAGGTGTAAAACTGATTATGACCTACGTAACTTGATTTGGGCTTGTCTTCTAGCAATATAACTATATGAGAGACCACCCTAGACCCCTGGATAGGATCTTGGCATTGCCATGTATCCGTACTAGGCCCTATACATAGACTGGCATATCATGAGAAATTTAAAAATATGATTTTTTTTTCTTTTTAATGTTTGAGTAGTATACCGATGGAATATATATCCACTATCAAAAACTAGTCATTTGGCGACGGAAGAATCCGTCGCCAATCCGTCGCTAAAATCAATTAGCGACGGATAATCGACGACTTTTCGACCAAAATCGGTCGTTGGTAAAATACTCGTCGCTAAATAAATTCGTCGCTAGACAGTCGAAGCATCGATGAAAACGAGGCGAAAAAGCGACGGAAATGTAGCGGCAACTTAGGGACGACTTAGCGGCTAGTTCGACGGATTAGCAACAGATTGGCGATGTGCATGTTCGATAAATTAGCGACGGATTGTCGACGATTTTTGTCGAAATTTGCGTATTAGAAATTTTCTGATACGCAATAGCAACATAGTAGCGACGGATTATTTCGTCGCCAAGATATCGCCAGTTCGTCGCTATCCGTCGAAAATTACGTATCAGAAAGTTTCTGATACGCAATAGCGATGCATTAGCGATGGATACTTCTGTCGCAAGACTATCGCTACTTCGTCACTATCCGTCAAAAATTACGTATCAGAAAGTTTCTGAAATGCAATAGCGACAATTTAGCGAAGGATATATCTGTCTCCAAACTGTCGCCAACCCGTCACTATCCGTCGCTAACTAGATATATGTAATTTCCAGTAGCTCGACGACGAAAAAGCCATAGTTTTTCCGTCTCTATCAGTCGCTAGCAGGATATATGTAAATTTTCAGAAGCTCAGCGACGGAAAAGCCGTCGCTCTTCCGTCGCTAACTGCATATAAGTAAATTTTCAGAAGCTTAGTGACGGATTATCTGTCGATGTTCCATCGCCAAGCGTCGTGTTTCCGTCAGAAATTCGTCGCTAACTAGAATTTTTTTCGAAAAAAATAATCCTGATTTTACAGCACCCTAGTCACACAATTAGTCATTAACAAAATTAGCAATCCACAAACAGAACATAACACAATATTCATAATCAACAATCTACCAAACAATCCAGAAACAGAATGGTAGCGACAGCAACAACTCACAAACATAAAAAAATATTCATATTCACAACAATAAAAAATATTCATAATCACAACTCACAAACAACAACAAAAAATTATCCAATTACAAAAGATCGACTGGATTTCGGAGGGGCAACAACAACAACTCACAAAAATTATCCAATCCACAAGGGGTACAAATTATCCAATTACAAATACAAAAAAAAAACTACAAAAGATTGGCTGGATCGTCTGGATCGGCTGGAGCGGCTGATGGTGCCTGCTACGCTTTATGAAGAAACGCCTGAACGATGTGAGCCGGCAGACCATCAAATATTTGTTGTGGAACTCGGCGTATATCTGCCTGTCACGACCAGCACCCTGATTAGGGACACGAGAAGTGGGTACGTCCAGCCTACGCCGCAGCATCGGCAGTAGAACGCTGTCTAGGTCATCTAGAAATACTACAACTAAACAGATAAGGGTACCTGTACAGTATATACCCTCCGAATGGAGGTGACATAGCAATACAGTCTCAATCACAAATGTAAAACTAAGGTAGATAGCATGAAAAGGAAATATGATAGATGAAGCAAGAAATAAGTTCGAGATCCACACATGTCCAAAACTAAACATAACATCACAGAATATAATATAATACTACAGTCTGAAAAGTACTAGCTGGCTCGCAGGCCAGGCAACCCAAACTAAACTACACTACTCAGGGAGAGAAAAGTCTAGTGGCTCTACTAATAAGCCACGGTCCAAGTCTACTCTATCTAACCCGTCCCCATAATAGGTCGGACAATCAGCCTCTGAATCATCTGTAAAATTTTCAATGGTATCCTGTCAGAAAAATGAGCAAGTACAAGCGCTAACAGCAGTTCCATGTGAATTGACAAATTCTATAAGAGACAGTATAATGAACTACAAGACAAAGATATATGAAGACTTGGGAACCGTTCGAAAGCCGAATTATAACCCTTAAACCAAACAAGGACCGGGGTTGTAACCCTTCTCCCGAGCAGAAGTTAGTCTCCAATCAAGGTACAATGTAAAGGCATATAGAGCATATGAGTAACTGTATATCATGCATGGAAAGAAAATACTGAATGTAGAACAGAACAGGATATATGATAAGATAAAATAAATATAAAATGTGCCTCAAATATTATAACATAATGTGATCGGTATGGATCAAGAATCAGGCTTCCAGCCGACCGGCTACAAGTACGTGGACTCGGCCCGGCCGGGATGGTAAGCTATGGAGCGAGAAGTAGACAGGTCAGACTATACCCATCGTGAGGTGAGGGTATAGCTATGGTGCAAGGAGTAACTCTAGGTGGGCATTGATCACACTATCTATAAAATTCCTCATTTTTCGAATAGTATACGGATCTGGACATAGCACGTCATGACGCAGGATTTCCTAAGAGGGGAGCAAATCCTCTTCAGAAATCTGCGTCAATACAAGTGCAAGAATCAAGACCAAGCAAGTACCAGTATCCCAAGAAATCTAGGAATGACATCTCATGACAGGAATCCGATAATACTAGTCCGTGAACTATCGTGACTGAAAATCAAGTAAGACACTACGACTGAATCAGATATAGCAAATATCAAGACAATGAAAACTATCAATGAATGTACTCGCCTGTGGTCCTGAGCTGATAAGGTGAACAGACGCTCAGAGTAATCACAGACATAAAGATGAGATACTACAAGTCAAAACATGGTTTAATAATGAAAGAAAAGCTAATCTAATCATGATATGCAAGTCTAAGTCAAAACTAGGTCAAACTAAGTCACACCAAGCTAAACTAGGTCACACTAGGACAACCAAGGTCAAACAAGGTCACTGGACGTCAATCCAAGTCAAACTATGTCTCACTGAGTCACACTAAGTCTTGTCAAGTCAATCTAGGTCAAATCAAGTTATATCAAGTCAATGTAAGCCAGACTAAGTCAACTCTAGGTCATACCAGTCATCGTAGGTCAAAACAAGTCGAAGAAAGTCAAACGGGGTCAAGAGTTAGCCTACAGTTGACTTTGGTCAACTGGTCAACTCTAGGTCAACTCTAGGTCAACCTAGCTCAAACTGGTCAAATGTTGACCAAAAGTTGACTTTTGGTCAACCGTTCAAGTCTAATGGAATTTGGGACTAAATTGGGTAAAGTGTTGACCCATAGTTGACTTTTTGTCTAAAAAGTCAACCGTGGTCAACCAAGGTCAAGACTAGGTCTAGACGACTATTTCTAATCATTACCAACCCTTACAACCCATATTCGATTCATTCTCAAACCCATATTCTTCTCCTTCTCATTCTCCTCCTCATTCTCCTTCTCATTCTCCTCCTCATTCTCCTTCCCATTCTCCTCCTCATTCTCCCTCCCATTCTCCTCCTCATTCTCCCTCTCATTCTCCTCCTTATTCTCCTTCTCATTCTCCTTCTCATATACAAATACACACACATATATATATATATCTATACATATCTGGACACTCAAACACACACACATACTTACAAACAAATATACACACATATACACATGTATATATATATAGTAACACATGTATATATCCATATATACATATACATATATATAACTAATATGATACAATATGATACATTGAAAATACCTTCTCTAAATAATATAAAATCTGGAATTTAAATGTCTAATAATTAATCACACAATATATATATATTAAAAATAAGAGTCCAATAGGAATTTTCTACTAGGACACAAACCTACACATAGGACACTCCTAAAAGTCTCCAAAAGGACACGAAACGGACACAAATGGAGACGCAACCATGGGAGTTATTCCTATGGTTCAAAAATAATTCTGTATGCATGTTGGGATGATTTAGAAGAGAGATTATACCTTCCGGAAGAGAGATTCAAATGAAAAAGCTTTCCGACTCGACACCGACACGTAGAGATTCCAAAAGGACACGAACGAGCTCCGAATCCTCCCCAATTTGGCTAGCTCCTTCATTTCATGGAGTAGAAGAGAAAAGAAAAATATTTGGTGGAAGAAATGGTGGATTTGGAGATGAAATCAATAGAGTTGCTCTCTAGAAATTTGGAGAAGAACAACAGAGAGAAAGTTGTAGATAGAAATGAAATGGAGAGAGAGAGGTTGCTTTGGAGTGAAGCAAAGGAGAGGGGGTGCTCCATACATAGCCGGCCACATCCTAGAGGGTTGGGGGCATTTGGTAATTTACCAAAATGCCCTCCAAGTCAAAGAAATGAGTGGTTTGAGTTGGGGTCAAAATGGTAACTTGAAAACTCCCAATTTCAAGTTCTAAATCTAATTCTAATCCCTAATCCCACTAAAATCAAATGGGATTAGTCAAATATAAATATCTGGGTTTGTTCATGACAAGTTGGTCGGTTCCAGTTGGGTCCCGATCAGAGTCTAAGCTACCCCGGGTCCCCGATACAAGTCGGAATGAGCTGAAATTCGAACCCGACTCAAATAACCCCAAAATAATATCATAAAAATAAAATAAATTTTAAAAATATTCAAAAGTACAAAATAATAAAAATACCCCTGTTCCTGAAAATTGGGGATGACAAATCTATCCACCTTAAAAAAAATTCGTCCTCGAAATTAAATCAAAACAATCACAGAAAAACACACGCAGAAAACAATCCCTCTCGAATATTTCCAAAGAAAAAAATTTCAGCAAAATAAAATCTCTTAAGACACAACAACACTTGCAAATAAAAACTGTTACGTGTCCGACACGGACACGAAACCATTACAAAATCTCACCTATCAAAAGCCAAATCAACAATCACCAATGCAAAATATCAAAATAAATCAAAGAGGTCCAATGATCAAAATACTCTTGGACCAGAAATGATACTGAAAACATCCTTATCACATGGTTAGGCTCTAGGTCAAACAGTCTCTAAGGTTTCACTAGCAAAACATTAAAATCACAAATCATGGCTTAAAAATTTAAAATAATTAAAATCTCCAAAATCAAAGCATAAAATTAAATGACAATAATTAAATGACTAAAACTATAAAATTTAAAATCACTCTCAATTAGAAACCTGATGCTACAAGTCTATCCACCTTAAAATTTTCATCCTCAAAAATTAAAACAAAATAAACATAGGAAAATCATGCAGTTCGACAATCATATGCGTCTGTCCAGAATTATGATACTCAGAATCTCCGTCATGCTAGTGAGCAAGGCTATGATAATCACAGAGTCCTTGACTAAGGTACATACCTTTAGAATTATGGTATTTAAAATTTTTGCATTGCCGCATGCTTGGCAGCGAAAACCTTAAATTCCCACACCATAGAAATACATCCGTAATCCGACTATATGTCCTCACTATGCCTGCTAGCATGACCCTAGAGGATTCTAAATCTCATAATCAAGGCGACCTAGCCCATACGACTTATCTCAGGAGAAAATCACATCACAAGAACAAAATTTTATCAACCAATCAAGGTACAGATGGAATCAAATTTCAAACAGTTATAAGGAGACAAATGCGGAAATGAGATCGAAAGATTGGAACCTGCACCCTGCCCTGCTGCTGCCTGACTGCGAGTAATCACCATCCTGAGGACGAATTGAACCCAAGAGATCAATATGGCACAAGATAAGATACTATAAAAGGAGGACAATTGAACTCAAATGCAAGAAGAGTTGTCATGGTAATCAAAAGATCAGAATTTTCCTAAAATATGATTGAGTAACTCCTATCATATTCTAGATCCTATGTCCTAGTCGCAGGCTCGTAATTAGTACTCTAAGTCGAGCACCATTACGAGATCGCACTAATTACGACGTTGACCTGCATGGGCCGCCACAAAAACGTGTTACGACCCGCACCCTGATTAGGGGCACGAGAAGTGGGTACATCCAGCCTACGCCGTAGCATCGGCGGTAGAACTCTATCTAGGTCATCTAGAAATACTACAACTAAATAGATAAGAATACCTGTACAGTATATACACTCCGAATGGAGGTGACATAGCAATACAGTCTCAATCACAAATGTAAAACTAAGGTAGATAGCATGAAAAGGAAATATGATAGATGAAGCAAGAAATAAGTTCGAGATCCACACAAGTCCAAAACTAAACATAACATCACAGAATATAATATAATACTACAGTCTGAAAAGTACTAGCTGGCTCGCAGGCTAGGCAAACCTAACTAAACTACACTACTCAGGGTGAGCAAAATCTAGTGGCTCTACTAACAAGCCATGGTCCAAGTCTACTCTATCTAACCCGTCCCCATAATAGGTCGGGCAATCAGCCTCTGAATCATCTGTAAAATTATCAACGGTATCCTGTCAGGAAAATAAGCAAGTACAAGTGCTAACAGTAGTTCCATGTGAATTGACAAATTCTATAAGAGACAGTATAATGAACTACAAGACAAAGATATATGAAGACTTGGGAACCATTCGAAAGCCGAGTTACAACCCTTAAACCAAACAAGGACCGGGGTTGTAACCCTTCTCCCGAGCAGAACTTAGTCTATAATCAAGGTACAATGTAAAGACATCTAGAGCATGTGAGTAACTGTATATCATGTATGGAAAGGAAATACTGAATATAGAACAGAACATGATATATGATAAGATAAAATAAATATAAAATGTGCCTCGAATATTAAAGCATAATGTGATCGGTATGGGTCAAGAATCAGGCTTCCAACCGACCGGCTACAAGTACGTGGACTCGGCCCGGCCGGGATGGTAAGCTATGGAGCGAGAAGTAGCACACGTTAGGCTATACCCATCGTGAGATGAGGGTATAGCTATGGTACAAGGAGTAACTCAAGGTGGACATTGATCACACTATCTATAAAATTCCCCATTCTCCGAATAGTATACGGATCCGGATATAGCACATCATGACGCGGGATTCCCTAAAAGGGGAGCAAATCCTCTTCAGGAATCGGCGTCAATACAAGTACAAGAATCAAGACCAAGCAAGTACCAGTATCCCAAGAAATCCAGGAATGACATCTCATGACAGGAATCCGATAATACTAGTCTGTGAACTATCGTGACTGAGAATCAAGTAAGATACTACGACTGAATCAGATATAGCAAATATCAAGACAATATCAGTGAATATACTCGCCTGTGGTCCTGAGCTGATAAGGTGAACAGACGCTCAGAGTAATCACAGACCTAAAGATGAGATACTACAAGTCAAAACATGGTTTAAAAATGAAAAGAAAGCTAATCTAATCATGATATGCAAGTCTAAGTCAAAACTAGGTCAAACTATGTCACACCAAGCTAAACTAGGTCACACTAGGACAACCAAGGTCAAACAAGGTCACAGGAAGTCAATCCAAGTCAAACTTGGTCTCACTGAGTCACACTAAGTCTTGTCAAGTCAATCTAGGTCAAATTAAGTTATATCAAGTCAATCTAAGTCAGACTAAGTCAACTCTAGGTCATACCAGTCATCGCGGGTCAAAACAAGTCGAAGAAAGTTAAACGGGGTCAAGAGTTAGCCTATAGTTGACTTTTGGTCAACTGGTCAACTCTAGTCAACTCTAGGTCAACTCTAGGTCAACCTAGCTCAAACTGGTCAAATGTTGACCAACAGTTGACTTTTGTTCAACCGTTCAAGTCTAATGGAATTTGGGACTAAATTGGGTAAAGTGTTGACCCATAGTTGACTTTTGGTCTAAAAAGTCAACCGTGGTCAACCAAGGTCAAGACTAGGTCTAGACGACTATTTCTAATCATTACCAACCCTTACAACCCATATTCGATTCATTCTCAAACCCCTATTCTTCTCCTTCTCATTCTCCTCCTCATTCTCCTTCTCATTCTCCTCCTTCTCATTCTCCTCCTCATTCTCCTTCTCATTCTCCTCCTCATTCTCCTTCCCATTCTTCTCATTCTCCTCCTCATTCTTCTTCCCATTCTCCTCCTCATTCTCCTTCCCATTTTCCTCCCCATTCTCCTTCCCATTCTCCTTCTCATTCTCCTCCTCATTCTCCTTTCCATTCTCCTACTCATTCTCCTTCTCATTCTCCTCCTCATTCTCCTTCTCATTCTCCTTCTCATATACAAATACACACACATATATATCTATACATATCTGGACACTCACACACACACACATACTTACAGACAAATACACACACACACACACACACATATATATATATATATATATATATATATATATATATATATATATATATATATATATATATATATATATATATATATATATATATATACATATACATATATATAACTAATATGATACAATATGATACATTGAAAATACCTTCTCTAAACAATATAAAATCTGGAATTTAAATGTCTAATAATTAATCACACAATATATATATATATATATATATATATATATATATATATATATATATATATATATATATATATATATATATATAAAATATATATATATATATTAAAAATAAGAGTCCAATAGGAATTTTCTACTAGGACACAAACCTGCACATAGGACACTCCTAAAAGTCTCCAAAAGGACACGAAACGGACACAAATAGAGACACAACCATGGGGGTTATTCCTATGGGTCAAAAATAATCCTATATGCATGTTGGGGTGATTTAGAAGAGAGATTATACCTTCCGGGAGAGAGATTCAAATGAAAAAATTTTCTGACTCGACACCGACACGTAGAGATTCTAAAAGGACACGAACGAGCTCCGAATCCTCCCAAACTTGGCTAGCTCCTTCCTTTCATGGAGTAGAAGAGAAAAGAAGAATATTTGGTGGAAGAAATGGTGGATTTGGAGATGAAATCAATAGAGTTGCTCTCTAGAAATTTTGGGAAGAACAACAGAGAGAAAGTTGTAGATAGAAATGAAATGGAGAGAGAGAGGTTGCTTTGGAGTGAAGCAAAGGAGTGGGGGTGCTCCATACATAGCCGGCCACATCCTAGAGGGTTGGAGGCATTTAGAAATTTACCAAAATGCCCTCCAAGTCAAAGAAATGAGTGGTTTGAGTTGGGGTCAAAATGGTAACTTGAAAACTCCTAATTTCAAGTTCTAAATCTAATTCTAATCCCTAATCCCACTAAAATCAAATGGGATTAGTCAAATATAAATATCTGGATTTGGTCATGACAAATTGGTCGGTTCCAGTTGGGTCCCGATCAGAGTCTAAGCTACCCCGGGTCCCCGATACAAGTCGGAATGAGCTGAAATTCGAACCCGACTCAAATAACCCCAAAATAATATCATAAATAATAAAATAAATTTCAAAAATATTCAAAAGTACAAAATGATAAAAATACTCCTGTTCCTGAAAACTGGAGGTGACACAACCGGTAACATCAGGTCTAGAAGAGCAATCGTAGACGAAGCTGGTAGAAAAGCGACAGCAGCATCAAAAGAAACGCGTCCAGCGGAAAAGGACCGGCGCCATCCGAAGGACGGGGAGCAGAAGGACCGACAGCAGAAGGACCCGGATACTGCGATGTCATCCGGGTCATCTCCTCCCGCATGGACGTCACCACCGAGGTTAGAGTCCTAAGTTGTGTTCTCACATCCTCGTCGACCTGAGTCGCGGGAGCCGGAGGCTACGGCGACGGTAGAAGTCTCGAAGACGTCTGCGATGGCGCTATGGATCCAGCATCGTAGATGCCCCCGCCTTTTCCTATTCCGTCGGCGGCTTGTACGAACAAGTCGTCCAAGCGAGCGGTCATGGAAGGGACCGACTGGGCGGACGTCGATTCACCGATACCCTCGGCAGGAGTGGGCTCAATCGTGCTAACGGCCGATCGATACTTAGCCTATTCAATGAATGTGTTTAATTTACTATGAGTTTTCCTAACTTATAATCTAAATCTTAAGGCCTCATACTATTGTCACAAAAATTATAAACTAAACTACTTACAATTCTAAAACATAAATCTCATAGACTTAAATACTTACATGAGTCTGCTCGGCCCGTTCATCGATGAAGGTACCGTCCTTCTTCCTCTTGTGTGTACTTTCGAATACATCGCCCAAGGTGACCGAGCAGGGATCTTTTTCCTTCTTTGCCGCCTTTGTCGCCTACGTACGAAACATTCATATAATAAAGTTTTCTCCGATATCAAGTAATTAAAAAACAGTCATTTATTTTTCTGATATCTCACCAGATCTCCAAGCGTCGCTGCGTGGGACATCGGTCCCCACGTATGCAGACCCGCTGCTATCGATTCACCTTTGCCTTCACCGATTTCTCCTTGAACGCAGGAGTATCCATCTTCTCCATCATCTGCTCATAGAAGTCCTTCCGGAGCCAGACCTTCCTCCCACTGCGGATGTCATCCTTCGCGTCCCGTAACTTCTTTCTGGCAGCTTTTTTGTAGGTCTTGATGATTTCGAATCGCGATGGGGGGTCACCAGAACGTCAACTGACATACAAATTCCAATATCAATAATTAGAAAAAGGGTGGATTAAAGAATAATTAATAAAAAGATAAGGGGCTATGGAAGTAATCAAAAGATATATATACATACCCTCATCTGGTCGAGCCAGATGTACCGCGACTCCGGGGGCACCTCACTAAAATTGAGGTAGGAGACATGAAAGTTTTGCCTAATAATGAACCCTCGTTCCCTGGTAGCATCCCACAGAAAAAACCTTCAAAGAAGCAGCGACTGGATTATTTACTTGAATAAATGAAACAAATTAAAAAAGTAACTTACAAAACAAAAATTTACTTACAGTTCACCCGCGGGCCATAGCTCCCATCTGATCTCCCCTGTTGGTCTCTCTGGTGGCGTCGGAGGATCCATGGGTCCACGACTGCACTCGCCAGTAACCGGATGAAACTGAATCTGTGGATACTTTAGGGCCCACCGTGTAGTAATTGGAGGATCCGCTGGCAGAACAGACGATGGATCAGCATCTTGCATCCTCCCGGAGCCAATAGATGGAGATACCCCCGAGGTAGATCGACGACGGGATGAGGACATCTCCGGGGTACTCTCCGTGACGGGCTCGATAGATGGGGTCACTTCCTGGGGAAGGCGACCACGATCACGACCTCCACCACGACCACCACGGTCGCCGTGACCAGTGGCCATGACCTGTAAATATAACACATAAACATAATTAACAATATATAAGTATAACTAAATAGAAGACTAAACTAAAATATACTACCAGCAATACGAGAAGTGCCAACGTGACCATCAGGAAGACTAGAAGTGCCATCTGCAAAAAGAAAACTATACAATAAGTAGATGAATCGAACGACAAAAGCATGATATGAAATAAGAATGTACGTAGAAGTATAAACTAAAATAACTAAACTGCAATAAATTCACTAAGTTAGTTGTAAGTATTTTTATGAGATAATAAATTCACTAAGTTAGTTGTAAGTATTTTTATGAGGTAAAAGTAAATTCACTAAGTTAGTTGAAAGTATTTTTATATACCGGTATATTTTTAATCTAATCATCGTCTTCATCTTCATCCTCGTCTTCGTCCTCATCCATATCCTCATCCTCGACTTCATCTGTATCCTCATCCCCATCCTCATCAAGTTCTTCTTCTTCTTCTTCTTCTTTTTCTTCTTCTTCTTCAGCCGGATCAATAATTGGGACAAGATGCCTCTTTGTCCCATGGTTGATGGCTAAGTCTTGTGTATCAATATTTTCCTCCCCTCTATTTTCCTTAATAATATCTTCAACATCCGTGGTATCCGACTGTTGTCCCAAGTATAGAGACTTTTCGACCTGGTCCTCTTGGTATGCTGCGTCTCCAACATTGAATGTGTTTTTAGCTTTAATCTTGCATACTGTCCACCAGTCAAATCGATCTCTACGACGCCTTTGGTAGTTTGTATAGTAGACTTGAACAGTCTGACTTGCTATCGCAAACGTGTCAGGCCCTCTATATCTCCTGCGATGGTTTATATCAACGATTCTAAATTGTTTATCGATTCTCCATCCGATATTTGGTGTCATATCGGACCACTCACATTTGAACAACACAATATACATATGATATAGGACAGGATATTGTAAATCTACAATATCCCGAAGTACTCCATAATAGTCAAAGTCTAGCTCGTCATCACAGATGGTGCCTCTAATGCAAACCCCAGAATCCTTTGTACTAAAGCCGTCATTTAGAAATTCGACATTTATAGCATTCTGAGTTGCCTTAAACTTGAAGTCGTTAACGATATAGCCTGGCCAAGTCTTTGCTTGCTTAATCGGTCCCAATGCCAAATAAAAAATGCTCTCATTTTTTAGGGTTGTTTCATGCAATAAAACATGTAAACACATATTGATAACTTAAATGTTTTAGCTGCATATATTTTAATGGTAGCCGCATAACATATTATCTTAGTTACTTACGTATTTGCGAAACCATGACGGAAAGTTACAATCAACCTCTTTTTGAAGTCCCTCGTCAGTAATATCGGGTGTCCTCATTTTGACTTCATCTCTAAATACACTGATAGAGAGAATAATAATGAATTAGTATATTTCCTTCACCAAATTTGAGATTATAAGAAGCTGTATAAGTGTAGTCACTTACTTCTCCAAATCTCTCACTTCTTGTATGTCACAATTTAACAAGACATACAAGGAAGCTGCATCAAACTCATCGTCAGTCAACCACCGTTTCTTAGTAGCCCCAATAGGCTTGCCCCTTATATTGAATATGCCTCCATCCTCAACGTCTTCGTCATTCCTTTGAGGTCTATTTTGATTTGTCTGGACATGACTATCGAAATAAATGGAAAAGAAGTTTGATACCTCCTCGATAAGATATGCTTCGCATATCGAAGCCACTATATGAGCCTTGTTGCCAACTTTCATCTTTAGATGGTGTAGGTACATAGAAAGACAAATTATCTTGAATTAACAATAAATTGTAAAATTGTGCCTTAATTTATATCGATGTTTATTTACCTTTTAAATGGGTACATCCATCGATAATGAACAGATGTACCGACACAGGCTTCGTATGGTAGATGAATCGGTAGATGCTCCATGCTGTCGAAGAAGACCGGTGGAAATACTTTCTCCAGCTTGCAAATTATTAAGACAATATTCTCCTCAAGTTCAACCATATGTTGCACCAACAACTTAGTTGAGCAAATGTCCCTGACGAATGTAGATAGCTCGGCCAACGGAACCCATATAGCAGAAGGCAACAATTCTCTCAAAGCAATAGGCAGTAATCTTTTCATAAACACGTGGCAGTCGTGACTCTTCATTCCCATTAGCTTGCGTTCATTGAGATCAACACATCTAGACAAATTCGACACATAGCCGTCAAAAAATCTTAAAGTAGATATCCACTTGCAGATTATTAATCTATCTTCCTTGCTCAATGTGTATTGTGCTATCGGCTTAGTTAGTTGTCCACCAGCTCTCCATTGTATCATGTTTAGATGAGGACGCTTGCATATCTCGGCTATGTCTTGTCTTGTTTTTGGATTGTCCTTCATCTTTTCTTTAATATCCATAACGGTATTGAAGACATTATCGAACACATTCTTTTTGATATACATGACATCAAGATTATGCCTTATAAGATTATCTTTCCAATAAGACAAGTCCTAGAAGATACTCCGCTTGGTTCAGTTATGGCTGTGTCTGAACCCTCGACACGATTGTTCGATATTGGATCTTCCATTACGGTGGACAAATCTTTTACATCTTTCCAAATATCTTATCCCGACAATCTGGCAGGCAGATGAGAAAATTCTTGCTTTCCAGCTCTGAATGCGTCCTTGTTCTTTCTCCAAGGATGAGTCGCAAAAAAAATTGACGGTGACAGTCAAAGAAATAAGTTTTTCTCCATGCTTAAGGCGGAATGCCTTACTCTTTTCCATGCATATCGGATAAGACATAGTGTCGTGCGTACTCATCCCGACAGCATATCGTATGTTGAAAAATCATTAATTGTCCACATCAGTGAAGCTCTCATCTGAAAGTTCACTTTCCTGAAAATATTATAGGTCGTGACACTGATCTCCCACAGCTATTTCAGCTCATCTACCAACGGCTGTAAATATATATCGATGTTCTTCGTCGAATTTTTGGGACAAGATATGATAGCTGTCAAGAACATATAAGGAGTCTTTATACACATCCATGGTGGCAGATTGTAAGGGTTGATAATGACTGGCCAGCAGGAGTATTGAGATCCCGATTGTCCGAAAGGGACGAAGCCATCAGAACATAGCTTCAAACGTGCATTTCTAGGTTCTGCAGCAAAATCTGGATGACACAAATCAAAATGCTTCTACGCCTCTCCATCTGAATAATGTGATAATTCACCATCATCCTTTGTGTGTTTCTCGCTGTGCCACGTCATGTGTTCTGCTATATTCAGAGACATGTACATTCTCTGCAAGCACTTTGTGATCGATAAGTAATGAATATACTTGTAAGGACGTTGTTTCCTAGTTGACTTTTCTTTTCCCCGAATAGGCTTGTAACGATCCGCATTACAGAAGCTGCATCTTTCTATATCCTCATTCTCCTTGTAGTACAATATGTATCCGTTGCGACAACAATCTATCTTCTCGTACCCAGTCCCAGCAGTCGGACCATTATCTTTGACTTGTAGAAATTTTTTGTATAAATGTTTTAGAAACTCTTTCGATTCCTTCGTAGCACCTCCTTGATCAGTTGTGTGATTCGATCATAGCAAGCTTACGACAAGTTAAAATCAGACTTTATGTTCAACAACCGCATCATCACTGACAGTACAGAATGAGTCTCACAACCAGGATATAAAGGAGTATCGGCATCCTTAAATATATCATAGAACTCCTTCGCCTCGGGATTAGGATCCTCCGGATCAAAATTAGGCCCCATCGTATCGTATACCATCTCTCGTGCAAGGTTCTGTAGGTCTCCATAATAAACAGAGCCTACGTCATCTTCGATGACAAAATTCATCGCCGCATCCTCATGAAAAGCAGAAGTAGCAGCGTCCGCAACAAACGTAGCCTACCTTTCCGTATATAGTTCACCATGCGATGACAACAGTCCATAATCACGTACGAAACCCTTACAGGTCAAATGATCTCTCACAGTCACCACTTCTTCGTAACATCTATTGCGACAATGACCACATAGAAACTTGATTTTGTTACCGTCCATGTATTGAGCTTTGCTCATGGCATACTTAAGAAACACTTCCATACCTGCCTTGAAATCATCGCTCACACCAATTCTGCTCTCGTATTGTCGTTTGTACATTCATATACGATCAACAAAGTAACGATCCATCGCAGATTGGATGTGAAAATCTATATCGTAAGACAAAGTAAACAAAATTGCAATTAATAATATATAGTCTGATATCGACCCCCCTCTACTTCATCGCTCTACTTCTCCTGCTTCTCAAGAAGGCCCCCTCACTGACCCCCCTCTACTTTTCAGCTTCTCATTCGACTATCTCAGCCTCCTATTCCGTATCATATGATATCCATCTCAACCAAAGTCTAGAGAAGTGAAAATATTAATACTAACCGAGGTTCACAGTATCGGTATCGGAATCGGTATCACCATGAATCTCATGGCTTCCTCTACCAAATTATAATATAGAACCACACGTGAAGCAGAGCTTCACATTCAAAACAGTAGAAGTAAGAAGTTTTCGACTGGTGGTAGGACAAATCAGAATCCTTTGATGGAGCTTCACATAATGGTCCGACAGCTCCGTCAAAGGATTTTGACTTGCCTATCATCAATCGAAAACTTTTTACTTTTAATATTTTGAATATGAAGCTCTACTTCACGTGTGGTTCTATATTATGATCCGGTAGAAGAAGCCATGAGATTCATGGTGATACCGATTCCGATACCGACATTGTGAACTTTGGTTAATATTAATATTTTTACACTTCTCTAGGTTTTGGTTGAGATAGATATAATATGATACAGAATGGGAGGCCTCATGACCCGAATGAGAAGAAGGGGAGTAGGGAGGCTCAGTCTATGTACTACGATATACTACTAGGATACTCACTATATACACTCTTACTTATACAAGCCTTTTGAAGCAATCAGCGTTATACTAGATTTTCGAAAAAATATATAACTCTGATAGGCCCAAAAGACTTGGCATAAGTAAATTTAATTTTCAACACTTGCCGAGCTAGTACTAAGATATCTTATATATATCCTTCTAGGATATTCACTCTATAACAAGGTTCGTAGTATCGATAAGGTTCTAAACAGCGGTAGGCGGGTGCGCGGCGGAGAGAGTCCGCCGACCGCCTAGAAACTACCTAGACGGAGCCTAGGCTGTCAATATATTTTGAACATTTTTTACTACTTACCATTATTTTTTGCATAATATGCATATTTTAACGGTGTTCTATGCATAACTAAGTTGTAGAATGAAGATTTATAAAGTTTTAGTTTTGTAAAAGTGAACAATAGGCCCATAATGCTTACAAAACAATTTTGGCCAAAACAGTCTTAGTAGTTTTGAAATTATACATAATTATAAGTATTTCTAGTGATATTTTATGCATCTAGGCATAATTATAAGTATCGGCGGTTTCGGATCGGTCAGTACATTTTAAACATTTTTTACTATTTTACCATTGTTTTTTGTATATATGTATATTTTAATGGTGTTTTATGCATAACTAACTTGTAGAATGAAGATTTATAAAGTTTTAGTTTTGTAAAGTGAACAATAGGCCCATAATGCTTACAAAACAGTTTTGGCCAAAACTGTCTCAGTAGTTTTGAAATTATACATAATTATAAGTATTTCTAGTGATATTTTATACATCTAGGCATAATTATAAGTATCGGCGGTTTCGGATCGGAGTATCAGATTTCTGGTATTGGAAAAATAAATTTTACTAATAAATTATTAATATTTAAAAAATATTTTATACATTTAGGCACAATTATAAGTATTTCTAGCTAGTGTTATTTCTTAGTGTTATATCGGCATCGACGATATCAGTAGTATCGACCCCGACTCCGAACCCGAACTCGACCGCGAATACAAACCTGAACCCTAGACCCTAACCTAAATCGAACCCTAACCCTAACTCCATACCCTAACCCAAAACCTAATCTAAACCCCATAACCTAACCCGAACCCTAACCCTAACCCCAGACCCTAATCCGAACCCTATCCCTAACCCTAACCCCAGACCCAGACCCAGACCCTTACCCGAACCCTAACCCTAAGAGAGAGAGGGAGAGAGAGGAGAGAGTAGTACCTGAAGGGAGGGGGCTCGTCGGCGGCTGGCACGTCGGACGGGGGGAGAGGGCTCGTCGGATGTCGGGGGGAGGGCTCGTCGGACGTCGGGAGGGAGGGGGAGCTCTTGAGGGTTGGAGAGAGAGAGTTGGGGGGAAATGAACCCCCCCCCCCTTCGATTCAAATTAAATGCTTCAGAAAATTAGCGACGGATTAGCGACGAATATATTCCGTCGCTAATAGTCGCCAATAAAGCACAAAATTCTAGGTAGCAATCTGGACAATATTGCGACCAAGTTGCGACGACTCAGCGACGGACATAACCTAACGACGGACTTCTAGTCCGTCACTAAATTGACGCAAACTTTGGCGCCACATTCCCGCGTGTTCCCCACCAAATACTGACAGCTTTGCGACTAGGTAGCGATAGACATGACCACCGTCACTAATTTACCGACGGACAAGCGACTACTTGTCGACAAACGTTGACAATAAAAAATAATTGATATTTTACTTTGTAATGCGACGGACGTCCGTCACGATTCTGTTGCTAAGCCGTCCGTCACGATTCTGTTGCTAAGCCGTCCCTATTAGCGACGAAACCATCCGTCGCTAATCTTCCGTCGTCAAAGCCCTGTATTTTTGTAGTGATCACTAGTATATCGATTGTATGTGTCACGACCCACACCCAGTGAAAGGGCACGAGAAGTGAATACGCCCAACCTACGTCGCAGTGTCGGCGGTAGAACACTATCCTGAGTCACAATATCTAACATGGTCTAGAATAAGCTCCGAATGGAGAGTAGAATAGTAAGTAACTCAATCACAACACTAAGATAGAAGAGAAGAAAGAATCACAAGAGAGTTACAACATAAATAGAAGTCTAGGAGTAAACCACCAGAACAAAACTCAAGTACAACTCATAAAGTCTCAAATAAAAGACAAATAAAGAAACTAAGTCTCAGCTAGACTATGGGCAAGTCCTCAGCAACTGCTGGATCCTCCTGAGGGTCCACGTTGCCAGTGTCATCTAAGCCAATGCCATAATAAGTAGGGCAGTACTCCTCATCAACACATATAAAATTTTTAACATGCCCAGTCAGGACGGAACGAGCACATATCTCTCACAACAGTTCATAGCAGGAATGGACATATAAAGCAAGCTATAGAAAACTATACATGAATCGATGTAAAGAAAGTCAACAAGAGAGAGACTATAAAATGAGATATAATATGATAGATAGAGAAATATAATCTTCTACGTGATTCAGAGCATGAATTGGTTATGTAAACGGTTTGGGTTGCACATGGATACAGCAATGGAGTGCACATGGATACCTACTGGGGATAATGATCACATAACTAACTACACTCTCCCTGCCCCCAATCAATACACAAGGATCAATACATGTTATGTTATTGCACATGGATAACAACTACTTTATACATGGGCTCATATGGTCATGTGTGTACATGAATAACACATGAGTGCACATGGATAAATATGAATACATGGAGTACATGATGGCTATGATAAAGTACATGAACATGATATACTCGATGTATCCGAGGGGATAATATGACATGAAAAGATCCATAGGGTACTAATCCGTGTGAACATCGTGTCAGCATCAAGTATACTAGTCTATAACAAAAGAACATATCCAAAGAAGTATGAAAAGATCAGAGAATGTACTCGCCTGACAAATCGAACTGCTGATGATGAAGTGTAGCTAACCTGGGGCAATGTAAACCTATTTAGAGTATACACATGTCATAACCAAGTCTAAAATATCAAAAAAAAAATAGCTGCAATGCAAGACTACATGCTTCTAGGTCCCTTTTGGTCAAAGTCAACCCTCAGTCAACTTTGGTCAAACCTGGTCAAACCTGGGTCAACTAGTCCGTCTACTAATTTCTAGGTCATACACAAAATTCTAGGTCATTTGAAGTTCGTTTGAGTTGAATTGTATCAAGTTTGACCCAAAGTTGACTTTTGTCAATTTGGTCAACTTGTCGGCCAATTCGACTAAACTAGGCTCAAGATGACAAAACAAATCTTTCCTAGAACTCCTATAGTTAAATTCACAACTATAATCTATTCTAAGAGGGTTTCCAAGCATAAAATATCTATATACATATAGGTATATACACACATGTGTATATACAATACAAGTCAACCTTACATCTAACAAAAGATGGTGTGTGTGTGTCCTGGTGCTTACTGAAATGAGGTAAATCTGAGATTAAAAACAGAAAACAAAACCATGGTATACCATAAATTAATATACTATTATCTATATATATATACAAAGTAAGAAAACTACATATATTTAAGAAACTACATATATTATCTACATATATATATATATATATATATATATATATATATATATATATATATATATATATATATATATATATATATATATATATATATATTATTTTTTATATATATATATATATGTTTTATATTATATATATATATATATATATATATATATATATATATATATATATATATATATATATATATATATATATATATATATATATATATATATATATATATATATATATTTTCCAAGCATAAAATATCTATATACATATAGGTATATACACACATGTGTATATACAATACAAGTCAACCTTACATCTAACAAAAGATGGTGTGTGTGTGTGTGTGTCCTGGTGCTTACTGAAATGAGGTAAATCTGAGATTAAAAACAGAAAACAAAACCATGGTATACCATAAATTAATATACTATTATCTACATATATATACAAAGTAAGAAAACTATATATATACATATATATATATATATATATATATATATATATATATATATATATATATATATATATATATATATATATATATATACACAAACTCTTAAATGGAAAGATTCGCAATGGTGCAAGATAATTTAAAGAGTCAAAAATTTGGAGTTAAAGCCCCCTCGACCCATTCTCAATATGTATGTGTTAGCAATAGGTTTCAACGGGGTTTTATATATATATATATATATATATATATATATATATATATATATATATATATATATATATATATATATATATATATATATATATATATATATATACACAAACTCTTAAATGGAAAGACTCGCAATGTTGCGAGATAATTTAAAGAGTCTAAAATTTGGAATTAAATCCCCCTCGACCCATTCTCAATATGTATGTGTTAGCAATAGGTTTCAACGGGGTTATATATATATATATATATATATATATATATATATATATATATATATATATATATATATATATATATATATAAATGTACATATATATAGCTATATAGAAAGCATATATACTCATAGATGATGGAAAATTGTGAAACAAAACCAAAAGTTGGTTCTCACATATCTGAAACCTCATATATATATATTAAAAACTCAGAATTTATAAGCTAAGGGGCTGGAAAACAAAATATCATATTTCAACTCAAAATCGAAATTAAAGGAAACAAACCAATTTCACACAACGACCCAAATACAAAATACACCAAACGACCCCGCAAAACTCGGCATACACGTTGGTCTTGACCCACGTGATGCGTTCGCATACTTTCAGGTTCGAAATCGTGTCTGTGTCGTGTCCATAGAACGCGTATCGGAATTTTCCGATACCACGTGATACGCGTGCGTTCTCGCTCGATTGAGCGCCGCACACGCAACGAAAAGCCTCGTGCTTGTGCACGTAGCTGGGGGTCCTGGGGTAGGTCTAGGACATGGTGATATGGCGACATGCCACCCGAATTAGCACACGCAGCCCCCGCACCCGCGCGGCCTGCTGCTCGCCCGCTCGCGCGCGCCCTCGTGCGCGCGGTTCCGGCCTATTGGCTCGCTCGTCGGGCCACGCCGCGATTCGGGGTTCGCCCTACGGGTAGTCTAGGTATAGGTCGACATGTTCCAGGTCCTGGAACGGGTCTTCGCTGCGTCGTGTGCGCACACGAAGTCCGTTTCAGCGACAAAATAACAGGCTGAATTCACAGTGGCTGAGCGGTGCACGCACGATTTCTCTGCGTTCGCTCAACGAAAAGCCATAAAATTTTACGAGCATGGGGGCAGAGGTTTCCCCCACGTGCTCAAGAAATTTCACATAGAAATACTGCCTGTGCATCGAGAAATAACGCATGGACAGCAGGGTACGCATGGCCTCGTGCACGGGATCCATGCACGTGCGTCCGTTGCCCGAAACGCCGCTGATACGTTGTCAAAACCAAATCCGTCTTCACAAAATTTTATCAAAATAATATTATCTAGACATCCATGAAGACAGAATCAAAAAATTGCAACTTTCTATCCTAAGAGGCATTTCGTCGAACACGTGCCGTAAAGGACCGACACGTGTCCGATACCGCCATCAAACGAAGTCAAAATCCAAACTAATTTCGTGGGCAAGTCTAGGGCACCTATATGGATGTAAAAATGAAAGAAATTCTAGATTCACAATGGTAGATTAGGGTTTTACCTATTGAGTGTCAAAAACTCAATGAACGGGGCTCCTCGGTTGTCGTATCGGCCGATTTTCCTCAAGCAAAAGCCTCCGTATCCTCGCTAGAAATGCTCCAGCAGATCCTCCTCTCCTCGACGAGTGCAACGGAGTTCGTTTGGAAAGAAACGGACTCCGGATGAAGGAAAAAGAGCTTTGGGGAGATTGATCTTTTAGGGTTTCCTTGTGGAGGCTCAAAACTTCACAAATGCAAGTAAGGGGGAGGAGGTACTGCTGTTTGGGTGGCCAAGGGGGTTCTCTAGGGTTATGGTTTCACTTGGGCCAACTCTTTCTCAAGTAGAAACGGGCCCAAGTCAAAAAGTCTTAAAGGCTTGCATGAAAAAGGCTAAAATAAATCAATTAAAGCCTTAAAAATAAACTAATGCCTAAAATAAATTCTAAAAATAAAAATAACAATTCTAAGGCATGGTTAGGCCCCTATATATGTCCTCTATGGTTAAACCAGTTGCTAGCACAATCACGAGTCAACATATCTAGAAAATCACAAAAAGGCCAAAATGGCTAAAAAGACTAAAATCATTTAAACCACTCAAAAAATAGAGATTTAAATCTAAATAATTTTTAAAACCAAAATGTGAATTTTAATTACATTATTAGGCTTCTAGTGAAGATTGACTAAGGTCAAACTACCAAGTCACCAGTCTACAACCAATCAAATCACACTGCAATCAATCTAATTAATAAATAGATAAAAATTAAAAATAAGAATCATAAAAATTCAAATAAATCACAATTACTAAAATACCCTTGAAATTGAAAAGTGAGGGTGGCGATATGTTGTTTGCATAATCAAGAGTTGCTAATTAGGTTATCAGTTTATCCATTGGTCAGATGTACTGCTCTTGGGTGGTCACTACCAAAATACAGGCAAATAGCGACTAAAAATTAGCGACGGCGTAATCTGTCGCCAATTAGCGACCGACAAGCGACTTACGGGCGACGGATTTTTTTTACTTAAATTTTTTATAAGTTTAGCGACGGATCAGCGACAATTTAGCGACAGAATATGTCAACCGACTGATTAGCGACAGATATATACGTCGCTAAGCTGCTGTAATTGTCGACATTTCCATGTAGCGATGGCATAGCGACAAAAATTTTTTGATGCTAATTTGCTGTTAAAATTCGAAAGTTACTTAAATTTTGAAAATTTTCCAATCTCTCTCTCACTCTCAAAATCCTTCTCTCTTCTCCCCTCTCCCTCCTCCCGACCGGCGATCACCCCCCCCCCCCCCCCGACTGCGGCCCCCTCCGACGGCCCCCTCCGGTGCCCTCCCCAACTCCGGCCCCCTCCCTCTTCTTCTCCTCCGATCGAACCCCCTAACCACCCCTCTTCTCCTCCTCCTCTTCTCCTCCTCCATCGAGCCCCCACCTCCGATGACCACCTCCCTCCGGCATGCTCCCTCTCTCCGTCCCCCCTCTTCTTCTCCTTCGAAACCCCGTACACCCTCCCTCTTCTCCTCCTCCGTCGTATCCCCCTCCGACGACCATCCCCTCCGACGCCCCCCTCCGACGTCCCCCCTTCTCCGAGATCCTCTCCGTGACCAACCTCTTCAAGGTCCGAAACCCTAAACCCTAATTTGCATTTATTTTTATTTATGCTTTGTTTGTGTTTTCTCAACATGTTCTAGGATTTTAATTTCAATTTCTGTTTGAAATTTATCGGTATAGTAGTGGGTATAGTAGATAAATAGAAATTTATCGGTATAATAGTTTTAGAAATTTGACGGGACACGGACACGAAATAAGTAGATGTAGTAGTTTTAGATTACTAAGGTAATTGATTGATCAATGCGATATATACTTGAGTATCAACGTGATACCTAATTATACTAGGTTTGTTTTATGAGTGAATGTACGTGAGGGGTACGTCATACCAAGTTATACTAGGTTTGTTTTATGATACCAAGTGATATATAGCATCTTAATTCTTGGTGCTGAATCATTCACGTGGATTAGAACCATGAGTCAATACTTACTTGACCGTTCGTAGATGTACAATCGGCAACATGAGAGTATGATTGGCTTGACGGACGATTTCAAGGCGGACGTCGAGCAACTTCTCATATATACAAGTAGCCATGCCGATTTTATGGACGGAAGGCGCATAAAGTGCCCTTGTGTCAAATGTAAGAATATACCATTTAGAGAGGTATCACTCGTGAGAGAGCACCTTTACAAGAAAGATTTTATACCGAACTATAACGTATGGATTAATCAAGGAGAATCTTCGGCTTCGCAATCTCAGTCCTTCTTCAATACCGAGGTGAAAGATTCTACTCTCGGAGAACATTTTGAATATCAGTAACCAACAAACTTGGCATGTGAGATGGTATTAGATTTTGCTGTGGCACGTGAGGATCCGAATCCTGATGCAAAGGAGTTCTACGATATCTTCAAGCATGCTGATACTTCGTTATATCCGGGTTGTGATTCTCATTCGATATTGTCGGTGGTGATGTGGCTGTTGAACCTTAAATCTGATTTTAACTTACCGCAAGAATGCTATGACCGAATAATTCAGCTTGTAAGAGAGTTGTTGCCAAAAGGATCAAATGATTTGCCTGAAAGCTTCTACAAGTCGAAGATGATGATACAGAAACTCGGATTGAGCTATCAGAAGATAGACTGCTGTCGAAATGGTTGCATGCTATACTACAAGGAGAACAGTGATAAAGACAAATGCATTTTCTGTGACGAGGACCGGTACAAGCCAATCCGAGGCAAAGAAAAATCAATTGCCCGGACGCGGAAGCGCCCATACAAGAACATGCAGTTCTTGCCAATCACAAAAAGGCTGCAGAGGATGTATATGTCTACAAATACTGCACAACACATGACATGGCATAACAAAGAACGAAAGATAGATGAAGGAGAATTATCTCATCCTACCGATGGAGAAGCATGGAAGCATTTTGATCGGTGTCATCCTGATTTTGCTGTGGAGCCTAGGAATGTTCGATTGGCTTTATGTTCTGATGGATTTACTCCATTCAGATTACAGTCGGGGATGTAATACTCTTGTTGGCCGATGATTTTTACCCCGTACAATCTACCACCGTGGATGTGCCTAAAAACTCCTTACATGTTCCTCACACTTATCATATCCGGTCCAAGAAATCCAAAGAAGAATATCGATATCTACTTACAACCGTTGGTGGACGAGTTAAAACAATTATGGCAGTTTGGCGTCCAGACGTTGATATATCGATGGAGCAAAACTTTCAGATGAGGACGATGCTCATGTGGACCATCAACGATTTTCTAGCTTACGGGATGTTATCGGGGTGGAGTACTCATGGTATTATGTTATGTTCGATATGCATGGGGAAGAGTAAGGCATTCCGCCTTCAGAATGGAGGAAAGGCATGTTTTTTTTATTACCACCGCCAGTTTCTTCCTTCGTTACATTCGTGGAGAAGGAACAGAGATGACTTCAGGGCTGGTAAACGGGAAGTATCTCTTCCCCCATTGAGATTAATGGGAGATGTAGTTTGGGAAGAGGTTCGAGATTTACCGACTGTCATGAAAAATCCAAGATCAGACCATCACATTGAAGGCTTCGGACAACATCACAATTGGATGAAATAGATTATCTTTTGGAATTTGCCTTATTGGCCGAACAATCTCACAAGAAACAATCTTGATGTCATGCATACTGAAAAAAATATTTAACATATTTAATACTGCGATGGATATTAAGGGGAAAATGAAAGACAATATTAAAGCAAGGAAGGACATAGAAATTATTTACAAGCGTCCAGAGTTGCATCTGTCGCAAAGGTCCAATGGTAACTGGGTGAAGCCTCCAGCACCATTTACATTGAGTAGAGATGATAAACTGATAATATGTAAATAGATTTCAAAGTTGAGATTTTTTGACGGTTACGTATCGAATCTGGCGAGATGTGTCGATCTCAACGAACGCAGGTTGATAGGGATGAAGAGTCATGATTGTTACATTTTCATGGAGCGATTACTTCCTATCGCTTTTAGAGAGATGCTACCTTCTCATGTGTGGACTCCGCTGGCCAAGTTATCTATCTTCTTTAGAGATTTGTGTTCAAGTAAGTTGACGGTACAACATATGCTAGAACTTGAGGAGAAAGTTGTAGTGACGTTGTACAAGTTAGAAAGGGTGTTCCCTCCCGGCTTCTTTGATGTATGGAATATTTGCCGATTCATCTTGCATACGAAGCACGTGTCAGTGCTCCCATCCATTATCGATGGATGTATCCATTTGAGAGGTATAAAATAATCTTCTAATTTGTAATTTTTTATTTAAATAATTCTAATATTCAATATATTTCTTATAGATATCTAGGTCACCTGAAGAAGAAGAAAGTAGGCAATAAGGATCATGTAGATGCTTCAATATGCGAAGCATACATCATTGAGGAGGTTTCTAACTTCTGCTCGATCTACTTCAATACTCATGTCCGAACAAATCGAAATAGAGCGCCGAGGAATGATGAAGGTGATATCAACGCACCGAACGAAGGGATCCATACAATCTTCAATGTGGAGGGCAAGCCGATAAGTGAGACTAAATTACGGTCGTTGGATGATGATGAGTTTGAAGCCGTACATTGGTATATATGCCTCAATAGCAGTATCCAAGAGATAGAAGTTATTGAAAAGTAAGCGACACCATTTAGTCATTCTAAATTCGTTATTTAGAAGTATGCTAACGTTTCTCCCTATTATTACAGTACTTTTAGAGCTGAGATTAGAATGGAAAGACCTAATATTGATGATGATGATCTTGCTGGTTCCGAAATTATGTAAGGATTATAATCATTAGCCATTCTAAATTCGATATGTTACTACCCACACTTTGTCTAATGCTTTTCTGATACTACCCACACTAGGTCTTCCGTCCTGGTACACAGTTACAGAATAAAGGGCTAAGAGCAATTGCTATTGAACCGAGCAAGAAGGCAAAGTGTTGGAGCGGATATACAATCAATGGCTTTAACTTTAGAACTACTGATAAGCCTATCAATATTCATTTGTCGATGAGGAGGCTAATTATTCCAAAAAATTGGGAGTTTGTGTGAGTGCCTCAGTCTACGATGCCGATCCCGAATTCGACTACTACGGTGTTCTAAGAGATATCGTAGAGATTGAATATTCTGTTGATACGAAGATTGTGCTTTTTAAATATCATTGGTTCGACACAACACCCAAGCAAGGATGAAAGATTGACAAATAATTTGGCTTTGTTGATATAAAATATGGAAAAAGATATGGAGGTTTTGAACCATTTGTGTTGGCTAGTCAAACCGTTTAAGTGTACTATACGAGTTATCCTAGCCGACGGCGCAGTATCCTGGATTGGTGGGCTGTATGCAAAACCAAAGAAAAAAAATACATATAATGTTGGGGATTTAGCCTACCAAGAGGAAGAGGTGGTCAAGCCTCAACCAACATATATAATTTTGGCTAGTGTTGAGAAAGAGGATTTAGAAGATATGGAGGTTGCGGTAGATGACGTTATGGAGGTTAATGTTGATGAAGAATTGGAAGATGTTGAGGAAGAAGTATTGGAAGATGAAGATGAAGATCATAGTGATAGTAAAAATAAAAAAGCAGAAGAAGACACTTCGAAATCAAGCGATGATTCAGAAGACTCTTGGAAAGATGAATTAGACTAGTACGTACGTTTTAATTTAATATACGAGTTCCATTTGTATAATGACATGACAGTAGTTTTTATTTTTAACACATCATCACTTATTATTTCTTTCAGATTTTTCTATGGCGCCGAGAGGTCGACGTTCACATTTGCTGCTTAGATCTTCATTAAGTCCGCCGAGAGGTCTTCATCATGCCCGCTGAAAGGTTTCCATCATGCCCGACAACCTAGATTTACTGTACCATTACTTTCTTGTATTAAAATATTTTGGATATGTGTATTAATATTTCTTATATTAAAATATTATTCGTATGTGTGTATGAAGCTAATTTTGGATATGTGTATGTGTTGTATTAAAACATTTGGGATACGTGTGCATGAAACTGAGAATTTACAGAAAACACAAATACTGATATGTGTGCCTACTGTAAAACTGTCGACAGGGATAAGGACTGCTGAAAACACGAATACTGATATTGTATTTGGAAACTGTTTATATGACTGTATATTGTGTGTGTAACTGTCGACAGGGATGTGGAGTACAGGAAACATAAATACTGACATACAATATTGTATTTAGCGACGGAATGGCGACGGAACAGTGACAGAAAACCTGGAACATTGCAGGCTAGTGACGGAACAGCGACGATTTCTCCGTCGCTACATACCTGGAAAATTTACTTTGTAGGCTATCGACGGAATAGCGACTGTAGTTTCTGTCGCTAAGTTTCTGAAAAATATTATATTCCAGTATAGCGACTGAATAGCAACGTAAATTTTACTTACTATTTCGTCGCTATATTCCTGTCCGACACCAAAAGCGTATCGGAAACATCTTAGCGACGTAATTTTTTGTCGCTAGCCCGTCGCTACTCTCATGCTGAATTATGCCGCTGCAACGTCGATAGTTCGTCGGTAACTGTAGCAACAGAGTTTTCGTCACTATTACGTCATATTTTCCAATAAATAGCGTGTCGCTAAATGCGTCACTAATCAATCGCTATTTCCGACAAACTAGTGACTGATTTAAATTAGCGACACTGTTGACCCAAACCGGATCACAGTCAACCTAATCTTGAAAATTAACAAAACAATATTTTTCATAGTCAAATTTGACACATCGAACTCAAAATCAATCTACTCAGCTCATTGGTTCAAGATCACAGCTGTTTGAAGTTTTACTATTTTGTGTATACTGGAGTCTGTATTTTTTATTGTTCTTGAGTATAGGATGATGTACGTTGGGTCACATTGAGCAACTTTGGGCTAGCCATAGCTTTATAGGTTTACTTAGCCCAAATCCAAATCAACCCATGCATCAAAAGCCCACAAAGAACATTTTGTCCATAGAAGACAGAGTTCGGGCCGAACTCTACCTCACACAGAGTTCGGGCCGAACTCTACCTCACACAGAGTTTGGGCCGAACTCGGTCCCCTAAAATTCAGGATGCTAATTTTTAGGTCTTGATCACTGCTAGTTGTCCAACGACAAAAAATTTAAATTATTTATACCGAATTCTGGCCGAATTCTGCCAACCCCGAACCCTATAAATAGGCCTTGGTTTCTCTCATTTGAAATTATCCACTCTTCTCTTCTTCTTCTCTTACATAGTCTATATATTCAAGAGCCTTACCTTCCCATCCACTTAGCATTCAAACTTCCCAATCGTCCAAGTTGCTCGGTACGATCCAGCTAGAAGTTTGAAGTGCAAGAAGTTGTAAGTCACTTGGAAAAATCCAAGTTTTGCCAAAGCGATCATTGAAAGAAGTTTGGCATGCTCTTCTGTGAAAAGGTACCTGGTTGTAATCCTATTTCACAAATAGTAGATTTCAATCCTGAGCTAGAGTTCTCAGGCCTGGACTAGTCCTCAACGAGAAAAACCAGGTTAAAAATCTTGTTGTGTTTGTGCTTGCTCTCTACTCTTTATTTTTGCATTTATTTTACTCTGATTATTTAGTTGGTGAAGAGAGTTTAATTTTTAATTGATCATTTTTTATATAAACTCTATTCACCCCCCTCTAGAGTTGCCAACTTGTACTTCAATTGGTATCAGAGCCAGGTTCTCTTATCAAGGACTAACATCCTAGAGCTGATCTATGGCAACCACTCTACCCATGTTTTCCAATCACGGTGAAGGGCATTCCACTCATAGGCCTCCCCTATTTGATGGAACAAACTACACCTATTGGAAAACAAGGATGAGTTTTTATCTAAAGTCGCTAGACTTCGACCTGTGGACCATTGTCACCGATGGTTACAAAAAGCCCGCCAGGATAGTTGTTAATGGTGATCTCATTGAGAAACCCCACGACAAATATTCTGACGAGGAGAAGAAACAGGCGAGTCTAGACGCGAGAGCTATTAATACTTTATTTTGTGCAATAGACAGGAATAAGTTTAACAGGGTCTCAACATGCACCACCTCTCATGAAGTATGGAGACTTCTAGAAGTGACGCATGAAGGAACCACCCAAGTCAAGGAGCCAAAAATAAGTCGTCTCACTCAAAAATATGAGGCTTTCAAGATGAAGCCAAATGAGACGATCACACAAATGATTACTAGATTCCTCGACATCATCAACCCCTTGTCTTCTCTCGGTAAACAATTTACAAATTATGAGAAGATCCGCAAGATACTTAGGGGGCTACCAAAGATTTGGAACCCTAAGGTGACAACCATCATAGAAGGAAATAATCTCACTACAATATCCATAGAGACTCTGATGGGAAAGCTGATGACTCATGAGCTTGACCTCAAAGACTTTGAAGAGCCTGCTCCTAAGGCTAAGGAGATTGCCCTTAAAGCTCACTGTCGAAGGGCTGATCCTGAAAAGATAGATGATGACAACTCGGAAGGTGATGATGAAGCTCTCCTTGTCCGCAACTTCAAAAAATTCCTTCGCTTCAGTCGAAAAAAGAAGGAACCATAAGAAGATGACGAAGAAGAGCCAACATGCTATGGCTGCAAGAAGACTGGACACGTCCGAAAAGACTTTCCATTCACAAAGAAGAGCAACCGATATGAGAAACCATACAAGAAGGCTTCCTCAAAGAAATATGCCAACACAAGCATTTGGCATGAAAGCGAAGCTAGTGACTCCGAGGAAGAAAAGGACTCTCCTCAAGACACTGCCAATGTTTGCCTAATGACAACATCCGACAAAGTAACAAGCGAAACTCTCGATGATTTCACTTTTGATGAACTTGGCGATGCATCCAATGATTTACTCGATGACCACAAGAAAGTCATTGGTAAATATAAACACGCCAAGGAGAAGATAAAAAGTTATGAAGTCGAGATTCAAAGACTCTCTTCATTGCTTGATAATATTAGAGACACTTCACCCACGGAAGTCACAAATGAGGTGTCTAAGCTTAAATTAAGCCTACATGATACCGAAGCACGTTTAAAAAACAAACACAAGAGATCACAGCACTCAACACTGAGCTTGCTGAAGAAAAGAATAGACACAAGATCTCTTTTACTAAAATTTATGGTTTGAATGGTAAGATTAGTGAATTGCTAGCTGCCTCTAAGAAATTAGAGACTAGATTGGAAAAACAGGTTGCTCAACCTCAAACCCAATCACATGAGACACACACAAGGCACAACACTGCTCAAACTAGTCAAACACGACATCCACATGTAGCACGCAAACATGCTTACATGTACACTCACTTCTATAAAGCACAAAAACTACATGCACTTAGAAACTATTCTCATAACTATCAGTCTAATATGACACATAACCACCATGCTACACATAGATATAATCATCACTATGTTACACATAAACAAAATCACCACCATACTGTATATCTATATAATCATCATCCTGCTGCCACATATAGTCATCATTATGCTACTCCATGTCACTCTTACCATGCTGCTACTCCACATCACTCTTATCATGCTACATATAGACATCATCAACATGCTCTTAACATAAATAGGAATGCTATATACCTATTATGGATTACATGGACACATCTCACCACAATGTAGAGTTAGGAAATTAGTAGATATGAATATATATGCATGGTTGCCAAAAACTAACTTTTTAGGACCCTCAAGAAATTGGGTACAAAAGGTCACATCTACTCTTGATGTAGGTGGACCTTCCCTCCTCAACTAAGAGTAAGTGGATTCTCGATAGTGGATGCTCGCGGCATATGACGGAAGACGTAAATCTTTTCGTATCACTATCGATGAAGAGAGAAGGATATGTATCCTTCGGCAACAACCTAAAAAGGTATATTATAGGTAATGGTATTATTGGTCATCCTCCTTCTTCTGTAATAAAGGATGTCTGCCTAGTGACCGAGTTAAAGCATAACCTGCTCAGCATAAGTCACCTTGCTGATCATGAATATGATATTAACTTTGGACAAAATAAATACTATATTTAAGATAGGTCAACAGGAGACATTGCTTTTGAAGGGATAAGAGAGGATAATATTTATATTTTCTATCTATCTAGAGATACTAACAGTGCAGAAGATGTCTCTATGCTCACAAGGATGAAAGATTATTATGGCACCAGCGTCTTGGTCATGCCAATATGGATACTATATCCAGGCTATCAACTAAAAAGCTAGTTAGAGGCTTGCCTGACATAATATTCAAAAAGGACACGGTATGTGCTGAATGTGAGTTGAATAAGGCAACCAAGTCCTCATTTCATTCCATAAACTCTGTAAGTACTACTAGACCCTTACAATTACTTCATATAGATTTATTTGGTCCTAGTAAAGTAGTCAGTCTTGGTGGAAAACTCTACGCTTTTGTGATAGTAGATGAATTTTTAAGATTTACTTGGGTTTTCTTTCTTACAAACAAAAGTGATACCATTTCTGTTTTTAAAATACTTGCTAAAAAGGTTCAAAACGAAAAAGGCTACATGATTACTCGAATCCGAAGTGATCATGGAGGCGAATTCAAAAATACTGATTTTAAAAAGTTTTGTGATTTAAATAGTTTTAATCATGAGTTTTCTTGTCCAAGAACTCCTCAACAAAATGGTGTTGTGGAGCGGAAGAATAGGACTCTTGGCGATATGGCTAGAGTCATGTTAAATAAATTCTCTCTTCCGAAATATTTTTGGGCTGAAGCTGTCAGTACAGCGTGCCATATTTTAAATAGGGTGCTCATTCGTCCTATTACGAAGAAAACACCCTATGAGCTTTGGTTTGGAAGAACTCCAAACGTTTCATATTTTTGAGTTTTTGGTTGTCGATGTTTTATCCTTAACACCAAAGACAACTTAGACAAATTTGATGCCAAAGCTGACGATGGTATATTTCTTGGCTATGCGGCCAAGAGCAAGGGATATAGAGTGTTCAACAAACGCTCACTAATTATGGAAGATTCTACAAATGTGACTTTCGATGAGGATAATAGTACAGCAGCTACTCTTAATGATGATGTTGAGCCATCAACTTCTACTCCGATGAATACCACCACTGAATCCAATTCTCTGGAGGGCTTGCCAAAGAAATTCTCTTTCAAACCGTCACATCCAGAAAATTTGGTTATAGATGAGGTTTCACGCGGAGTAAGTACTAGATCATCATTAAGAGACTCCATTGCTAGTACTGCCTTCACTTCACAAATTGAGCCAAAAAATATTGTAGAAGCTTTTAATGATGAGTTTTGGATTTTGCCATGCAAGAAAAACTCAACCAATTCGAGAGGAGCCAAGTTTGGGAACTCGTTCCTTGGCCAGCTAATCATTCGATTATTGGTACGAAATAGATTTTTTACAACAAAGTAAATGAAGATGGTTCAGTTACACGCAACAAAGCTCGTCTAGTAGCTCAAGGATACAACCAAGAGGAAGGTATCGACTATGATGAGACGTATGCTCCTGTTGCAAGACTTGAATCCATTCGGATGCTTTTTGCATTTGCTAATTTTCAAAACTTTAAACTGTTTCAAATGGATGTGAAAAGTGCTTTCTTGAATGGATTTATTAAGGAGGAAGTTTTTGTAAAACAACCCCCTGGTTTTGAAAATCATAAATTTCTCGACCATGTTTTCAAACTCAAGAAAGCGCTATATAGCCTCAAACAAGCCCCTAGAGCTTGGTATGAAAGGTTAAGCAATTTCTTGCTTGAAAAAGGTTTTTCAAAAGGGAAAGTTGACACTACACTCTTTATAAAATCTTTCAAAGACACCATTCTCTTAGTACAAATTTACGTTGATGATATTATATTTGGTTCTACTGATGAAACTTTTTGTCAAAATTTTGCTAAGTGTATGCAGACCGAGTTTGAAATGAGCATGATGGGAGAGCTCAATTACTTTCTCGGACTGCAGGTCAAACAAACATCAAATAGAACTTTCATTTATCAGTCAAAATATACAAAGGACATGCTGAAGAAATTTGACCTTGATAACGCCAAACCAATCGGCACCCCAATGGCTACTACAACCAAACTAGAACCAGATGAAAGCGGTAAACCTATTGATCAACGTAAGTATCGAGGTATGATAGGCAGTCTGCTTTATTTAACTGCTAGTCGCCCTGATATTATGTTTAGCGTTTGCCTGTGTGCTAGATATCAAACAAATCCTAAGGAATCACATATGTCCGCTGTTAAGCGTATCTTTCGATACCTTAAGGATATGGTTACAGTAGGCCTATGGTATCCCAAATCAATATCATTTGACCTCATTAGGTACCCTGATACTGATTTCGCTGGATGCAAGGTCGACCGTAAAAGTACAAGCGGCACATGTCATTTATTAGGCAATGCTCTAGTCTCTTGGTTTAGCAAGAAGCAGAATTCTGTCGCACTTAGGGGTGGGCATACGGGTCCAGGACCCGTGGTTCCGACCCGGCCCGAACCGTATATTGGTCAAACGGGGCGGTTCCTAAAATTTAGAATTTAAACGGGACAGGCCGGGGCGGGTCGTGTGACACTAACGGGGCGGGGCGGGTCCTATTTTCAAAATAAACGGGGCCCCGAACCGACCCGTTTCTAGGAGTATGATTTTTTAATTTATCAATTTTGATTTTTTTCATATTATAATTTATAAATAATAGCACACGTTATTGTTTAGTAAACAAATTCTAGAAATTAGAAAAACATAATACTTGTTTTGTTCTTCTAGATAATAGAACATATGTAAATGTTTACTATTCTATAATTTTTTTGAATTTTTTTGGATCCGTTTGGACCCGCGGGTTGATCGGTTTGGACCCGTTTCGAACGGGTCGAATCCATACCGGTTACAATAATTTTTAGACCCGTCCCGTCCTGCCAATTAACGGGTCCGGTCCGGATCCATAAAATTTGGACCCGGCCCGACCCGTGCCCACCCCTAGTCGCACTATCCACAACAGAAGCTGAATATATCACAGTTGGTCGTTGTTGTGCACAAATTATGTGGATGAAGCAAACCCTTGAAGCCTATAACTTATCTTTTATGCACATTCCTATATTTTGTGATAACACTAGTGCTATAAATCTCACTAAGAACCCCATCTGTTACTCACGTACGAAACACATTAAAATTCGTCACCACTTTTTGCGTGATCACCAACAGAATGGAACTATTAATTTATAATTTATTGACACTGTTCATCAGTTGTCCGACTTCTTTACAAAACTATTGTCCGAGGAGTGATTCAATTTTCTTTGTTGGAAATTAGAAATTTTAGATGAAATGGTTATACATTAAATTGGCCTGCGTAATTATCGATTATGTCACGATTCTCTATGTTGACTTTGCTATGGGTAAAAGCCGAAAGGGTCCTTCTGACAACAAGGCGTAAAAGCCTAAGCGACACGGTGCACTAGTCTCCGGACTACCGCTAGCTGGAATCTGGCCCCTGCAGCTACCCCATAGCAGCTTCACCATATTGATTTATGTCATAACTCCTTAGTTATTATATGGTTAAAACTTATTTATAGCCTGCCTCATTTGAAATTCTAATTTTCAATCTTGTTTTTATTCATATATTTGACCATTTATTCAAATCTATTTCAATCTCATTTTTTATTTTCTGCTTGAAGTTCTGGCTCAAGGAACCAGAACTAGGGCCGAACTCTGCCCCACCCAGAGTTCGGGCCGAGTTCGGTGTCCTTGTTCCAGAACCCCAGATCATTCTCAGTCGTCCATCTTTTCTTCATCCGGTGGCCCATATTTCACCCGACCAGCCGACCAAAGGGACATAAATTCGAAAATATGTCTCTCTCTCTCTCTCCTCTATTGTCTTCTTCCTCCATCTCCACTTATATTTTCTTCAAAACACTAACCCTAGAAGGCTCCAATCCTTAGAAAATTTCTCTCCAAACTCAAGGAAGTCATTCTTGGAGTTATTCTCCTCCATCTTAGATCTCTTTTAAGGTATATCTCTCCCTTTCTCTTCACATCTCAATTTTTTTCATCGCTCCTAGGTTGATTGGTAGGGGTAAAAGACCAAGGAGAAGTATTGGTGAATCCTCTACTAATCCTAACCCAAACCCTCAACCTAATCCTCCACCACAACCTATTCCTCATCCTCCTCCTAACTTGGTGCACCCTCTTTTTAATCCATCTCCACCCATCAATGCCGACACATACGATGACCGTCTTTTTGTGTCCTTAGATGCGTCCAACGCATGGTTCGCCGACTTCCGTCATCATCGTGTCTTTGCGGGACACCCTACTAAATTTATGGTGTTTTCCAATTTTCTTTCTAATTTTCGTGACTTATGTCTTGATGAGCTTGTTGCAACTCGTGAACCGATATATGTGAATGCCATACAAATATTTTATTGCAACATGACTTATGACCGCACACGCATCTATTCACGTGTCGTCGGTGTAGACATATCTTTTGATGATTTTGAGTTAGCCGACCTACTTGGTTTGCCCGAACCAAATACTTGGGAACGGCTTGATGATGCTCGGGACTTTGTTTTTCCCGAAAAGACCACGTTGGAGAGTTTCAAGGGTGATCTTTGTTCTCCAAATCCTTCCCCTCGAAAACTTATGGCTAAACATCTCAATAATCATTTCTATGAACTTCATCGAATTATATTTTCTTCGGTCTTACCAAAAGCTGGATCAACAGATGAAGTTACTTACTTCGAGATTACTGCTCTCTTCTTTCTTCACTTTTGCGTCCCCTTCAACTTCCCTCGCACGATGATGGATTGGATGATTCGTGCTAGGCCTAAACCAAAATTATTGGTTTATTCCATGTATCTTCCTTTGATCTTTCGTGCCTTCTATATTCCATTGGATCAGTGTCAGTCTTTGCCCTCTCCTGCCTTTCTGACTAAGGCAAGGAGAACTGTTGCTGCTATCGCCTCTTCTGAGTCCGATGATGCTGAGGAGCCTGACTCTCCTGCACCCTTTGCTGCTCCTGATTCACCTGCTCCGAGTCCACTGCTACACTGGACTCTCTTCAGACCATGCTTCGCGATCACTTCCATTTGGAGGACGAGCGCTGGGCCGAGATAGATGATCGCTGGACGCAGATGGACTACCGTACTACTCTACAGATGAGTGCGCTCAGCAACTCCATTCATGACATTTAGTACTCCATGGCCTCCCATCCGACAATTTTGATTTCGATGATGCGTGATCCGTCTCGCGACGGTTATCGCATTGACGATTCGTGGGTTCGTCGCTATCTTGATACGACTTCTGCTTTTGTGGATCCCCGTCGTACCAGTTTTGATGGTACGGGGCCTTCACATGCTCCTTGATGGATATGGCTATTGTACTGCTACTGATGATTAGGACTATGTTTATTTTGGCACTATATTTCTTTTGCTTATGTCTTTATGTTTTTAAACTCTATGGCTCTGTTTGCTATTAGTTCGCACTACTACTTGCATGATTCTCTTTCATTATGGAGTTGGACGTTTTTATTTCTATATTTTTTAGTCTCCATTTTTGCTTATTGTCAAAAGGGAGAGAACCATTGATATTTGTCTTATGACCATTGCTATATGTATTAGCACTATACATTGTGTATCCTTGGATATGTATATTTGGATGAGTATTTACAGGAAATAATGTTTATGGGGGAGTACGATTACTCAAGTATGGGGGAGCTATAATGTGTCCAGGTATGAATATTGGACATACAAATATCATGTTTTGTTAATTATCAAAATGGGGGAGATTGTTGACCCAAACCGGATCACAGTCAACCTAATCTTGAAAATTAACAAATCAATATTTTTCATAGTCAAATTTGACACATCGAACTCAAAATCAATCTACTCAGCTCATTGGTTCAAGATTACAGCTGCTTGAAGTTTTACTATTTTGTGTATACTGGAGTCTGTATTTTTTATTGTTCTTGAGTATAGGATGATGTACGTTGGGTCACACTGAGCAACTTTGGGCTAGCCATAGCTTTATAGGTTTACTTAGCCCAAATCCAAATCAACCCAGGCATCAAAAGTCCACAAAGAATATTCTGTCCATAGAAGACAGAGTTCGGGCCGAACTCTGCCTCACACAGAGTTCGGGCCGAACTCGGTCCCCTAAAATTCAGGATGCTAATTTTTAGGTCTTGATCACTGCTAGTTGTCCAACGGCCAAAAATTTGAATTATTTATACCGAATTCTGCCTACCCCGAACCCTATAAATAGGCCTTGGTTTCTCTTATTTAAAATTATCCACTCTTCTCTTCTTCTTCTCTTACATAGTCTATATATTCAAGAGCCTTACCTTCCCATCGACTTAGCATTCAAACTTCCCAACTGTCCAAGTTGTTCGGTACGATCCAGCTAGAAGTTTGAAGTGCAAGAAGTTGTAAGTCACTTGGAAAAGTCTAAGTTTCGCCAAAGCGATCATTGAAAGAAGTTTGGCGTGCTCTTCTGTGAAAAGGCACGTGGTTGTAACCCTATTTCACAAATAGTGAATTTCAATCCTGAGCTAGAGTTCTCAGGCCTGTACTAGTCCTCCACGAGAAAAACCAAGTTAAAAATCTTGTTGTGTTTGTGCTTGCTCTCTACTCTTTATTTTCACATTTATTTTACTCTGATTATTTAGTTGGTGAAGAGAGTTTAATTTTTAATTGATCATTTTTGATATAAACTATATTCACCCCCCTCTAGATTTGCCAACTTGTACTTCAGACACGTGATTTTCCGACAAACCATTTTCGTCGCTGATATGTCGCTATTTGGCTTTAGCGACGAAAAAATGACTTTTAGCGACAGATTTTGCCGTCGCTAAAAGCCTATTTTTTTATAGTGGGTGGTGATTGGGTGAGTGCTAAGAATTGGCTAGGTGGAAGCCATCCAATAGTTACCCTTTTGTCCTTCCTATCTATTTAATCTCTCTCTCTCTCCCTCCTCACTATTGTAACCTTCTCTTATCTACCCTCTCATTCTTGAGTTGTCCTAGAAGTGAACTCCAAGCTTGGAGTTGGCATTAAGGTTGCAGTTGTGGTTGTGGTCTCTAGACCCGCCTTGGAGGAGGAATAGAAGACCTAAAGCTAAGAAGAATCAATTTGAAGCAAGTACATCTTGATTTTAGAATAAATAGATTTTTCTTGTATTTTGCTTCCTTTACTGTGGTTGCTCATTCTTATTTCATTCTTGTTGTTTTCCTCATGATTTTTAGTAGGTAATATTCATTAAATATGGATTTTGTTGTGACTTAGCTTTGATTTTACATTGAGTGATTAATCCTAGGATACTAGGGATAAATCCATGGTTGGGTGTTGCTACTGAGGGTATTTATGTTTATAAATGTTACAGAAACTGTAATCTAGCTGTCTTTAGCTTTGAGAATCGATTTGGTGTGATTGGTAAAGTTTGGAGGCTTAAACTTAGATTTCCCGAGCTGCAATCTGTACTATATCAGTCTAGATAGTATACCCCTAGTAAACCATCGACTATATATGTACCACCGGTATACTACTGATAGAATATGGAAACAACCTAGTTTTCCAACAATTCAGGTATTGTTCTGTGAGACAGAAAAGTATACAAACGGTATGTCACTGGTTGTTGAATCTTCAGGACTAATCCTGATTTTGTGTGCTTTCATCGCAAGGGCACTTAGCTTTCCCGAAAATGTTTTCTAGTGCCTACCTATTGTCCCTTAGCCCTAGTATCCGAAAGTTGAGTAGCTTTTGAGGGCTCTACCTTCGAACCCCTACGAGGGGCACTATCACATCGACCTCCTTCCACTGACCGGGCAGTGGAACCCTCGTCATCCTGCTATAGAGTGATAAGAATTAATTGATTGGTAAAACCCACAGAATAACCAATAATCTTTGCATGCTCTTGTAGACCCTACTTTTAGTTCAGTTAGAGCCATTATTAGTCATGTATCCTGATTTTCTAATTTAGGTTAAAACTCTTGATTCGGTGAGATTCTTCATATTCAGATTTATATTTCTTGAATTATAACAATGAATAATTATAGATTTTAATTTGTATAGATACGCTAGAGGGTCTAGTTATAAGAGAGGTAGGTATGCTATAGGTAGTATCCGAACCCCAAGTAGTGATATATGAAGAACTTTGTGGTTGTGATAATTATTGATGAGATGAATACTTGATGGATCGGTTCCTGGTTTACCTATGTTCCTGACATGTCTACATTGTATTCGTGTTATTCATTACCAGGATACCCTTTGAGGTAGTACTCCAAGTATTGTACTGAGGTACTCATGTTTACTTATTACACTACGATGCCATATTCTTGTCCTAGTTATTATATATTATACTGATATGGATATACCTGTAGTTAGTTAGTATTCATAGGCTCATAGCATGGATTAGGAATAGGATTGTATATTGGTTGTTGTAGTTATGCTCAGAATTAATCTAGGTTGGAACCTTTGGAAACCAATTAGGATTTACATACAGCATATATGTACTCCGGTACGACATTTAGGATGGATTGTCATCTGTCCATGACACGGTTTCTGCAAAAAATGGTAGGGTTAATTAACTAATTAAAATCCATAGATTATTGGGAGGGAATTGATCCTGATTACAATTTTTCTTACTGGTCAGTCCGTAGATACTGTAGCATATCCTTATATTTTTGGAGCATATTATATGTTATATTCATAGTACCAAGCTAATGTCTGCCCTATAAGAGCACTGGAACTGTTATATTATATCCATATCACCGACCTGGTGGCTACCTTGTAAGCTTACCAAGCACTATTACTTAGTATTATTATTATTTTTTGCGCCTTGGCTAGTCATGTTTAGGCAATGCATGATTGGCGAATCCTTATATTACATATTAACTAGGATAACCCAGATATTAATATAGCAAGCCGCGTAGGACTTTGATTGACCACTCCAGTAAATCACTTGTATTGTGTCATATTGTCTCTAGTAGACCTTAGGACATATTTTGTCTCGACGTAGTGGTTCACATCTTCTCTTTATTTGGTGTAGGGGTGATTACTAATTTGAAGATATATTACGAATCCTGGTCTACGTTGCAAACTACTATTATTGTATACTGATTTATTGAGTGCTTTTCATGTATTATTCTCTCGTGTCCTTCTTGTGGTACTTTTTTATTTGGGGTTGACTCCATTGGTTTTGCATGGCCAGGTATCTTTGCACTAGAGGTTCTACATGTTCTTCTACGGATAGTCGTGCTCGGAGGACTGCAGCACCAGATCGCGAGTGGATTATTTCTTTATCTTCTACTTGCACATTATGTATTACATTTGTAGTGTTTAGCCTAGGGCAAATGTATATCCTTTGTATTCGGGAGCATGTTCTCGCCATCGTTTGACATGATTGTATATTCTAGATTGCTGCTAGTTATAAGGTCATGTACTGTAGTTGATACTATATTAGTATTATGTTTTCTCATACTAGCTTCATGATTATGTACGTCTCAGTGTTTGGGATATATTACAACTTTTTTTTATATGTGATAGCCCTTGTTATTTTTTCTTATATGGATTGAGATATAAGATTTGTCAAACCCTAGGATGACGTTAGTGGATAGATTGGTCCCCCACTTGTCTCTAGACAGTCGTAACCACTATACATGGTACCGAGTACTTCGTATAGCATAAATGGCCTACATCTGGCCCTACTCTCTAGTATTCTAATTTTGGGGGCATGACAAGGGATATCACTAATATTTTTTGGTACAACACTTTCTTGGCTAAACATATCATTATTTATGGATAAAACATGTTATTTATACACCCACAAACAAAAATAAATTTACATAATAATCTAAAACAGTCACCTCTCTCTCTCTCTCTCTCTCTCTCTCTCTCTCTCTCTCTATAACCATCAAAACTTCGAAGTCATACAACAAAATAAAATTATTTACGGTTGTGTTTTTTTGGTAGAAGAAATTTTGTGTACATCAGATTATGGGTCTCTCTCTCTCTCTCTCTCTCTCTCTCTCTCTCTCTATTTTTTGAAAATGTTGTCATAAAAGTAGGCTCCTTTTCTAGTTTTTATTTTTGTGTATTGATATTTTTTTATTGTTTCCTTAAACGATCAGTTTGATTTTTGTTGTGTTTTTTTTGTTTTTTTTGTTTATGAATTAGGAGATCAAAAAGGGACGAATGAGAATTTTCATGGCTGTGAATTATATGGGGAAAGGATGTCAAAGTTGAGAAGTAGAGCTCGACAAGCTCGGTTGCAATCAAAGATGCTCGACGACCTCCAAACATAGCCACATCAGGAGTAGGAGGAGTAGGCAGATAAATGGGCTTCCCGGTCGCTACAAAAAGGAAAGGTGAGAGGACGGGAGGGGTCGTGGCATGAATGCAGTAGAAAAGGGACCAACGGTAGCGAGCAATCTGGTTATGTTGACAGTTGGCGGTATGGGGAGAGGCGGCGGAGGGATCGGGTTGGTAGATTTCGACTCTCATCAACCTGATGAGGTCCTTAGAGGAGCGACTATTAGTGGTTGGGGATTCAGTGTTGCACACGCAACGTGTATGCGCTGGTAACTACTATTATTTTTATCGAAAATTATATGCAAAGCATTAAAATTAAGAGAGATTATGTTGAAAGCAAATAGTTTTCTAAAATTGTAAAATGAGAATTAAAAAACCAAATGGAAAGGCGTTTTCCAAACAAACGTCCAAAGATAGACGTTCCTCTTGAAACACTTAGATTAACCAATAAAAACGGGCTTACCGGTGTTTGTTTTTGCTAAATTCCATGGCCGATCTCAAAAATTTCTGCTTTTCCGAATGAGAAATTGGAAGACTAACAAATAAAAAATAGGAGATCAACAAAAATGTCCTACCATAGACGTTTCTCTTCTCTCTTCCAAACTCCACCCCTCCCAAATTTATAAGCCCCTAACGTACATGATCATTGGTTGGTATTCAATGGTCAAAATTAAACGCATAAAAATGACCAACAGATGGAGATTTTTTTGCCAATAAACGTCAAATGGATGGACTTTTTGCTGCCCAAAAAATGCCCCTATTGGATGAAATTTTTTCCTGATCCTATTTTTTTGAGATTCAAGAAAAACGTCCTACAGTTCAGTGTTTTGATTCTCATTCTGCAACTTTCCTAAACTTTGTGCTCTCTGCACAATTTAGCCAAAAAAAAATGTTGTATTTTTGTTCAAGTAATCCTAAGAAGGGATCCAAGAGAACTTGATACAGGTGAAAATAGTTTGTTTTAAAACTAATTTTGTTTGGAAAAAATTGATTGAAAAAGGAAATGATCCGGCCCATTAAGTCTAGCCCAGATCAACCATAATAACCGAACCGAAATTTCTAATGCGGTTCGGTTTTGAAATTTTGTGGTTCGTTTCTCCTCTGGATACAGTTAGTTTGGTTTTGAATTTTTGCGGATTCCGTTGAAACCGAATGCTCACCCCTGGATTATAGTTCCGCCAGACATGGCATGATGAAGTAAAGACGCGCTGCACATGTTTTGGTGTTTTCTAGTGTATTTGAGAGTTTTCGGATTGTGTTTGTGTCCTATACGTGTTCGACACAATACGGTAAAAGAAGAACCATTGAATCATTCCCAAATATTAAGATAAAATATGCAGCTTTGCTAACGATAAATTTTCCTTTTTCATTAGGTAAAAGACAAACAACACCAATAATAGTCCCACGGGATACTGCAAACAATCTAAAGATAATCAAGTAAAATCTATACTGTTAGTACTACACTACACATTATGCCACTGGACTTAATTCTTCGGTCCAGTGGGAAGTTTTATAGGCTTATGGTTGGTGCAAAGTAATATATTCGACAGCCATACTCTTCTTGGTTCCTGCCTACTCATTGGCCACCATTGATTCCGAAGATGCGTATCTTGTGCATGTTCGGGAACTTAGCAACAACCAGCACAATAACTGCGACCGTGTTGAAGAAAAGCATCGGCTGTAGGTAGTCAGTTGTGTGTGAAGCTATTAGGTACCTGACACATGAAAATGAGAGGGAAATTATGAGCAGAAACTTGAAACATAGAAACCATCTTAACCAAGGTCAAGTATTAGTATCAATCAAGGTTTGCATTATCGGTATCGGAATCTGACCCTTCCTATCATTATCAGGATCGGCCATATCAGCGGTTTCGGATCGTGAGTATCGGAATTTTTGGTATCGGAAAAAAAATAATTATTAATAAATTATTAACATTTTATAACAAACATATTTTATAGATTTATGCATACTTTTACAACCTTGTTATGCATTTACACCCTTGTTGATTGTTTTTTTTTTCCGTTCAATTTCTTTGCCGAATTGACTGGAAAAGAGACATCCAATGTCGGTATTGGTCAGCATCGGACATTGGTCGATATCGGATTGCGACATGACAAACCTGTATCGGTCGTATCGTATCGAATCGATATCAGCCGTATCGTATCGAATCGATGTCGGCCAATACTGCAAATTATCGTATAAATGTAACCAATCATGTCATGTCTACTTGACTTGGTTTTATTTTTTTCTTTCATATTTAGAATACAAACGTATATATAACAATAGATGTCGAGCAAGTGCACATCATAACCCAGCGTCTATCAACACGTGCATTATGTGAAGTCAAAAGAAAGAAAATTGATAAAGAATTTACGATCAACAAAATACAAACACCATACCACGAATCCTAAAATAAAAGTATCTGCCGGAGTTGTATACGAAGGATAGAGTTGTGGGTCAATATAGTCTATGTTTAATCAGACATTGGGTATATATATGTAGGTCAAACTACTACTCAATTACTCCCAATGTTGTAGAGCATGGTTCACTTTGGGCCTAGTTCTCCACCAAAATAAATCTCCCAAGACACGAAACCTAATCCTAACTACCATCTCATCCTCTACACTTCATTCTAGTCATCAACCATCATTATTTCCCAAAACCCTAACCCTACCCATCCCCAACAAGCTATAAGGTCTAGATGCATGTAGCCATATATCACTCATTTCTCGAGCGAGACCAGATCTTGACTTCATCTTGTTGCCTGCATCATTTGTCGAATCCCTGGCTCCCATTGGCCACATCTTTCTCGGCAACAACCTCGATTGACTGCGCGACTATTATTTTTGTTCTTGTTTAGTTGTGATGTAAAAGACAAGACAAGCAACAAAATAGAAATGAAAAAAAAAAGGAAGCAATTTACTGTCAAATTGAACACGCCAGTCATATGTACAACTTGAGCAAAATATTTGCAATATATTGTAGTATAACACTCATCGACGTTGCTGCTCTTATTGTCAACCTCTTGACTTTTACTCTATCGTGCGTCCAAGTGTGCCAGCCTCTTGGCTTTTGACTATTTCAGGCATCTTCATACACCGACCTCTACTCTTGACTCTGTCAACCTTTGTATTGACCATGCTAGTTCTACTATAATGTTTACTTCTTCTAGTTTTCTTTCAATTTATACTTTATGTAACAAGCTTGACATGTTTTACATTCTTTGGCTTGAGGGAGAATGTTAGGTTTAGTGAATGAGCAATAAAGTATTTAAGTCTATGTAGTATATGTTTAGTCCCACATTATATAGAATTGTATGAGGTAGGTTCTCTCCTCTATATATTATGTAAACAAACCACTGAAAGAAAGATATCCCAATTATTTCCAATGTACTCTTCTACACTATAATGTACTCTTCTACACTATCTACAAGGTTAAGACCAGGGTGCATAAGCACAATATCAGTATTGGTTTTGGAACTTTCCTTTAACTATCAGCTTCGTGGATTTTGGGCACTGCTGGTTTTGAATCTGTATGTTCTGGTAGTTTCGACGATTTTGGAAGTTTCAGTACTCTCAAATTCCAAACTGAAATTGTTCTGGACGATGCCTAAGAGCTTCGTTCGTTAAGACTATTAAGTATTCATGTACCCATTTCTCTTTCCACATGTAACTAGCCAAACTATAGCCCAAAATCCTTGAGAGATATAATATACAACATTGACTTTATTAGAATGATATGCATGCAATGTGTTTCTTGAGAATTGGACTAGAGAAAGGATTTACATTAATGATGAACCAACAAGTTATCTCTCTATTACATAACGAAAACTCCTACATCAACTTCATAAAGTAGCCATCATCATCAGTTAAAGGAAATCCACTAATTTCCTTGAAAATCGACCATCAACATCACATAGACTACACAGGACACGCACTGACACTGTCAAATTATATACTGAGAAGAATCTCACTTGAGGTGCAAGAGATCCTGCCTTCACCCTTAGTTCATGGAAGAGCCTAATTATCTCATCCACCCAGTTAGTTATGATAAGCTTTTATTCTAGGTCGAGAGTCTAATTAGGTGAAGTCATAGTACTAGGTTCAAATCCCTGTTGTACTCACTAAAATTAAGAAAAAGGATTGAGGACGAAGCCTTCAACAACAATTAGTGCAACTTCGGAATGGAGCTACTTCACAATTTGTCACAAATATTCGCTGAATATTTGTCCCAACAATATCCGCACTTGCCCGTCCGAACAGACGCACACCATATAAAGGGAAAAAGATTACACACCCCCAGACATCCTTGTGTGCACTATATTGGCTGAAGTATGGTAGAGTTCTTTAATTGGGGACAAGAATTTATATACAGGGTATTGTTGAACTACAAAAGAAAACTAAGGCTACATAGGCCTGTCAATGGTAGACCGAAAATCCGTATCCGATCCGTATTCGAACCGAAAATATCCGAAATTTCGGATACGGATACGGATTCGGATATCATATCGGATATTTATCGGATATCGGATGCGGATACGGTAATTGTCATATCCGAACCAATAATATCCGAACCAATAATATTTAAATTATTTAATAAATTTAAAATGATATTTACTACAAATTATGTTTTTCAGCCAAAACTTATTGGAAAGTGTAGATACTTCAAAATATATTTTTCAGCCACTTTAAGTGGTATAGATCGGTACCATAGGGTTGAACTTAAATTTCCAGCAACATATATACTACAATATATTTGTCATATCATATCTAAAGAGTTAAAATGTTTTGGTTGTCACCTTGCAAGTGGCTGAAAAACATAGTTTGAAGTATCTACCCGATCTAAACCAGTAAGGTGACAACCAAAACGTTTTAACTCATTTTTTTCTTCCCTTTTTTTAATATTTTTTTAGTAATCTTATTGGTTCGGATATTATCCGATATCCGTTAAAATTATTGGTAACGGATATGGTAGCCAAAAATTATATCCGATCGGATATCAGATAGTTGTCGGATATATCCGATAGTTAATGGTTCGGATATGGTAATACCAATATCCGACCAATAAGCTACCATTGACAGGCCTAAGGCTACAATAGACATCAATTGTAAGTGAAGCCTAATCTTCCAGTTTCACATTTCAGGTCTATTAGATCAATATCCTGAATTATTCAAGTAAACATGCCAACTCAATCATGATCCAGACTACAATTTCATTGTATTCCTGTTAACTACGAAATACAATTTTAAATCCATCAAGTAGAGTATAATATATGACAGGAAAATCTAATTTGGAAAAAGGAAATATCAAGCAAAGTCTTATAAGCAGAAATTACAAATAAAAAAAAGGTATTGATGAAAGACCTTCTAGAAAACTGTAATTAGTTTCAGCCTAAAATATGTTTCAAATATACATCTAAAAAACTATTAAGGGAAATGATACATAAGAATGATAAGTGTCGCCACATCTTGTTCACCATTCAAATGATTCCATCAATCTTAGCAAAAAAAGGTTTAAGCAGTATTAAGATGCACAGTTACAAGGTTAAAATTACTCACAGGACTACGGGTACAACAGTCAAGAACTTCCGATTACGAGTAAGCTGCTTGCCATTATCAATTTGTTCCCACCAAGTCAAAGTATTGTAGATCCCTTGGTCTTCGGCAAAGGGAGTTCCTTTCTTCCAGTGGAAAAAGTGATAGGTGACCTAATGTCACAGTACCAAATCGGTATTTACTAATAAAAAAAAATAGTTGATAGAATTTCAAGGCAGAAACAGTTAAGAATTAAAGAGAGTCAATACATATTGTCATAACAGAGTCCAGGGAATTAATTGAACCCACTTCCATGATAAGGGAAGAAAGAGATAATATAACTTAACAATATCATTTCTTGCACCAATCAGAATTTTTTTCAATTAATTTAAACTTTCCATGATGAAATGCTCATATTCTCATAAGGACGTAGCAGTATGATAACATTAACTTGCTATCATGGCTGAAACATCCAACTTATTTTCACGCAGTGCTTACAGAGAGGCAGTAGTAACAAGAAAATGTTAAAGAGCTTCCCTGTGTTGCTAAGTAGGAAAGGATATTCACATCGGTGTTGTTCAAACTAATTGATTGGTGTAAGTTCTTATCTTACAAAGTTCACAAACAAACAAAAATGGGTTAAAGATAGCAGCTAGCAGAAAAGAAATTATTTCCAATGGTATATGACGTCTAGAAGAATGCAAAAATAACAATTCATTCCAACCTACACCCTAAGCAAGATGGAAAAAAAAAAATCCTTCTAGTTTATTAAGAGAGAAAATATCAAGTCAAGTTAAAATTCACTTTGGACAACTTCAAATACGATTTAAAGCAAGAATAGCATAAGACAACAAAATGATTTTCACTAGAATTATTTATAGAGCGGCCCAAATCTGTCTGTTCTTTCTTTGATAACTAATATTTATAAAACTGGTCCCAAGTCCTAAAATTGAAGCAGGGTTGGATTATTTAGCTGAAAGCAAGACCAAGTGTTTGCTGGATCAGCTTGCTACGAATCAATACAGGAAATACAGAAGACATCTAACCAACCTGAAATTTAGGGATAAAGCACTATTGTTGTTATTCTACTCTTAGTGACAATAAAAAAATTGACAGAATGGGTGGTTAAATACCTGAGACGGTATCTAAATAATTTCTAATTACTGAAAACGCAGACAAACTACACTAACTAATGAGAATCTGTTTTCATAATAAATGATTCTCTTGAACCTGTGTGGTCTATGTAAGACTTTACATCACCGAATTGTCCTAAGGGGCTATTTCAGTTAACAGACTCTATGAGCCTTTATGAACAAAATGATTAAGAACAAGTTCACTGTATCTGAGTTAGCATACAACAATAGGTTCAAACCTCAGACAAACAAATAAACAGCAGAAATCATCAAGTAAACAAATAAAGCATAGGATTCTCTCTTAACTGATGATCACACCTAAAGTTTCCACATCTTATCAGGCGATGGTGGTCAAAATGCTAGGATTAGGGATAGGCCTAAATGAAGTTGGATTGAGGTTGTACCAAAGGATATGGTTTCATTAATGTTATAGAGAACATGTCCCTTAACATAGTTGATGGAAGAAAATAAAGTAAATAGTTGTGCACAGTCAATCCCCCACTCAATTTTGAAAAAAGGAAATTTTAGTATAGACACTCAAAAAAAAAAGGTCTTTATCCTAAACGTTTATGGTGGCTATCCCAATCCTTGCTTCCATTCACCACTGATGGGTCGTGTCCTTTGTAGCTGTAACGATCATATAGTCGAACATCAGTTATATGGGAAACTCGATGCGTGTTATATGATCTTGGGTTCTCTCCTCTTAACGACTATATTTTAGAATGAGTTCTTTCACGATTCGTTTCAAATGCAATCAGAGCCTACATCATGTCTTAGCGGCTCCATTAACTACTATATAACGTTCCTAATATGAGCATCTATTGATCTATGTTGCATATGTCCAAACCACATAATCAAATTTTCTCTTCTCTTGTCCTCAGGTGCTACCTCTAATTATCATCATCATCATCAAAGCCTTCTCCGATCAGAATGGGATCAACTATCTCTACTATTATAATGTGGCTTAGAAGGCTCAAAGATGAGCCCTCTAAACCATATGTATATCCTCAATTAATTAATTAAAAAAATAAAAAAGATTAACTACCTATATTATATCCTCACGTAGTTAAAAAAAAAAAACCAAAAATATTTCTAACTACCTGAAAATATACCAAATCCTAAAATATATTCAATATTTAAATTATATTGAATCTAAATACATGGTATTATGTAACTAAATACATATCCAAAATTCTAGAAACATATCTATAACAAATCCTAATTAAATATATTCAAATTATATTTAAAATATTTTAATATAATTTTAGTTTCTATCTAATTTTTCAATAATATCATAGATTTATTTTCTTTTTTCTTTTTGTTACGTGCAACGCAGACGAACATGTAAGAAAGCTCTATACATGATTTTACAAAGTACTTTGACCAACAATCGACATGACATTAACCCTCCATATTGGTACCAAATTCCTAACCAACATAACTATGAGCATGAGAAGGTCATACCATAAAACCTATGTGATCAGTTGGCAGATAGGTAGACGTACCTTTTGGGTTGCAATTTAGGGTCATGTAACTAAGGACCACCCTCCAAATTCCCTATACTATAAATAGTCTATACGAAGAGGTAAGATGATACAATTTGCTATAGAGAATTACATTCACCTGTATACGACATATTAACAGTATTCTAAATGGTGGTCGAGGCGGCCACCTAGACGGCTGCTCTCCGCACCCAGGGGCGGATCCAGGTAACACATGGGGTGGGCTAGAGCCCACCCCAAAAAAAAAAAATTTCCTCTTTTTTTTCCCTATAATTTTTTTTTTTTTTAGATTTTTCTGTGAAGTTTGCCTACATCTAGCCCACCCCAACTCAATCTAGCCCACCCCAGTATACATTTCTGGATCCGCCCCTGTCTGCACCGCTTTTGCATAGGCGGTGGAGTCGACGGTCAACGAAGGTTTGACAGCATAGGTGGAGGTGAGGCGACATAGGCGGAGCAATACGTGCGTAGATGTTTTTGCAAAATAGTTTTGCAATCATTATGGACCTATGGTTCACTTCTACAAGACTAGAACTTCAAAAATCCTTGTTCTACAACTTCGTTATGCATAAAACACCCTTAAAATATGTATATTATGCACACACAAAAACAGTGATAAAATAGTAAAAAAGTCAAAAATGTATCAAGCACCTAGGCGGTAGACGGACCCTCTCTGCCACGTACCCATCTACCGACGTTTAGAACCTTGCATATTATGCCAAATAGTGCAGGAACGACAATCCCAGAAGGAAAATTACCATGATTTCTTATCCCTCAAAAGGAAAATTAAAATCTTTTCATATCGTGTTATTCAATGATTTCGTATATGTGTCGGGACCTTCAAACTTCCAAATTATTTTTCCGTCTCAAACTCATTTCTTATCCCATCTATCAATATAATGTCACCATGCATCCCTTTTAACATTCTTATTTCAGTTACGCTAATTTTCTGAAAGTACTGTGCAGAAAAGCAAAAAAGAAAAAGAAAAAAGAAGCGACTAGTAAACATTCTCACGAAGAAGTGGAAGAGGTTGACGACGGTCCACGCAGTGCCAGGGGTGCACCGGAAGAGCGAGAGCACGACGAGCCAGGAGAAGAAGAGGATGAGGATGTAGGTGGTCCACACCCCGGGGTACATGAACCACTCCGTGTTCTTGTTCACGTCCGCAGGATGGACCGCGTTCACGTAGTAGAGCTTCGCCATCGCCTTCCTAATTCTTTCCTCCAAATGTGTTCGACGAAATGCCACAGACAAAAAAAGGGGTCATATAAAGAGTGGACGAATGGAGAGGTTTGTTGGAAGAAGATGGGATGGCGCGGGAGAAACGGTATTGGACCAGAGGGGGGTGAGTCAGACTTTTCCTCCCTCGGCTTCTCTCCGAGTTGGACATTTTTTATTTTTATTTTATTTACTTTTTTTTGGTTTCGAGAGTTACTAAATATAGAAATTGATTTTTTTTTTTTTTTTTACAGCCCATGGCCCAGCCCGTCATACATGTGAAAATGTTCAAACTTAGGTATGGGGTTATTGGGTTTTGGACCGAACGAATCTAACCGAATAAAAAATTTTGTTAATAAAATAAATTGGTTCAGTTTCGATTATAAAAATACTAAAAAAAAAAATTATGCAGTTTTGGTTTTGACTGGGTTTCGATTTGAATTTTAGGTTTCGATTTCAGTCAAAAATCAAAAACCGAATAACACTGATGCAATTATGTAAAACTCTAAATTTTATGCATATTTTCTGATTAAAAATGGATATATTTTGAAAAGAATAATTCTATGTATATGTTTTAAAGTCTAATTTTGATAATTTAACAATTACTCCAATTTTGGACACAATTTTAAAACACAATAAATGTGTATATTAGAACAATTTTTAATATAATATATCCGCGATCCCAACTTTGGATCCGATTCATTAAATAATAGAAATATTCCAACAAAACAAACTGAAAAAAACGAATAAAATCGAATTGACTAGTTGTTTCGGTTTCGATTTTGACTAATTTATGCTCGGTTTGATTTTGATTTCAAATTTTTAGAATTTCGATTTGTTCGATTTTGACTATTTCGATTTGGTTGAAACTGAATAAAGTGAACACTCACCCTTATCCAAAATATTTCATCCCACTTTTTAAAGAATTTTGAAATGTACAATTGAGTTCCAAATTTAATGACATATTTAGGCCAATCCGAAATGAATAAAGTAGATTATTTTAATATAACAACACAATCCAAACCAAATCTTACTCATTTCATTATATCACGAAACTGAACAATTAAAAACTAGTTTTCAACACGATGGCACGGGAATATATATTTGTATGGTATAGGATCTAAGTATAGGTCCGTTAGCAATAAATATTACTAATTATAAATCATCATAAAACTTTAAATAACTTAATGTTTATGAACAATCTCTTTTAATTTTCAGTTTAAATTGAATATTTTTTATAATTTTTGGGAGTTTGTCATTTTTTTTATGATCCATGCATTGTATGGTATGTTAGAGCATCTCCAACCTTATTTGTTAGTTTAAAAAAATGGTTGCCACATAAGAATGAAAAGTTTTCATTTCAAAAGTCATTCTCCAGTACAAATGTGAAATAAACCATGAAGTTGGCATGTCAATGACATGACCAAGGACAATGTAAAGTTGGATGTCTAGATCTAGACAATGCACTTCATAATGACTTTATCTCCACATCATCAACTATGAATACAAATATTTATAAAAAAAAAGGAAGAAGAGGAGAAGTTATCTTGGAAGTTGGAAAATATATATTTTTTATTGTCTTCTCAATACTTTTCCATTGGAAAAAAAAAACTTTTCTACATCATTGACTTTTGTAAATATAATATTGTCACCTAAAAAAGACAATGTCTTGTATCTCTTGCCACCTAAGAACCACAACACATAACAAAACAATAGGGTTGGAGATGCCCTTATTGTGAGGATTTTTGGCTAACAGAAACAAAACTAATTGAAACAAAATGGGTCATGTTATAAAAATAGAGACGAATATTATAGTCTGCTCTTCTCTTTATTAACAATATATAGATGTAAAAATGGTTAGTGTTTGTGTGCATCAAGATAAGGGCATCCACTTGTTTGTGGTTATTCAAATATATGGTTTACAATATATTTCCACGAATGCATACATTAACCATTGTCTTATTAAAAAAATGATAAGGAAAAATCCACCTTTAGGGGAAAAAAAAGTCCATAGTAAAAGTAAAGAATAAAATAATATTCTACTTTAATATGATTCATCAGGAATTCAAACGAGTGCGACTTACACCTCCTCGTTAAAAACCTGTTAAAAGAAAAATCTAGTGAAAAAAAATCATAGAAAGAAAATAGTACAATATACAAAAACATTCTTCAAGATGTCTTCATTTATCATCCTCAAGATTCTTGCATCTACCTGATGCTCCCCCTCAAAATAACTTTAAAACAATACATTTAGTCCTTATATGAACTTAAATGAAGAGTAACCCCCAAATAAATATATTTAATTATTATATTACATCCTAATATTTTATTAGTCTATACATTTATATGCATGTCCCTTTGATGAAGCCTTCCTGAATTTGCTCTATACATGCAGCATTATCCTCATAATGGGTTGTAGACATGTTCGTTACTTCTGAAACTTTGTAAGTTTCTCTGATATGTTGAACTAGACATATGCATTCTTTGTTTACTTCATGAAGTGTCAGGATGATTGGTCGATGTTGTCGTAGTAATTTGTTTGACAGATCTCTGAAATCGTTGCAATAATGTGAAGAAATTGTAATAACGTGTAGGCAACTCTAGAGGGGGTGAATAGAGTTAGTGTCGATAATCACCAAATAAAAATTAACTCTATATCACCTCCACAAAACAACTATCAAGATAGTAAATAAATCAGAGAGAAATGCGGAAGTAAATAAAGATCAGAAGAGCATACGCAAACACAGCAGTTTTAACCTGGTTTTCCTCGTGGAGGACAAGTCCAGGCCTGAGAACTCTAGCTCAGGATTGAAATCCACTATTTATGAAATAGTGTACAACCACGTGCCTTTACTCAGAAGAGCACGCCAACTTCTTACAGATTCGTAGGTGGCGAAACTTGAAATTGTCCAAGTAACTTTTCTTTCACTCTTGCACACTACTTCTAGCTGATATCGCACTGAGCACCTTGGGCTAAGGAGAGTTGTGGCTTAGGAGATATAGAAGAATGAGGCTTAGAGTAGTAGAGCATAGAAGGCTTGAATATTTGAAGGTGAGAGATAGAAAGATGAAATGAAATGAGAGAAATCAAGCCTTATTTATACTACTCTGGGGAGGCAGAGTTCGGCCCGAATTCTGTCGCAAGAATTCAAATTTTTGAACGTTGGACAGCTTGTACCAAGCAGGCCCTAAAAATTAGTTCTTGGAAATCAGGGGACAGAGTTCGACCCGAACTCTGTGTGGGAGCAGAGTTCGGCCCGAACTCTGTGTGGGAGCAGAGTTCGGCCCGAACTCTGCCTCCTAGGTGGCAGAATGGCCTTTAGGATTTTGGGCTTTGTGGAGCTTGGGCTTGGTTCAGGAATTGGTCCGATTGTATGGTAGAGCTTGGAGAGATATGTCTAGGGGTTGAGATGACTCAGTGCAACTCAACGTACACATTCTCCTAGACTCAATAAATTGAAGATTACAGACTTGGAACAAGTAGGAAAACCAAGAGCCCTTTGATGACGCCTTTCTTCTGATATTTGAGTAGTCCTGAAGACGTCTTTTTCCTTGACAGCAGTCGTCCAAAGATAAGCAGATCTGGAAATCTGAATACCTTTTGGGGGCTTCACCCCCGAACCCCCGACGGGGGGCGCTGCCCCCTCGACCTTTGTCCGCTGACCGGGCAGCGGAACCCCCGATGCGAGGACCCAGATAGGTCGCTAGGTGGTTCGAAGAAATCTCTTTGTATGACGCCGTCTTTGGTCCATCATTAATTCTTCATTGCCTATGTCCTGGTTTGATCATGCTTACTGCATGTCTACAAATACATGTTAGGCCAGCAAAATATGTTGCAGTACGATACAAGCATAGCAATATAATATAGGACAATTAGGACAATGCTAAGTTTTAGTAGCAACATGATAGTGAGTATATGAATATTAGTGACATCATTATGTTAAACTTAACTGATTAGCCATATTCAAAAATACGATGTAATTATTGGGCCAACAATCTTCCCCTTTTTGATTATGATAAATCGGTTAAGTTTAAGACATATACGATAGATGCATGTATCACTAATAAACACATATTGTGTGCTAACTTAAACTTATTTCTCCCCCTTTGGCATGATCAAAAAATACGCTCTCCCGTAATATGAGATAAAACGAACTCAAGCATAAGTAAAGGACGAAGTATAGACAATCATGATCAAGATATACTAAATGAAGAACAATGGCAGAAGTGTGTAAAGACAAGTATAGAAACTACATACCCAATGTAGAGTGCCAAATAGAAAATAGCTTGTCAAAACACAAATAGTTGGTAAAACTAAAAGAATTTGAAAATAATCAATAGATAGTTTACCAACATGAAATCCAAGAAAGACATCCAAAAACATAGTATGTATGAAATATTGCTCTAGTTGTGGAAGAGAGAAAAATTAAAATAAAAAACTATGGGGATTAGATAATTGTAAATAATAGATATCAAAGAAGAAAGATACCAATTGAGATATTGAAATAGACAAACTTGATATCAATTGAAATATATAAACTTGAAACATTGATCAATGAAACTATGATAGTCACAATTGTCCACAGATAAATAGTGAAACAAAATAAAGGAATGATCAATGTAAAATAGAGCAATTGATATAAAATGATCTCATTATTTGCAAATCTATTTGCTTATCCAAAATTCATGCATTTGAACTCAATTACCTTATCATGCTATATGAATACCCTTTGGATAAACATGAAGGTAAAGGAGAAAAATGTTTGAGAAAGAGAAATTCAGTCGACTTGAATGCTCCCCCTCAAACTATTATCAATATAGATAAAATAATGAATTTTGGATAAGTCCTCAACAAGGAAAGTCAAATCAATTAAGCATACAAGGAAAGCCAAATCAAAGAAAGCACAATAGTCATCAAAATAAGATATAAAAGTTAATATTAACGAGATGACTCATATAAAAGAGAGAGATAATATGATGAAAACAATTACATATACTCTCATAAACTTTTCACAATAGCAGTATCATAACCTCAATCACTAAAAATATGGGTCAATGATGAACTACGTATACGACATATTAAAGGGTATAAATGAATTGAACCACTTTATTTGCTCCCCTTAAAATATGCGTATCTAGTTCCAAAGCACTTATAGCAAAAAAAATAATAACTTAAAGATCTAGGGGTAAATCAACTATTAATTTCTCCCCCATGCTCAATGCATATAAGGCTATAAAAACGTCATAAAAACGAATAATATCATCTTTAGTCAAGAAAAGATATCCACTTAATAGCTACTAAAGATGATAAATTAAAAGAATATTTCAATTTAGTGCATGTAATCAAAGATGACATACACTAACCTATATAGAAGAATATCATATTGAAATATAATAGATCAATGCATGTTACCTTTTGAGAAAAATGTCATCATGAAAGGAATAAAGTCAATTAAATCAATCATGGTGAAAGTCAAAATATAGCTCAAAAATACAAAAAAACTCAAATATCATGTTTATGATTATCTAATTAAGAAATGATCAACCAATTTATTACTTTGCATGGACTGTGTATTTTACCACATATGTACCCATCAACGGGTAATAATCCAACCTTGCTAATACTAAATGAGAGACCAATGAAGTTCAAATAGCAAAGAGCATATGTGATAATCCATGAGTAGTCAAAGTAGAGTAATATTTAACTTGATAACCATATAATTAGATAATATAGGACTACTCAATCATTAGGATCATTCATAAAGTAAACCAATAAATAATTATGATCCGTCATAAAACTCTTCTAAAAACCATATAAACAAACTAATAGAAAGTATAGAAAAGAGTCAATTTTATTTAAATAATTGCAAATTTATTCCAAAGAAATTATAATATGATAAAATCATGACTCAAAAGATGAGAGAAATTTAAGAGATGCTTACCAATGACTAGTATGAAAGGAAGTTAAAGCGATGAATCATAAAGCTCAATGGAAACATGATTAAAAAAAATTGTCAAACTAATTTTAGAGACCAAACATATGTATCTAAAACATAATACAAATCTCTTCAAGAAAATTCATAAATCTTGTTTTTGTAAACTAGCATCTCACATATAGATTAAAATTCAAGAAGATAGCTAGATGAGTGAAAGTGAACAAAAATTATGTAGCTTAATCAATACATCGTAAATGAGCAAGCTATATACCTAATTAAGATTAATGAGGTAGGCCATTAAAAGGATAAATGTGCTCATTAAATCTTAAGTCAATAACACTAAAGATACATGCTTAAGCATAGAGTTCACAATAAGGACAATACATTTTGAATGATCAAAATGATTTATATACTCTTTGCTGAGCAAGGATAAGAGCAAGAGGACATCTTAAATAAAATAATTATGCTCTTCTCAAAATTAGGCTAAAAGGATATTCATGAAAACACAATAAAATAAATCTCTTTTGCCAAGTATTGAGATTAACTGAAGATAATGAAATAATGGATTGATCTAAAGAATGCAAAATATTATAGCCATTATGAAATAAGTGTATTCTCTAGAAATGAAAAATCTCAACAATAAGCTCAAACCATAGTAGCTAAGGACATGAGAAGTATGATATATCAATTACAAGTATTCTCATGTGTTACAAAACATCATTGGATAATAATAATAAAATATTTATAGCTAGATATGATGATATATTCTGGAACTTAGGGTTGGATCCAGAACTAGATAATGGTTGCAAGTAGACCTTAATAAATCTTAAGTTTATAAAGTATTGATCACTTTGGGTTAGCTGTAGGGGCCGATTCCCAGCTAGTGGTAGTCCGAAGACTAGTACACCGTGTCGCTTCAGGCTATTTACACCTGTATGACAGAAGGACCCTTTCGGCTTGTTCCTAAAATGTTCTTTACTTCTAAGAATTTAGATTTAAAAGAATATATGCAGTATCATGAAACAACATCAAAATCCAAAATTCCTAAGTATAAGAAAGGTAAATACCCAAATAATAATGAAAGAATGATCATCAAAATTTGCTAAGAATATTTTCAAAACAAATATTTTCATAATGCACTTGTGGAGATAAATATATAGAAGATACATAATAAAATGTGCACTTAATAAGTACGATAATTTTAACAAGTAAGGTAAAGCACAAAATCAAGCAATTCTTAAAAGAACTTCCATAAAAGTCATGAACAAGACACTAATAAACATTTTCTCTTAACATTCTAACTTGAAGAAGTAAAACAAATAAATATCAGAAGTTAAGAATCATTAATATATATATCAAATAGGCATACATGAAAATATTCAAGAATCAAGTGAAAGACATGTGTCCATAAAGTCACCCAAAAGGTAAAAAGATATTATCAAAAGAAAGCTTTAAGAAGGAAGCTAATTGATTCAAGAAAAGATAACACAAGTTTGATCAAAAGAATCAATAGCTAAAGTATGAGCTAAGCACAAGTATGGATAAATACTCTTCAAAATAATATGAAACTTGAGCTTAACTTATATGCCCACAAAAAAGATATTTATAGAAAAATAGATATCAATATAAGAAATACATAAACTACATAGAAAAATAAATATATTCATGTATCATTAATATATATTGAAAACCATCACAAATTAAATAAAATGTATAAATAAACTTTATTGGGTAGAGACTTAATAGATTCATGAGAGGTTTAATCAAAATAAAACATGAGAATCAATAATGAATATATTATGTAAGCACAAGGTTAAAAAGAAGTATAAGTGTATACTTGTCAAGTGATAAGAAGCTTGTGCTAAACACATATATTCACAAATATCGATTAAGATAAACATGACATATTAAATACAAATCGGCAAGAAGTAATTATCTTAAAACTTTTAAAGACGGAGAGTTAAACATCATATTAATTCAAATCAAAACCAAGGTCATATGGACTAGAGTGATATGCATGCTTTGTAAATAAGGATTAAGAATAACGAGCATGCATATATAAATGTGTCATACTACTAGAAAATGAGTGATAAACTATATAGTGTGAACTAATCATTTAAGCTAAGTAGTTAGTCATGCTAGATAAAAGAAATAGTAAAAAAATTAACTAAGCATGCTAGTATTATATCTCACATTAATTTATATAATAAGCAACTAAAGGATATCAATGTGAGCTAGTAGCAAGTCATCAAGAGAAACATGCTAGATTCTACAAATATAAGCCATTTAAAGAGAATCGTTTAGCATTTTACCAAAGTAGCTCTAGTGGCCACACTTGTGTTGGTGCAATTGCTTGAAGATGACCTTTGAGCTTTGTAACCACCAACATGCTTCCTCAGTGCTATGTCCTGATACAAGTAGCTCCACCTACAATATTAGGCGAAGACTTTGGTATCCAAATAAACTTGGATCCACATTTGTTAGCTTTAGGGACCCATATACTATTTACTCTAGCATTGGTAGAAAAACTCCTACGAATAGGACAAGTTACACTCATGTGTCCAATGCGAGAGCAATAGAAGCACCTAATACTAGTGTGTGCACATGTATCGGAATGAGCATGATTATAAACATGTGACATACTAGAATGATGAATATCTCTAGAGTGAGCATGCATGGATTTGGTCTTAAGAATATCATGTTCTAATAGCAAATCATTATGCAAAAAAGTAAGAGAATCAAATTTAGCATTTAAAGCATAATTCTCTTTTTCAAATAAAGCAATTCTAGAAATAAAATCATCATTTTGTTTCTTTAAAGAGTCAATAGAAGAATCATGCAAATGATTTAGCTCATGTGCTTGCTTCTTAAGATCTTCCATTGATGAGGAAAGAGATTTGATTTTCAAAATTAAAGAATCATTCAAACTCTTTAAAGAAACACAAGATGAGTTTTGTGAGTCAAGTCTAGATAATAAATCATTGTCTTCATTTCTCAAGAACTCATTAGATTCTTCTAAATGAATAACCTTTTCTGAAAGTTCTTCATTTGTAGAATGAAAAGCCTTAGCAAACTTTAAGGATTGGTTAGCCATGGCTTTCCACTTAGAGCATTTCTTGCATTTAGAAGAAACATGATTGTCTATGCTACTAGAAGTAAAGCCCTCTTTATCGAAGGAGGAGGAATACGATGCCTTACACAAATAAACAAGGATCTACTCTAAGGATGTTAAGCCTAACAATAGAGTCCTTGCTCTTATACCAATTGTAATAACGTGTAGGCAACTCTAGAGGGGGGTTGTCACGATCCGCTACCCAAATTGTTGGGTCGGCCGAGTCATGTCCAGCCTACGCTTGAGATAAAGCGCAATAAGCTGTTCTAGAGATAACAAAATAAGACTAAATGTGCTAACAGTTCTATAAGTAATAAAGAGTCGTAAATGCTCCAAACACAAAAGTCATCTCGTATAATAATAAGTCCAAGTACAAGTTCAAAATATAAAGCTGGATACAGGTCCAGTCACAAAATACATAGTCTAATACATGACTACTCTAAAAGTCCAAAATGTAAATAGACAACTAGACGAGTTTCTCCGCAGGTACATCCTCGTAAGATAAAGCCTGGTCCTCGGCAGTAACTCCATAATATGAGTCACAGAGCAACTCCTCCTCAGTAAGTATACCTACAACGTTATCCTGTCAGGACGGGAGCAGGTACTGATTCTAGCAAACTAAATATACGAAACATGAAATGAACATAAATGTAATAAAATGGAATCATGGCACATCAAAATCTATCATGGTAAGGACACATATGTCATAGAGACAGATGTATATGTAATGTTTAAAACTGTAGCAGGTACGTGATCGTCAATAGGTGTACAATATACTGAGGCACAATGTAAATAAAATATACATACGTACAAGTGCACAAGCATAGGTGTACATCCGTACAGAAATACGGGATAATGACCTACGGTGCAGTAACATGTAGAATTAAACTTTGCTCGGTACGATAAAGGGGACATGATCACGTACTCAACTATCAGTTTCCCCATACCCAGATTCTAATCATGTGAGAGGTATAAAACTGTTCTAAACATGGTAGGGACTGAAAATAATACAACATGTGGAGATTTAACTTGCTACCCCAAGGATCAGCATTTAACATGGTTGGAAATCACAGTTCATTGTTTGTAACAGTATATAAAGTTTATAGAAGTACTTGCCTTTAGCAAAGCAAAGCAGCAATAAAAATGCTATAGATGCCTGGTGACTCGTCACTGTAGAAATAAATACATAAATTTAGTTTTTACACTAAGTTAAACACTAATACACTAGTGGTACAACACGACTTTCTGACTGGACACCTAGCCAAATGATAACTTTAGCATAGAAGACCAATGTGGGGTGACACAATACCCAAACTAACTTCCTAGGACCTTTACACCAGTGCGGGGTGAGGTCCAATACGACTATAACTCTAAACAACACAAAATATTGAAAGTCATAATTATTCAATAAATAAATCAAACTGTACACTGTGTTCCAACAATTTTTGAGATAGATAAAAAGCTCAATTTTACATAAAATAAAGTACCAGAATGATCCTTGTTAATTATAGAGATTTATACTAATTTTCTGGAATTTACAAACCCTCATAAATATTTAATAAAATCAACAAACATATATATACTGAAAATGAGTTCTGTTTTCCTATTTTTATAAAATACCAAAATACTTATTAAATGCTAGAAAAATTATAATAAATTGTATAAATTAACATAGTATTTAAATACAATTTTTTCCAGATTTTTACAGCAAATAAAATATATATAAAAATTTAAAAATAACAAGTAATATTTTCTGGAAAATAATTAATTAATTATTTACTATTTTGTCCATGTATTCAAAATTGAACCGAAGTCCAAATACAGGACCCAGAGCCATGAATCAAGTCCAATATGACTTGTACAGACTCTGAATATATTACACATAATTGGGCCCAAAAACCCATGCTAGGCTTGGACATTAATTGGTCATAAACAATAAAAGCAGTAATTTATATATATAAATATATTTTTAAAGTGCTAAAATATAAAAGCCATAATTTAAATAATAAAAATGACTTGTGAATTTATGTACAATAATATTTTGTACAATGTAGAATTTGAAATGCATATATAAAAATATAACAACAATATATATGCATATAAATATATATATATATATATATATATATATATATATATATATATATATATATATATATATATATATATATATATATATATAAAGGATATATATAATAGATATATATATATACATATAAAATACTAATCATAATATATATATATATATATATATATATATATATATATTAAAAAAAAAATATATATATATATATATATATATATATACACTGTATACATATATACAATAATATATATATAATAATATATATACACATAAACACACACACACACACACACACACACACACACATATATATATATATATATATATATATATATATATATATATATATATATATATATATATATATATATATATATATATAAATATATATATATATATATATATATATATATATATATATATATATATATATATATATATATATATATATATATATATAATATATATATATATATATATATATATATATTATATATATATATATATTATATATATATATATATATATATATATATAATATATATATAAAATATATATATATATATATATATATATAATAAAATACTAAATATAAAATATATATATATACATATACAAATACTGTATATACATATATAACAATATATATATATATATAATAATAATATATATACATAAATACATATATACATATATATATATAAATACATATATACATATATAATAAAATAAATAAAACAAAAAAGAAACAAAACAGGAAAGGGGGGCTCAAACTCAGCCCAGAGGGGTCGGGTTCTAGGCGCGGTCGGGCTGGCCAGGGGGTCAGCCCGAGCCATCTGTTAGGGAAGGGTTTGGGTTAGTATTAAGCTAGAGTTAGGTTAGTGGGTTTCTAAACCCAATAGCACGAAACTAAACCCGTTAACCCAATATCACTAATTAACAGTTCGGCTCGTGTCCAGACTGTTTAGGACACGAGCAAATAGAATCTGACCCAGTGTCGCGTGTCTGCGCCCAGCATGACACGCACGACACTGTAAATACGTGTCCAACCCTACAGTTAGTTTCTCCGTGTCCAGGCGAACGTCATGCGTGATTTTGGGACACGCACGACATAAATCGGAGGCTGTTACCTACGTGTCCGGTCGAGCTAGTGGTTGTGGAGGGTGCTGACGGCGGCTAGAGGCGTCATCGTCGTGGCGCTTGGGCGGCGCTGCGCTCGCCTGGCCTTGGCGAACTCGGTGGTGGCGGTTAGGGGTGGTGTAGGCGACTGTGGAGGTGGCGCTGGGGTGGTCGCCGGAGTTAGGGTTAGGGTTAGTGAAATGGGGCGGTTGATGGTGGCTGGGTGGTCGGAAATGAACTAGGGTTAGGGTTTAGGTCTGGGGGGTTATTTATAGGAGAAAGGAGGTCGGTTTGGGGCTGTGGCTGGCCGAAAAAGGCGGGGGATAGGTCGGTGGTCGGGGCAGCTGGCCGGTCGTCGGGGTTGGTTGGGTGAGAGGAGAGAGAGAACGTGGGGGGGGGTGTCTGTGGGTTTTGCCATAAGGTCCCTAGAGATTGGGGACTTGCACAAAAACCCCAACTCAATCAGTTTGCAAATAATTATTTACAACCCGCAATAAAACAATTCAACTAATTATATTCTAATATTAAAACAAATTTAAATATTACAAAATGCTATTAAAACATTTCAATGAATTACAAAAAGATATATTTTGATTTAAAAACTATTTAAAAACTATTTAAAAATTATTTAAAAATTTTAGAAAAATTCCTAGCAATTATATTAATTTATTTTAAACACATAAATGCTATTTAATATTATTAAAAAATATTATTTTGAAATTTTGGGGCTTACAAATCTTTCCTCCTTGAAAAATTTTGACCTCGAAATTCACAAGGATAGAAGACTCTACAAACATTCTAACATAACAAGCAATGTAACAAATGACTAAGGCTACGATCAAAACTAACCTCAAGGGTATCAAGCGGGAACGGGTGGTTCCCTCGCAGCTGTTGGGTCGAACAAGTAAGGATATCTCTCCCTCATGTCCGACTCCCTCTCCCAAATAGATTCACCCGGAGAGTGACGGCTCCAAGCTACTCGTACTAAGGGTATGAATTTGTTCCTCAGCCTCTTCTCCCTCCTGTCCAATATCTCCACGGGCTGCTCAGTAACTGCAAGGCTCGGTCCGATCTCCAACTCTGAATGATCTAGCACATGGCTGGGGTCAGGAACATATCTCCCCAGCTGAGATACGTGAAAGACATCGTGAACTCCTGCTAGGTTGGGTGAAAGTGCAACCCTGTAAGCTACCTCTCCGATCTTGCCAAGTATCTCGAACGGCCCGATGTATCTGGAGCTCAGCTTGCCTCTTCGTCCGAACCGGATCGTCCCTCTAGTAGGTGATATCTTCACTAGCACCATATCTCCGTCGGCGAACTCCATCGGTATGCGACTAGCATCGGCCCAGCGTTTCTGCCTGTCCTGAGCTACTCTGAGCCTGTCTCTGATCATCCCGACCTTCTCTGTTGCATACGTGATCATCTCTGGCCCAAGCATAACTCTGTCCCCAATATCATCCCAAAAGAGCGGTGTACGACATCGTCGTCCATATAGTGCCTCGAAAGGAGACATACCGATGCTGGCTTGGTAGCTGTTGTTGTATGAAAACTCTACCAAGTACAGATGGCTCTCCCAAGATCCGCCAAAGTCTAGCACACAGGTCCTCAGCATGTCCTCTAGCGTCTGTATCGTCCTCTCGGACTGCCCATCTGTCTATGGGTGGTACGTCGTACTGAACTTGAGCCGACTACCCAACTCCTCCTGCAAGCTCCTCCAGTAGTGGGACGTGAATCTGCTGTCTCGGTCCGACACGATGCTCACTGGTACTCCGTGCAAGTGAACTATCTGCTGCATGTATAGCTCCGCCAACTTCTCGGTGGAAAGCCCCACCTTGAAGGGTATGAAGTGCGCACACTTCGTCAGCCTGTCCACGATGACCCAAATGACATCTTTCCCTCCCTGGGAACGAGGAAGCCCTGAGACGAAGTCCATCGTAATGTGTTCCCACTTCCACTCGGGAATGGGTAACGGCTGCAACAGATCAGCTGGCCTCTGGCACTCCGCCTTAACCTGCTGGCAAACTAGACATCCCAAAATGAAACGTGATACATCTCTCTTCATCCCGTGCCACCAAAGATGTTCCCGCAAGTCACGGTACATCTTGTTGGCACCAGGGTGAATAGAATATCTCGATCGGTACACCTCCTGCAAGACTGCCTCTATCAGCTCTCCCTTCGGTACGCACAATCGGCTGCCATGCCTCAAGGATCCATCCTCTGCTACGGTGAAATCATCTAGCAATCAAGCTAAAGCATGGACTCGAAGTCTGCGAAGGCTCTCATCTGTAGACTGTGCCTCCCTGATCTGCTCTATCAATCCTGACTGAATGTCGAGAGCCATCATCTGTATCACTGATCCTGGCTGAACTATCTTGATATCGAGCTTCTCCAGATCTTCCCGCAAATACCGATCTATCATCAGATACCATGCCATCGGATGCCTGCTCAGTGCATCCGCCACCACACTTGCCTTCCCGGGGTGATACTGTAAATCGATGTCGAAGTCCTTCATCAACTCCAACCATCGTCTTTGCCTCATGTTCAGCTCTTTCTGCATGAACACATACTTCAAGCTCTTATGGTCAGTAAAGATTTCCACACACTCTCCGTATAAGTAATGTTTCCATAACTTGAGTGCAAAGATCACCACAGCTAACTCTAGGTCAGAGGTAGGATAGTTTCGCTCATGAGTCCGTAATTGCCTAGATGCATAAGCAATCACTTTCCCATGCTGCTGTAGGACACATCCTAGCCCCTTTCCCCAAGCATCGCTGTATATGGTAAAACCTCCAGATCCTGAAGGTAATGTCAGAACTGGAACGGTCGTCAGCCTCCTCTTCAGCTCCTCAAACGCTGCCTAGCAATCCTCTGACCAGATGTACTCTGCGTCCTTTCGCGTCAGCTTCGTCATGGGTTCAGCTATCCTAGCAAAGTCCTGGACGAACTTCCTATAATAGCCGGCTAAACGCAGAAAGCTCCTGATCTCGGAAACTGACGTCGGAGCCTTCCATGTCTCAACGGCAGCAATCTTCCTGGGATCCACCGAGATCCCCTTTTCAGTAACTATGTGACCGAGAAACTCCACTCGGTCCAAAAAGAACTCGCACTTCGACAATTTGGCAAATAACCTCTCCTGCCTCAGAATCCCCAAAACTGTCCGCAAGTGCTCTGCGTGCTCCTCCGGCGTCTTCGAGTATATCAGGATGTCGTCGATAAATACTACGACGAACTTATCCAGATACTAGTGTAATGTCTTATTCATCAAATTCATAAAGACAGCTGGCGCATTTGTGAGACCAAATGGCATCACCAGAAACTCGTACTGCCCGTACTTCGTGTTGAACGCCGTCTTCTGGATGTCTGCAGCCCTAACTTTCACCTGGTGGTACCCGGATCTCAAATCTATCCTGGAAAACACCTTCGCCCCACTCAACTGGTCGAACAAATCATCTATCCTGGGCAGAGGATATTTGTTCTTAATGGTGATGGTATTCAACGCTCGGTAGTCAATACACAACCGAACTGTACCATCCTTCTTAGGCACAAAGAGCACTGGCGCTCCCCATGGAGAAGTACTAGATCGAATGAAACCCTTTTTCAACATGTCATCAATCTGCTCCTTCATCTCTACGGCCTCCTTGGGGTTCACTCTATAGCAAGCCCGGGATACTGGTGATGAACCCGGTTCTAAATCTATAGTGAACTCCATTTCTCTGTCAGGCGGAAGTCCTGGAAGATCCTCTGGGAATACATCCATAAACTCCCTAATGATAGGGTGTGGCGGTGTTATCTCCCCAACTGTCGCACAATAGTTCGGCTCTAGGCTGATCTCCGTCCCTATCCTCCTGACACTGAATGGTGCCGTGCCTAGGGGACTGAACAGAATACTACCCTCATGACAGTCTATAGCTGCATGGGCATAGCTAAGCCAGTCCATCCCCAATATGATATCATACCCGGGGAGTGGCATCACAAAGAATCGCCCTTTAAACTCTCTTCCAACTATAGTAATAGAGCATCTATAGATAGCTCTAATGGGCACTGGTCCGCCTCCCGTCATTACTCTACTCATCTCCTCGGTAGGTGTAGCTACTAAGTGGTGTTTATGCATAAACTCTAATGACAGAAAGTTATGAAATGCACCAGAATCAAATAAGCATAGAGCTAGAAAAGTATGCAAATAAATATGACCTGTGATGACGTCAGCCAAATAATCTGGCTCCGAAACCTGCTCCGGCTCCGGCTCAAGGGCCAGACTATAAGTCTTTCCCTGGGGTCCCTTCTGCTGCTGCAGATATTGCCCAAACCTCTGCTGCTGAGTCGGAAGCGGCTGTCCTCTAGACTGGGGTCCGGCACCTAGTACCCTGGCTACTGGACAGTTCCGAAACTGATGGGTGGCAGACCCAGAAACTAAACACTGTCCCAACCTCTTCCTGCAGACGGAGTAATCATGCCCTGGTCTTTTACAGAAACCACACAAAGCTCCCTTCTGCTGCTGCCGGGGTCCCGGGGCTCTAACTGGCGGGGTCGGATGATGTGATGTAGGGGGACGGTAAGTCTGCTGGTGCAGCGTCGGTGCTCTCGGCTGGAAAGCTTGACGCTTGGACGGTCCCTCGAGGTGTACAGAAGCCGGCCTCTTGCAAGACAGAAGACGCTCCTCTATGCTTCGGGCCAACTCTAGGCTCTGGTAGTAGTCAGTCGTACCGTTCGCCACTATAAGAATGCCAATGTCTGGAACTAGACCATGGCAAAACCTACGCGTCATCTCCTCAGGGTCTGCAACTAGACTATGAGCGAAACGGCTCAGGCGACTAAACTCTGCCGTATACTCGTCAACAGAACGGTTCCCCTGCTGGATGTTCTGGAATCGTAGCCCCATGGCTACCCTAGCGGTGGTCGAGAAGAATTTCTTCTTGAACTGGGTCTTGAACTGATCCTAAGTGGCCCTCCCTCTCGCGAATAGTGGCTCATTCCGGAACCAAACTCCTGCCAAGTCTATCAGCAGAAATCCTGCTGCCTCGACCTGGAGGTCATTCGGCAACCTAGCTCCAAGGAGCTTCCTCTCTACCGAGTCTAGCCAGTCATCTGCTACAACTATGCCCTCAGTCCCTAAGCACTCCTTGGGGTTCAGACCCATGAAGTCCTTGATTGTCCCTGCTCTCCGCTGTGGCTCTACAGGTGGTGGGACCATGGTACGTTCCTCAGAACGTTCCATGCTCTGGCGGAGTAGGATGGTCTGCTCCTGATGGGTCGTTAGGAACCCCTGGATCAGAGTGAGCAGTTGGTTCTCGTCAAGTGTGACGGAAGCCTGGGTAGGTATAATGATAGGTGGTGGTGGAGTATCGGGTCCTGCTGGGACTGTGATGTGGAAGGTGGTGGAGGCATTTGGGTTGGTAGATTTGTGGAGTGGGGGAATATGGTAGGTGGAGGTGTATTGGTCAACTGGTCAGCTGACTGGATAGGGAGTGTGCCATTCTCAGGTGTGACATACTGGGATGAGCGGGTGAGCACCATCTAATTAAAATAAAAAGGACTTATAAGGACTCTTTAAAGTAAACAATCAAAAACAAGAAAATCTAATTATAATAGCAAGCATGTGATGTATTTCCTATGTTGCAATCATAGTATTTCTCTACATGTTCTAAGCGTCATTCCTAATGTTGTCTAATTACCTTAAGTTCCTAATTGCATGCAAGCTTGGTACAATGACGTAACCAAACAATTTAGTCAGGGACCTACATGGGCCATCACTAAAAACATGTCACGATCTACTACCCAAATTGTTGGGCCGATCGAGTCATGTCCAGCCTACGCTTGAGATAAAGCGCAGTAAGCTGTTCTAGAGATAACAAGAAAAGACTAAATGTGCTAACAGTTCTATAAGTAATAAAGAGTCGTAAATGCTCCAAACACAAAAGTCATCTCGTATAATAATAAGTCCAAGTACAAGTTCAAAATATAAAGCTGGATACAGGTCCAGTCACAAAATACATAGTCTAATACATGACTACTCTCAAAAGTCCAAAATATAAATAGACAACTAGACGAGTTTTTCCGTAGGTACATCCTCATAAGATAAAGCCTGGTCCTCGACAGTAACTCCATAATATGAGTCACAGAGCAACTCTTCCTCAGTAAGTATACCTACAACGTTATCCTGTCAGGACGGGAGCAAGTACTGATTCTAGCAAATTAAATATACGAAACATGAAATGAACATGAATGTAATAAACTGGAATCATGGCACATCAAAATCTATCATGGCAAGGACACATATGTCATAAAGACAGATGTATATATAATGTTTAAAACTGTAGCAGGGACGTGATCGTCAATAGGTGTACAATGTACTGTGGTACAATGTAAATAAAATGTACATACGTACAAGTGCATAAGCATAGGTGTACATCCGTACAGAAATGCGGGATAATGGCCTACGGTGCAGTAACATGTAGAATAAAACTTTGCTCGGTACGATAAAGGGGGCATGATCACGTACTCAACTATCAGTTTTCCCATACTCAGATTCTAATCATGTGAGAGGTATAAAACTGTTCTAAACATGGTAGGGACTGAAAATAATACAACATGTGGAGATTTAACTTGCTACCCCAAGGATCAGCATTTAATATGGTTGGAAATCACAGTTCATTATTTGTAACAGTATGTAAAGTTTGTAGAAGTACTTGCCTTTAGCAAAGCAAAGCAGCGATAAAAATTCTATAGATGCCTGGTGACTCGTCACTGTAGAAATAAATACATAAACTTAATTTTTACACTAAGTTAAACACTAATAAACTAGTGGTGCAACACGACTTTCTGACTGGACACCTAGCCAAATGATGACTTTAGTATAGGAGACCAATATGGGGTGACACAATACCCAAACTAACTTCCTAGGGCCTTTACACTAGTGCGGGGTGAGGTCCAATACGACTATAACTCAAAACAACACAAAATATTAAAATTTGTAATTATTCAATAAATAAATCAAACTGTACACTGTGTTTCAACAATTTTTGAGATAGACAAAAAGCTCAATTTTACATAAAATAAAGTACCAAAATGATCCTTGTTAATTATAGAAATTTATACTAATTTTTATGGAATTTATAAACCCTCATAAATATTTATTAAAAATCAACAAACATATATATACTGAAAATGAGTTCTGTTTTCCTATTTTTATAAAATACCAAAATACTTATTAAATGCTGGAACAATTATAATAAATTGTTTAAATTAACATAGTATTTAAATACAAATTTTCTCAGATTTTTACAGCACTTAAAATATATATAAAAATTATAAAACGGCAAGTAACATTTTCTGGAAAATAATTAATTAATTATCTACTATTTTGTCCATGTATTCAAAATTGAACCGAAGTCCAGATACAGGACCCAGGGCCATGAATCAAGTCCAATATGACTTATACAAACTCTAAATATATTAGACACAATTGGGCCCAAAAACCCATGCTAGACTTGGACATCAATTGGTCATAAACAATAAAAAGCAGTAATTTATATATATAAATATATTTTTAAGGTGCTAAAATATACAAGTCATAATTTAAATAATAAAAATGACTTGTGAATTTATGTACAATAATATTTTGTACAAAGTAGAATTTGAAATGCATATATAAAAATATAATAACAATATATATACATATAAATATATAGATATTTATATATATATATATATATATATATATATATATATATATATATATATATATATATATATATTTTATATATATATATTTATATATATATATATATATATATATATATATATATATAAAATATATATATATATATATATATATATATATATATATATATATAAAGGATATATATAATAGATATACATATATACATATAAAAATACTAATATATATATATATATATATATATATATATATATATATATATATATATATATATATATATATATAATATATATATATATATATATATATATATATATATATATATATATATATATGTATACAAATACTGTATACATATATACAACAATATATATATATATAATAATATATATACACATAAACACACACACACACACACACACACACACACACACACACACACACACACACACACACACACACATATATATATATATATATATTTTATATATATATATATATATATATATATATATATATATATATATACACTTATATAATAAAATACTAAATATAAAATATATATATACATATATAAATACTGTATATAATAATACATATACATAAATACATATATACATATATATATATATATATATATATATATATATATATATATATATATATATATATATATATAAAACAAAACAAAAAATAAAACAAAACAGGAAAGGGGGGGCTCGAACTCGGCCCAGAGGGGTCGGGTTCTAGGCACGGTCGGGCTGGCCAGGGGGTCAGCACGAGTCATCTGTTAGGGAAGGGTTTGGGTTAGTATTAAGATAGAGTTAGGTTAATGGGTTTCTAAACCCAATAGCACGAAACTAAACCCGTTAACCCAATATCACAAATTAACAGTTCGGCTCGTGTCCAGACTGTTCAGGACACGAGCAAATAGAATCTGACCCAGTGTCGCGTGTCCGCGCCCAGCACGACACGCACGACACTGTAAATACGTGTCTAACCCTACAGTTAGTTTCCCCGTGTCCAGGCGAACGTCATGCGTAAGTTTGGGACACACACGACACAAATCGGAGGCTGTTATCTACGTGTCTGGTCGAGCTAGTTGTAACGCCCCAGTCCCAAAATACGTAGGACTAGAACGTAATCATGCCAGCTGTATACATACGAAGTATATGGACCCTCGTATATATACATAAGCTGTAAAATGCAGTAACCAAGGTACTAAATCTCATCCACAAAGATAAATATGATATAAAAGTAACGTTGAACTTGTCATGTACACAATAGTTGGGCGGAGACAAAGTCCACTACCAACCAAATTTAAATATGGAAAAATATACAATAAAAGAATTTAGCAAAGCGAGAGCAATGGCGAGTCCAAGAGCAATCACCACGAAGGAAGGAATGGCCTTAGCTAGAGCACCTGCAAGAAATCACGGAACACACACCTGGCGAGATAACCAGGTCCTCAGAGGGACGTAACAAGATACATCAACATGCCACATAACTGAATATATATACTATGTCATAAATCACAAGTAAAGTAAATAGTCCCACTCGTAACAAGTTCCAATACCTCATCATCGAAACAGTGGACTACCCCTACAACCAAACAAGGACAAGGGGTAGTACACCATACCGCGATGCGATATTGTCCCAAGCTACTAATGGAACGGGGTGATATGACATTGACGAGGGTTACCTAACCATCTAATATGTTTATGCAGTAAGAACAAACCTTCCACGCATGAGCCCTGGCTGTAAATAGGATCGACATAGTTCCCATATAGGGCACCAGGGGCCTACGTCCATAACGCTCGGGAAGCGTCAGAGGGCACCATGTGTAAGAGGCTACGTCCATAACGCTCTGGATAACGTCAGAGGGCACCTGGAGCCTGCGTCTCCGGCGGAGCGCACAGGTAATGAGGGAAGTGCATAGAAGCCCATACGTCAGGTAATGTTCTCCCCACCCAATGTACCTGTTAAGTCGCATCCACGACCATGTACCTCTACTAACTGCTAAGTCTCCTAACATGCCACTATTAGCAGTTAGCCCTATCGCATGCGCATGGGGGATCAGCCCACACGCAAGAACCTCTACATGATACTCATCTCACACATCCTCGTGGTATAATTGTGTCAAAGTTTTATGCCATGCGCTAAGCTAATGGTAGTCCTTTAACTCTAAGTCCATATGCTATCAAAGGTAAATAACAAGATACTACTAATATCACTGAGCAGGCAGTAATCAAGAATTAAAAATAAATGAACAGTGATATGTAATAAATGCAGACTGAATATAAACAGTATAATGGCAAAGTATCTTGCCTGTCATTACGCCTGGTGTGCGATAATCTGAAAAGTACAGCATGGTCCAATAGCCATAGTCATGGTGCCGAGGTCCAAGTCGCGAGAAAATAGGAAAGATGATCAGTCGCAATCAAGATAATTGGGGAAATTTGTGTAGAAATATTTATAATACCAGAAACTAATCTTATTAATAAAAATAGGTTTTTAGACCAATACTTAGAGATTGAAAACTCATTTGTAAGAAAATACCATAGTTTTTGTAAAAATAATTTTATAGAGAGAAAACTAGTAGTTAAAAGTAATAATCATTGTAATATTTGGAAATCGTCTGCTGGTAAACTTGTAAGTTGTAAAATATACAAAAAATTTTTGTAGAAAGCTAACCTTTCCTTAGTCAAAAATATTTAATAAATTTTTAGAGAAATTATTGCCTATTTATTTAATAAAAACAAATTAATATACATTCATAATTATAACAAAAGTTTTTAATATATATATAATACAAAATAATAACAATAATGGTATTAATAATAATGATAATAATAATAATAATAATTCTAATAATAATAATAACAATAATAATAATAATTTAATGATAATAAATAATAACGATAATAAATAATAATAATAATATTACTGAACTCTCAGTTCTCTTCACCCCCAAATATTCAGCGAGACGGAGAGGGAGAGAGGGATGGGAGCGGGAGAAAATGGGTTTACCAGTGGCGATCGGCGGCTTCGGTCGCGGCGGTAGGAGTGCGGCACTGAAATCGAAGGGGCCGGCGAAGGAGTTCGAGAGACGGAGGGGGCTCAGGCTTCGGCGGGCGGATGGGCGCTGAGCCGAGCGCGGCTACGCAGAGGCGGCGGCCATTAGGGCACGACACGGCGCGGAGGAGGAGGTGGAGAAGCCGGCGTGGGTGGCTGAAGGAGATCGGAGGAACCGGAGCTGCGCGATCGGCGGTTTCGCCGGGGAAAGGAGCGGCGGCGCGGGGGTTGAGCGGATCTGCGGCGGCGGCGACGGCCGTCCGTGGGGATCTCGGTGACACGGCGGCCGGTGGAGGCGGAGAGCTCCAGATCGGGAGCGGAGTCGAGGGTTTTGGTGGACGTGGCTCGGTCATCGGCGGAGGGGCGCGCCGGAGCCCTGGTGGTCAGGCGCTCGGCCTGGCGGCGCTCTGCCGTCGTTGGGCGAACGCGCGGGCTGGCTGTACGGATGGCGGCGACGAAGGGGTTTCCCGAGGAGGTGCGGTTACTGCGTGCCGGAGGGAGCGACCAGTGGAGGAAACGGCCAGCGGATCCGGCCAGGCGGAGGAGCGTGGCGAGGTCTGGCGGCGACCGTTCAGGTTAGGGCTCTTCCTCCTTCTTCTTCTTCTGGATGTTGGTGGCGGTCGATGGATCTGGTAGTTGTCGAGGGAAGGTGGCGGAACGAGAAGTCGTGGTTGAGGGCCGTGTCGAGATCGACGGAGTTCTGGCGATTGGTAGGCGGTCGAATCTGGTGGATTCGTGCTATCGTGTCGGGAGTTGTCCGCCACGATAGATGAGGGATTGGGTAGTCCGGGATTGTCGGAAGGACCCAGATTTGTATTTGTAGATGAAAAATACTGGAAGAGAATAGCGACACTGACACGATGCACTTCTGGTTGTGGATGGATAATTGCTGGAGGAGTACCTCTCCTTTTATAGGAGGTGGGAATTTCCAGTTGGATAGGAGTTTGGATTAGTTTAAAACCCCGTAGATAATCACATATCAATTTAAATAAATTTCAAAAATTACTCATCAAATCCAATTCCAATTCAAATCTTAGACAAATCTAATCTAAGTTTATATAGATAAATTCCCCTTTCAAATAAAAGCTATTTAAAATAAGGTCAGTAAAATCTTCTCGAATTCAAATTGTCACAATCAATTTAATTTAAACCAAAACACTATTTTAAAATACTTTTTCGAATAATAAAATATTAATATTAAATTAATTTTGAAAAATAGAGTTATACACATAAAATCTAAATTTATGTATCGCGTATGAAATGATTATTTGCATAAAACTTCATTTTCAAAATTACTATTTATATAACCTTTCATGACGTAAAATAGAGAATTGAAAATTTTCAATATGACGTATTTTACAACTTTAATAACCGAAAATATTTATTATTTATTATTTGAAAACACATCTTCTAAATTAAAAATATTTTACGAAAATATGTACCTCGCACATATTCGCACTCGATGAGTCATACGAAAATTTGAACTCGTACGCAACGTATAATACGAGTATGCGACGTACAATTATAAATTTTTTGAAATACTCAATTTATAATAAAAAAAAATAAGTAGAAATTTTGGGGTTTTACATCCTACCCAACTTAAAAAAATTTCGTCCTCGAAATTAAGAATTTGTGGGGGGGTGAAGAGACACAAGGGGATATCAGCGGGAAACATTCGATAGCAAATCAGGACGTAAGAATCACGATCTAGATCATAAAAAAGTTTATACGGTATGGTCATGGGTAACGAGGAGTCACGATTAAGAGAACGAAATAGATTCGCTTTAATTAAGCGATTAGAGGGTCTTGATAGGGTCGAGTAGTTTAGGATGAAGATATAGCAACATCGAGTGAGAATGGTCATAGCCGATGGGAAGGCTAGTGGAAGTTCTAGTGAAGGCAAAAGCAATAGGGAGTTCAAAAAGTGGCGATATTATCGAGTACGAATACGTGGTTCAAGGGCGACTGAAAAAGTTCAAAATGAGTTGCCAAGGCAGTCGCGGATGGAAGTCTAAAGGACAAGTTTAGCTATGTCCCCATCCACGTAGAACGATAAATAAAAGCGAACCGCAGTGCACTTGGGTTGATCAGACCATCATGCACCGGTTCTGATTAGACAATATGTTAGTGAGCGCGCTCAATAACATAAGTCATGAACAAACTCGATAAAGAATAAGCTTGCAAAAACTAGACTACATTAGCATCATTAGTCAAAAATGGTAAATACGTAGGCACGGGAGATTAAGGTTTAAAGAAGGTAGAACGATTCTAAGTCATACAGTCGTCCTATTCTTGTCCAATTCCTTGGTTGGCTAGACGGTTTATGTCCTCTAGATTCTAGGATCTAAATATGCTTGCTAATATAGGTCACTAGGTCCAAGGGGTTGCTAGTTCATAAGGCCAGTTCATAAGGTATTCTACCCAACTTAGAGAATTAAACTAATGGTGCGATAGGTCCAGCAATCAAGAGAAAATGCAAAGTTAAGCATGTAAGGATTTAAGTAGAACAAAAATCATACATCGGGTTGAAAGAATCGAGTTGAGGTCGAGTCTCATCTCAAGTTAAAAGTATATTGGTTTCCCGGTAGGGATTAGAGTCCAGTCATTTTGACCCGAAAGTCGCAATATGAAATTAGAGTACAAGGAGACGTGTTTTAGTGGCACGTGATATACCTACACGAAGGTGAGCTCGTCTAGGTCTTGCATGTGAAATTTGTTGGAAGGAAAAGTCTAGCATTGTGCTTCAAATATCAAAGTCATGATAGGGAACGCCGAATGATCAAAAATAGAAAGTGGGTTTTCATAACGCACTAATTAATGCCCAAAAAAAATGAAGGTTAAAGCACAAATAACGATAATTAGGAAGCGTAGGTCAAGGCTAAATAAGCTAGAGAGACAATTTCTAGAAAAAGTTCATAGATAAGGGTATGGTCAAGGAGATGGTTCTAATCATTTCTAGTTTCAAACAATTAGATGGTCATGAATAAGGATCTAGGTTTTGAGGGAAGGTCGAGTAAGTCAAGATATGTTCATCGGTTTGGTCGATGACTAATTACACTTGTGTATATGCAATATCATAGTCATAGGTGGCATGGCAATCTAATGTGGAATACTTCTATCTCACTATGGTGACCTTACTTGCTTATTGGTCCTCTAATCCAAAATTTCAAGTTTCTCGAAAGTTTCTCGAAAGTTTCTCAATAAAATTTCCAAGATACTCCGTAAAAATTCCAATTATCTTAGACTGTCGATTTTAATCAAAATTTTAAATCTCTATTCAATCTCGTAACAACCCTTGTATATCATAAATCGAATATATTTTTTTCCAAATATTTAAACACAACCTTTAAATATGTTTATCAGCCGAAAAACAATGGAACCTTTAAATAACTCATGAATTTAAATGCTATATCTCCAAATGTGTATATCTAGCTTCCAATAAGTCACAAGTACTCCCTTTTTCTTTTTCTTTTTCCAAAATTTAAATATCCATAATCAAGACTTTAAATTCGAAATCTAAATAACTTTATATGTATCATAGATCATATGAGCAAATTTTAAATTTTCAAATTTTCCTTCAAGTCGGTTTCATATTTTCCAAAATATTTCAAACAAAAATTTTACCATTATCTCTTCAAGCTCAAAATTAAATCCTATAATTCATAAATCGTAGAATCAATTTAAATCCTCAAGCCCTCTAATAACCTGTAAATCATAAACCCTTCGTACTCTCTAGTCGATACAAAATCATAACTTATAATTTAACACACTTTAATAAATTCAAGATAAACTTTAACATATTCAATCCCAACTTAAACTAAATCGTAAATCATGTGTCACAATTTAAAGATGTTTTCCAAATATATCCCAATAAATCATAAATTATTTCACAATTTCTAAAAATCATAACCATAAATTTGTTTTCGCGATCTAGCTGTCCTCTTGTGTATACCACCTTGTAATAGCAAAAATAGAATTCCAACTATCATTTGAAAGTAGTAATATGCTACTACCCAACTTGGAATTAACTAATTCTAAAAATCATATTTCTAGGAAAATAAATGCCTCTACAACTCAAATAAAATCTCCATGCATATTAATTGTCAATGTAATCCATCTAGCCATGTGTTTAACCTATGGGCATATACTAGTGTAGTCATCTTACTAAACACGAAACTAAGAATTTACGGTGGAAGGAGTCAAGCAAGATGCAAATCAAGGGGGTCGAACGAGAGTTCGGAAGTCAAGTAGGTGGATGAGATTCTAAACTCTAATCCTATATTGCAGGCCCATTCGGTACAGTCATGTAACCGAAACGGCAAACTTGACCTGCATAGGCCACCACAAAAACATGTAACGCCCCAGTCCCAAAATACGTAGGACTAGAACGTAATCATGCCAGCTGTATACATACGAAGTATATGGACCCTCGTATATATACATAAGCTGTAAAATACAGTAACCAAGGTACTAAATCTCATCCACAAAGATAAATATGATATAAAAGTAACGTTGAACTTGTCATGTACACAATAGTTGGGCGGAGACAAAGTCCACTACCAACCAAATTTAAATATGGAAAAATATACAATGAAAGAATTTAGCAAAGCGAGAGCAATGGCGAGTCCAAGAGCAATCACCACGAAGGAAGGAATGGCCTTAGCTAGAGCACCTGCAAGAAATCACGGAACACACACCTGGCGAGATAACCAGGTCCTCAGAGGGACGTAACAAGATACATCAACATGCCACATAACTGAATATATATACTATGTCATAAATCACAAGTAAAGTAAATAGTCCCACTCGTAACAAGTTCCAATACCTCATCATCGAAACAGTGGACTACCCCTACAACCAAACAAGGACAAGGGGTAGTACACCATACCGCGATGCGATATTGTCCCGACTTCTCCCCTCTTCTTCTCCGCTCACCCCCTCCGATCAAACCCCCGCTCCAAACGCCGCCGCCCCACTTCCGTCCCTCCGCCGTCGCGCCCTTGGCCGAACCCTCGTGCCGCCTCCGCCCCCTTCTTCCAGCCTCTCCGACCTCTCCTTTCCTCTCATCCTCCTCCGCGTGCACCACTCCGGCGCCGCCCACGACCAGCGGCCGCGCATCCTCTTCCTCCCCACTCCCTCCGCTCTCTCTGTCTTGATCTTTCCCCATCCTCTTTATCCCTCTCCTCAGTCCTTCCTCCTCCTTTGTTTTTTTGTTGTTTGGTTATTTTTTTGTGTTTTTGTTTTTTGTCTTTCCCGCAGTTGAATTGAATGGAATGAAGTCATTTCGAGGAATCAATAGATAGTTTTGTTCGGTTGTGTGGCCCAAAGCACAGCTAATTGTTTTATTTATTATTATTATTATTAATTTTTGCTATTACAGTAATATAAAGTTAGTTATTATTATATGTAATATGATTATAGAAGTTAGATTATAAAACATAATTATTAGTATGAGTAGTAGTAATTAGTATTACCACTGTTATAGTTGGCCTACTTGTATTGATATAATTAATTTCATAATGGATTACCAACATCAAAAATTAATATTTACAAAATCTAGTTTAGTTTTAAATCTAAAATATATGATTATATATTCCTAGGTTATTGTGAATGAGTTTTTTTGACTTAAATTATTTTATGTACATATATCTTAATAAGTAAAAAAATATAGTTTTAAATATTTTATAAATATTTCTCGATCTTCAAATAGTTAGTAAAAGTATATATATATTTTCTCCAAAATTTTATTCTTTTTAACTAATATAGTTTTCTATCGCAAAACCTTATTTTTATAAAATTAGAGTTTTTGCCTAAAACGATTCATCTAAAAACTATTTTTTTTACTAATAAAAATATATTTCAAGTATTACAAAACTTTTTTTTTCTAAAAACGTATATATATTATGAACTATCCAAAACCCTTCAAATATCTATTCTTGTCCATAACCAAATCAAATTCTTTCCATCTTCTTGCGAACCTCGAACAATCCTATATCGTCCCTAACCAAACTGACCGTTCTGGACCCGATGCACCAGTCTGTACCACCATAAGAGGTCACCTTGCATAGTTGTTACCCGAAGTCGAAGTTCGTGCCACATTGATCATCACAGCACACCAGATGCTCTACCAGGCAAGACACCTTGCCATTTGCTGTTTATTTATTTTAGCTTATATTTCATGCATTATTTATTTTCTTTATGCAAAATAAACTGTGATACATGGCATAACCTGTTAGAACTTACTGTTCATTTATATTTTCTGCTATGTATTATTTTTCTTACATATTAAACCTAGATTTAAGGGACCATCTTGTGTGTTGCATTCATGGCCTTGACACGTTGTACCACGAAGTTGTGTGTCGCATGTAGAACACGGACGTGCGTGATTGGCTGGCCACCAGTACGTACAAGCCGTTCGATAGGAATAATCGCTAATAGAGATTGCATGCTAGTTTGACTTAGCGGTTATAGTAGTTTTTTGTTGTGGATACAACACAGTAGGCATTGGGCGGGGAGGACAATTCCTTAGCGTATGGGCTTCGATGCACTTTCTTTTGTGACCCGGATTCTCCGCTGGAGATACGGGGTTGATGACCCATGATTACTGACGGCCACTGACGTTCTGCGGAACATTATGCTCTTATTGATTGGGCCTCTAGTGCCCCAAGGGGGGACTATGCCGATCCTATTTAGCCAGGGCCCATGCGTAGGAAGGATTGTTCTTAACTACATTTTACTTAAAATGGTTAGGCACCTTTATCCGTTAGGTACGAGTACTTTTGGTTTGGGTACTTGTATCTGACCGTAGCTTGGAACAATAACTTGTCGCAGATTAGTTCGTCACATCTTGTCCTTGTGTGGTTGTAGGTGTGACTTACTACTTCGATGAGAAGGTATTGAACCTTGTTGGGGTCCGGATACCATATTGGATTCATAGCATGGAAAGATACGTCACCGTGATTTAGTTTACCATCTCCTGTCCTTGTTTGGTTGGGGGGATGGTACGCTTGTTCAATAGATATGTATTGGACCATGTTATAATTCAATTGACTTATTTATTTGAGCAATATTTATTCAGTTTATATGGCATGATATTATGTGTCTTATTACGTCCCTCTGAGGACCTTGTTATCTCTCCAGGTGTGTGTCCTTGTCTTTCGCAGGTGTTCTAGCTCTAGCCGTGACCATCTCTATTTCTTCGAGGATGATTGTACTTGGATCGTCTTCGCTTCGCTCGCCACTCATTTCATTTTCCATGTATTTTTCCTTATTTTGTTGGTAGTGGATTTGTCTCCGCCCAACATATTGTATCAAGACAATTCCTTATCATTATATGATATCTTTTATTCATTTATTTTGTGTGGATGAGAATAGTTATGGTTCTACTGCATTTTACAGCTTACGTATATTTATTATACGGCTGGCATGTCTACGTTCCTAGTCCTACGTATTTTAGGACTGGGGCGTTACATGTTTTTGTGGTGGCCCATGCAGGTCAAGATAAATTGTTTGGTTACTTTACCGTACCAAGCAAGCCTGTGAATAGGATTAGAAGTCTAGGATCTCATCCGCAAACTTAACCTTTTTCCTCGATTCTATATTCGACAGACTCATCGATTGCATCTTGCTTGATTCCTTCTATCATTATTCTTATCTTTCTTTCGTGCTTGCTAGAGATTGACCCTACTAGTTAGATGTCCCAACACCCTTAGCTTAATTCTTTAAGTTGGGTAGAATATCCCACGACCTGACACACCCTTGACCATTAAGGGAATAGAAATAGTATTATCTAGACCATAGAGACTAAAAGAATTTAACCTATTTGGTCAACCAAGCCTTGGTCAATAAAACCGTAGAATGATGGTATAGGAATAAACAAGACTAAGATCCTTATGACTCTTAGACTATAAATATTGGTTCTTATTTCATCTACCCTCGTGCCTATGATTTACTATCTGGACTAATGATGCTAATATAGCCTAGTATTTGCAAGCTAATCCTTTATCGAGCTTGATCAAGGCTTATGCTATTGAGCGGCCGCTTACTAACGTATTGTCTACTCAGAACTGGTGCATGATGGTCTGATCAACCGAGTGCACTTTGGTTCGCTTATATCTATCGTTCTACGTGGATGGGGACATAGCTAAGCTTGTCCTTTAGATTCCCATCCGCGACTATACCTTGACAACTCCTTTTGAATTATTCGGTCGCCTTTGAACCAAGTATTTGTATTCGATAACGCCTCCTTCGAACTCTATATTGCTTTCGCCTTCACCTATTTTAGAAGGACGAAAACGTTATACTAGAAATTCCTCTAGCCTTCCTATCTATTATGACCATACCGTATTATTTTTCTACGATCTAGATCGTGATTTCTTACGACATGATTTTGTTATTGATTGTTCCCCATCGATACCCCTTGTGTCTTCTCATCCCCCTACAAATTCTTAATTTCGAGGACGAAATTCTTTTAAGTTGGGTAGGATGTAAAACCCCTGAATATCTACTATATTTTTTATTATTAAATTTGGTACTGATTTAAAATTTTATTTTGTACGTCGCGCACGAAATTTTATTTTTCGTAGTTGCTCGATGAATGCGAATATGTGCGAGCGTACATATTTTAGAAAAACATTTTTGTTCTATTTTTTATAGTTTCAAATAATAGATATGATAATTAGTTTTGCTATCATTTTTAAGTTTGTTATTTTTAATTCATTTCTAAAAGTTATTAATAATCAATAATATTTTGTATACTAGAAAAGCATAATTAGGTAAAAAAAAATATTTTGTGCATGCATATATTTCGTAATTATTTATTAGTTTATTTAAAATAATAATATAATTTTTGAAATTATTATTATTAGTATTTTTAGAAAATATATTTGAATTTATTGTGGCCATTTTAAATCTCGATTTGATTTTATGGAAATAGTTAAAAGATAAAATATATACTTAAATTGAGTTTAGAGTATCTAGTTTTAAATTGGAAATTTAATTTGAATTTGGATTTGATTATTGATTTAAATTAAATTGGGTTTAAATATCCTAATCCTTATCTTAATGGGAATTCCCACATCCTATAAATAGGCAGGTACTCCTCCATTATTTCTCCACAAGCCATAATTATTCCACAAATATTTCTCCACCCACGTGAGTGCATCGTGTCCATGCTCCCCCACTCAATATCTTATTCCATATTTATACACATATATTATTTATCTCCTTCCCCGTGTCGGACACACCCGACAAACAATAAATCCTAACCCTAAACCTAGCTAAATTGGTCGGACCACCCCTGGATCCCTTCCCCGACTCCCTCAATGCTTCCCTCGCCTCCGCCGGGAACCAACACTGCCTCTCTACCATGACAGAAAACGCACATACCACCAGAATCCTTTTTTCGATCATCACCAGTTCCCTACAACCATCATCACCACTGCCGTGGCTAGCCTCCCAAGATCCACCAACCGAATTCCCAAACCACCCCCATCTCCTAGCCGATGATCGACGACTCACCATCACCATCGCCTCGCCTGACCAAACCCTACCAACACCGTCACCATCACCACCACACCCCGGGCCGCAGCCACCCTCGGACCTCGGCCAACTCCGACCAATAACCACCAACAGCCCAAAATCCCCAAATTTAAAACCCTAAAACCTAGACTCACCTCCACCGTGAGTTCCTCGGTCCCGGCCAGCGCCGCTGCAGGACCCGCCCTCTCTCTCTTCCCGGCATCACGACCACTCCGAGCTCGACGTCGGTGAGCGACCTCCTATGGCTGGAACCGCCAACACAGCGACCCTTGTCGCCGCCCCTGTCCTCGATCTCCGCCGCGTCGAGCTTACCCCCGCTCGCCGGCCACCCTCTCCGCGTTCCTTCGCCGCTCCAGCGACCAGCGCCGCCCCCGAACGCCGGCGCCGCGTCATCCCGACTTCTCTCCTCTTCTTCTCCGCTCACCCCCTCCGAACAAACCCCCGCTCCAAATGTCGCCGCCCCGCTTCCTTCCCTCCGCCGTCGTACCCTTGGCCGAACCCTCGTGCCGCCTCCGCCCCCTTCTTCCAGCCTCTCCGACCTCTCCTTCCCTCTCCTCCTCCTCCACGTGCACCACTCCGGCGCCGCCCGCGACCAGCGGCCGCGCATCCTCTTCCTCCGTACTCCCTCCGCTCTCTCTGTCTCGATCTTTCCCCATCCTCTTTATCCCTCTCCTCAGTCCTTCCTCATCCTTTATTTTTTTGTTGTTTAGTTTTTTTTGTGTTTTTGTTTTTTTCTTTCCCGCAGTTGAATTGAATGGAATGAAGTCATTTCGAGGAAATAGTAGATAGTTTTGTTCGGTTGTGTGGCCCAAAGCACAGCTACTTGTTTTATTTATTATTATTATTATTAATTTTTGCTATTACAGTAATATAAAGTTAGTTATTATTATATGTAATATGATTACAGAAGTTAGATTATTAAACATAATTATTAGTATGAGTAGTAGTAATTAGTATTACCACTGCTATAGTTGGCCTACTAGTATTGATATAATTAATTTCATAATGGATTACCAATATCAAAAATTAATATTTGCAAAATCTAGTTTAGTTTTAAATCTAAAATATATGATTATATATTCCTAGGTTATTGTGAATGAGTTTTTTTGACTTAAATTATTTTCTGTACATATATCTTAATAAGTAAAAAAAATATAGTTTTAAATATTTTATAAATATTTCTCGATCTTCAAATAATTAATAAAAGTATATATATATATATATATATATTTTCTCCAAAATTTTATTCTTTTTAACTAATATAGTTTTCTATCGCAAAACCATATTTTTATAAAATTAGAGTTTTTGCCTAAAACGATTCATCTAAAAACTTTTTTTTTTACTGATAAAAATATATTTCAAGTATTACAAAACTTTTTTTCCTAAAAACGTATATATATTATGAACTATCCAAATCCCTTCAAATATATATTCTTGTCCATAACCAAATCAAATTCTTTCCATCTTCTTGCGAACCTCGAACATCCCTATATCGTCCCTAACCAAACTGACCGTTCTGGACCCGATGCACCGGTCTGTACCACCATGAGAGGTCACCTTGCATAGTTGTTACCCGAAGTCAAAGTTCGTGCCACATTGATCATTGCAGCACACCAGACGTTCTACCAGGCAAGACACCTTGCCATTTGCTGTTTATTTATTTTAGCTCATATTTTATGCATTATTTATTTTCTTTATGCAAAATAAACTGTGATACATGGCATAACCTGTTAGAATTTACTGTTTATTTATATTTCCTGCTATGTATTATTTTTCTTACACATTAAACCTTGATTTAAGGGACCACCTTGTGTGTTGCATTCATGGCCTTGACACGTTGTACCATGAAGTTGTGTATCGTATGTAGAACACGGACGTGCGTGATTGGCTGGCCACCAGTACGTACAAGCCGTACGATAGGAATAACCGCTAATAGAGATTGTATGCTAGTTTGACTTAGCGGTTATAGTGGTTTTGTGTTGTGGATACAACACAGTAGGCATTGGGCGGGGAGGACAATTCCTTAGCGTATGAGCTTCGATGCACTTTCCCTTGTGACCCGAATTCTCCGCTGGAGATACGGGGTTGATGACCCATGATTACTGACGGCCACTGACGTTCTGCGGAACGTTTTGCTCTTATTGATTGGGCATCTTGTACCCAAGGGGGGACTATGCCGATCCTATTTATAGCCAGGACCCATGCGTAGGAAGGATTGTTCTTAACTACATTTCACTTAAAATGGTTAGGCATATTTATCCGTTAGGTACGAGTACTTTTGGTTTGGTTACTTGTATCTGACCGTGGCTTGGAACAATAACTTGTCGCGGATTAGTTCGTCACATCTTGTCCTTGTGTGGTTGTAGGTGTGACATACTACTTCGATGAGAAGGTATTGAACCTTGTTGGGGTTCGGATACCATATTGGATTCATAGCATGGAAAGATACGTCACCGTGAATTAGTTTACCATCTCCTGTCCTTATTTGGTAGGGGGATGGTACGCTCGTTTAATAGGTGTGTATTGGACCATGTTATAATTCAATTGACTTATTTATTTGAGCAATATTTATTCAATTTATATGGCATGATATTATGTGTCTTGTTACGTCCCTCTGAGGACCTGGTTATCTCTCCAGGTGTGTGCTCTTGTCTTTCGCAGGTGTTCTAGCTCTAGCCGTGACCATCTCCATTTCTTCGAGGATGATTGCACTTTGATCGTCTTCGCTTCGCTCGCCACTCATTTTATTTTCCATGTATTTTTCCTTATTTTGTTGGTAGTGGATTTGTCTTCGCCCAACATATTGTATCAAGATAATTCCTTATCATTATATGATATCTTTTATTCATTTATTTTGTGTGGATGAGAATAGTTATGGTTCTACTGCATTTTACAGCCTACGTATATTTATTATACGGCTGGCATGTCTACGTTCCTAGTCCTACATATTTTGGGACTGGGGCGTTACAATTTTAATGGCCTAGTAAAAAGTTTGATAAATGGTTATATATAATATATATGTTATTACCATTCATTTGATAATTATTATAATAAATAATGTCTTTATAGATTCTTTTACGATTTTTGGAATCATAGGTTAGATACAGGTTTATAATAGTTTTGGCTAATACTTATATTCAAGTATAGAATTATATATTATTGTTATATGCATACCAGGTATATATACTCTATTTATGCATGGGCATATGTATATGATAAATATGTAGACGACTTCTTAATTAAAATTTTAGTTGTAAATATAATGAATAATTTTCTTAAAATATTATTTTGTATATTTGGTATTTATGGACTATATACACATGTATGTATGTAATATATATATAGTATATTGATTACGTTCTTATATATCTAGATAAGAAAAAAAATACAAACTGATGAAGAATTATGCACTGTTCATCTTCCAAAAGAGAAGGAACCCGAATACACAGCGCATGCAAATTTTTTCGAGTTTGGCTCGTCCAAACAAACTCAAATTTTGATAGGATTTCACCAAATTTTCTCCAGAATATTGTTGATGATATCCTCTTCAATTCAACCTAAAATTCCAATCCCAATCATATCATCTTGGATTTGAAATTTGACTTAAAACCTCTCTACACATTGGAGACGATATATTTTTAAAAGGGAGAAACCTCCTCAAGAACCCGACCCCAGCCTCCCTAGACCTGTGCATGCTACCCTCGGCGACCCCCAACCTCTGCACCGCAGTGGGATCGTCGAATTTGCACCTTCGGCCGCCTGTAAAAGCGAGGCAGAGACGGCGTGCATTAGTAGATGCAAAACAGCAGACTAGTTGTAGCAGCCAAGAGCCTGTCCTCGTGTCCTGATTTCTCTGTCGTCACCCGATCATTGTCTGATCTATCTTGGCAGGTTCGAACTCAATCTAACCCTCTTTCAATCCTATCAATTATTTTATATTGGTTGGTACTAGGTCTTCCGAGAAATTGAGTCGAAAACCCAGAAAAATCACTTTTTCTGAATATTGAAACAAACCCTGTTTGGAAGGCCGATCTTCGTCAATCCAGTGAGAAATCTAGGAATCTATTTGAACAGACCTATAGACAACCTATAGGATATGGAAACCCCATTATTAGTTTTATTTCTAGTGGTTTAGACATTAAGATAAATCGACTCAAAAATAGAGAAAAATTAGGAAAAACTGTTTTTGAAAACTAGAAAATCATCGATACGGCATTCGTCCCGACAAACCGGGCGACATGGTCGTAACCCATAAGCATCGAAAGACGTGTATGGATGTTTTCGACGTGTGGGAGTTAACGAAACTCAATTTCGTTGTACGTGCACGACGAAATCGATGCGTATCCGTCAAGATACCCCGTATCAACCCCTTTGCAAACTAGCCCATAACTTCGTGCATGTTCGTCGTCTCGAGACGAAACTTATGCCAATAGGACCGTATCATTTTTTTGGTCCTGTATACCAAGTTTGGTCCAATTCTGAGAAGGTCGACTGGAACGCTATTTTGGTGGGCCCGCGACATGATCCAACGAGCGAATTTGTACATGGCCCACCGAAATTCAACTTTGGATATACGATTGTATTTGTATCAAAAAACTAGACTCGTAGATATATAGTTTAATGAATTTAGAGATCGTAGATACTGGCACGCTTTTCGGTGCAAAGCGGATCCAACAACGGATATCGTTTTGGCCCAAAATTACCATTTTGCCCCTATGTCCAGAATATGACTTATGGGTAGGCTATCCTAGCTAATTTGACTCTGAAAATGTTGGCAATGTCTGTTTCAGCGTCCGGAGGCGTTTGCAGGAGTTTAGATTTTGTGATTATTTGATTTGACAAGTTGTTTGCGGGACATGTTGCTACCACCAAGCAAGTATAACTTGACTTCCTCTACAGCTTTATTTACATGCTTATTTCTCTTATTATCTAGTTTTTCTAGCTGATTATTGACATGTGTTTTGCTCATATCATGCATACTAGTTTATATTTATTGTCCTTGCTCATAGTTAGCCTTGTTGTTCATATTGGACCTTTTCTCCCATGTACTTGGTTGAGTCTTATCGTAGAATGAGTGCGATGTAACTGAACCGCTATTTCTTTGTTTTGATTTTCTCAACCTGCGAGTCCACACTCGGGGCTGTAGGAGCGTAAAAAAAATGCTTCATAGACCAAGTCAAAGAAATAGAGCTTTACGCTCAAACAGGCTATTCTACGCAGGCTTTCCTACACAGGCTACTTTACGCGAGATGTTTTTACGCCAGCTACTTTACACCGGGGACAGGCTGTTAGATCATGCATTTAATGCAAGTAATAATGAATCTGACATAATGATTTGCTGATAGCGTATAACACAGAATTCGAAGAGATTTGATTTACACAGAAACCAACATTATCGTTTAGTGTGTGGACTGGGCTACTTTACACTCAAAAGATGGCTTCTTTTACGCATGAATACTATATGAGCTTTTTATGCTCAAAGTTGACGTGTGCGTAAAGTTTATTTGGGCTACCTTTTACGCTCAAGGCTGTTTTATCAGCCACTTTACGCGAGAAGTCTATTTTTTGGGCTATTTTACGCCTAGTCTACTACTTTACGCTGAAAATGTATTTTGGGTCATTTTTATGCCCGATTGTTTCTGACTATATGAGAACGTGGTTTGCTTATGTGGCTTTCATGCCACACTTATCGAGGGACATGTGTACGTGCCCTCCTTATTTTGTTGAAGTACTGGGACACGTGTCATCCCACGTAAAGTTCATGGATGACAGTTGCTAGCGTAAAACTCCAATTTGGATGCTTTTTACGTATGATGTGTTTTAGTCTATAAATAGACTGATTTTTATAATCAATAAAAATTAGAGAGAGAGAGAGAGATAGAGAGAGACAGGAGAGAATACATCAGAGACTTTGATTTTCCAGAGCATTCTTCTTCAACCTTTCTTCCAGAATAGAGTGAAGCAAAGCAGGAAAGTATTCGACCTCGCCATCAGTGCCCAAGTGCGTCGATACCTTTCTGGTGACCTAGTTCTTCCTGTTGTTCATCTTCCTGCAGTACTCTTCATCATCATCGTATGGTCCAAGGAACAAAGTGATCGTCTTCAGATCAGACTTCCATAGCAATACTTTCCAGAACAATTTATACTTCTTGTACTTTTTCTCGTTTTATTTCAAAAGCCAATTTTAGGCATTTTGTTAAGTGAAACAAAATGGCGACTCTACTGGGGACGACCTTTTCCTCTGACGAGAAGGCAATTGCTCAATATGATGATGTGTCGGTCGGATCGACAAAGAAGACTCTGGTTGTACACTTCGACCAGACTGCCTACGAAGAAATGCTCCGAACTGGGGGTAGTACTCGCTGCTCCAATGTTCAGAAATCGCGAAAAGCACGAAAAGTTTGGATTTCCAAATCCAAAGCATCCTCGGATCTCCCTACTGTCTCTGAAGGCAAAGGAATCCTTCCTACTCCTGATGTAGGGGCTCCCGTTTGTAACGAGACAGTCTTTACTTCAGTGTTGCACCCTGAGCGTAAAAACCAATCTTCCGTCGGTGACGGAGAAGATTCCTAAGTTTTACGCCCAGCGCGTAAAAGCCAAGTTTTACGCTCAGCGCGTAAAAGTGAGGTTTTACGCCCAGCGCGTAAAAACCAAAATTTATGCTCTGTACATAAGAACAAGTCTCCCGTCTGTGACGTGGTAGACTCCAATGCTTTACGTTCTGAGCGTAAAAATAAGTCTCCCGTCTGTGACGTGGTAGACACACAAAATTTACGCTCCACGCGTAAAAGAAAATCTCCCGTCTGTGACGTGGTAGATACTCATGTTTTGCGCTCTACGCGTAAAGATAAATCTCCTGTCTGTGACAGTTTAGATAAAATTTACAATAATGTTTTTACATCTAAAGTGAATTCACCTGTACGCAACCAGCGTAAAAATATTGTTGGTAAAACTTTGGTTCTTTACCAACAGCCTTCTTACACTGCTTTACGTAAGGTACCAAACCTACAAATTACGCGTAATGCTGATGGAGTTCTTTGTACTCAAAAATCTTAGGATTTACGCACGCAACTCCAAGCGCGTAAAAATGTACAGTTTGGTTCTGCGAATGCAGCCAGTAATCTTCTTTATACACAAGGGACTAAACGTTTCTCTACCCCAAATGTAATAAGGAAGACTACTCCATCTACTCCCTCTACTCCTTCTGATTTATGCGAGTTGCTAATACAAAAGCATAAAAATAGACAATCTCCTATGACACTTCCCCAAGAGAATCACCATTGTGAGTGTTACCAAATTGTAATCAAATGTTGTTGTTCGGCTTCTAAACAGTCAGTTTTTGACTGATTAAGCTTCAATGCGCCTCAACAATAAGTTGATGACCAAGAACATGAGTTGTTATATGCGTCAATCAACATGGCATCTCATACCAACAGAGGACGACGTCCAAGACGCAACTCGTCCCAGACTCCAAGTCAACAATAATTCAACAGACTTCTTGATTCTTTTGAAGGAGTATATCAGAATACTAGATCAAAAAGACAAAGACAGTTGCAGACTTCTGATTCAGAAGCTGGGGGTACTCAATCTTTTGAGTCTGAAACTGATAGTGTCGATTCATACCTCTATACCAATCCCTCTGTATCTTCAAGAGAGGTTGAATGCTATGCTATTGGCGATGAACCGGAGACGTCATCTGCTAATATAGAACAACGTCTCTCTGCCGTTGAGCAATCATTAAAGGACATGCTTACTATGATGCAAAGCATGCACCAGATAATAATGACTCATCAGACTGCTCAGCCGACAGTAGTAACACCGGTGCAGGTAGCAGCACAAACTCAAGATAGTCAAGGGGTTGATATACCTTTGAATAATTAAGAGCCTGCTGTCAATCAAAATTATGCATCTCCAGATCATATCATTCCAGAAGATGTACCACCTCCGGTAGGGGTCACGGTACATCCAACAACTATTCAATCAAATGTGCTTCCTCAAACCAGTGAAGCTATTCAAGCAGTGCGTGAACTAAAAGCACAGTTTGAAGTTCTGAAGCACAAAGATCAACTTCAGAGGTTAGGGATTAAGCAACCTTATCCTTCTCATTGGAATGATGTACCCTTTCCTCCGAAATTCTAGCCACAATCAATGGTATTTTTTGATGGAAAGGCTTCTCCTAGTCAGTATATCAATTACTTTGATATTATGACTGTACATCTGCAGAAAAATAATGCTCTTCTCACTCGAGTGTTCATCGGGCGCTTGACAGGTTCAGCTTACGACTGGTATCGTAGTTTACCCGACAATTGCATTTCGTCTTTTGACGAATTTAAAGCAATGTTTCTCTCCCGCTTCTGTAAAGGAGGTATGGATATGAATATGTCCTCCTTAATAGAGATCAAACAGAAGGAGAAGGAAGATACTCGGACGTTCATCGAATGTTTCCGACAGGTAACTTTGAAAATGCCTCCTGGTATGCCAGATTCAGCGTTGATTGATACATGCAAGATGAATATGCGGCCATCCATTGTTGTCTTCATGGGTTCCCAATTCACAGACTGGGCCTCGTTTATTATAGCAGCAGTTTCTGCCAAGACCAATGGTAGGTTGGCTCGTGAACATGGGATGATTTTTGCCTCAGAGGACAAAGAAAAGAAAGGCTCTTCTGGTAATAATTCTGGCAATCGTAATGGGAAAGGAAAGGATACCCTTATGGTTAATCTTTCCAAAAACAAAATGACGTCGAATAATCAGGAGTCTTCTAAGCCAAAAGAAGGATACTCTTTTGACGAGAGCGATATCCCAGGGATATTCCAATATCTGGTAAAGAGTGGCAAACTCCAGATTCCGGAGCCAAAAAGGCCTAATGAGGTGAATCTGACTGACAATCCCAAATATTGTATATATCACAGATATATAAATCACCCCACTAAGGCTTGTTATGTCCTAAAGAAGAAAATCCAAGAGTTGATAAATGCCAATGCCATCGCTTTAACTAACGATGAGCATACAGTCACAACCAATATGGTTTCTCTTCAATTTAGAGGTTTTCCTCCACAGCAAGTCCCAGATGGAATTGTCCCAATTCTGAAGGCGGCGATGAAGATTGTGAATATCCTACCTGCCAGAGAGGAAAATGAAGGATTGTTGCCTCTCATATTAAAGAATGGTGAAATCATGTGGGTACATCCTGACTTAGTACTTGAAATGGAGGATGAAGGTAAAACTTTAAAATCCAAGAAAGGTAGAAAAGTTAAAACCTGCAATATGATTTCTCATGTTATTCCAGATCCTGATGATTTGGATCATCTTTGGGATGGCATTCCTTTGGAGGATAGACTGAAAGGTTTAAATATATGTCCTCCAAGTTTGGCTCCTCCTATTAAACTCAAACTTTCTCATCAGCAGTGGTTAGCTATGAATAGTGTCCCCTTATACAGGGCACAACAAGTTTTTGCTGCTTATAAAAAATCTCCTACAGGAATTTTTCCTCATGTCCCGAATACTCCTTTTCCTGTGGTTACAGAGGTTTCTGTCTCTTCCTCCTCTGTTAAACCATCCATTGAAAGTCCACTGCCCATTCACTTGTACAGTCAACAATCAGTCCATCTCATGAAAAAGATGGGCTATAACTTTCAAAAGACAGAGGATTTGAACTGTGATAAAGGAATGCGACTTCCTTTACATATTTAAAGTCAAAAATCCATTATTGGATTGGGTTCTGAACTTTCTCTTAAAAATCCTCGCAAGAAGAAGGCTAAGGAAAAGAAGACTAAATCCTACAATATGGTACTTCCTTCTCATGATTCTGAAGAAGAAAGCTTTGCTGGTACTAGATCTGGGAAAGAATACCACAAAGATTACGAGGGATCTTCCAAAGAAGCAGAGGATATTGTAGAAACGATCCCAGTTCAACCATCTCCTGTTCCTGCTAAACCATCGGTGGTTGAGAAAGGGAAATAGAAAGCAGTACGCTTTGACGTTCCCTTGAAATCTGCTTCAAATCAAGGGGTGGTGATGAAGCCCTATAAATTTGATATTCTAGCTCAGTTAGCCAATATTCTGGCTAGACTCTCTATATTCGTGCTACTGCGTCTTTCTAAAGAAAGCAGAGAGACTTTGAGTGAAGCTTTGCTACAACCAGACTCATGCTTGGCTCAACTCAAGAGTCCTGATAATACACCAGTGTCGTGTCCACAATGTCATAGTGTGATGGAGGCAATTCCTAATATTACTTTCACACAAGAAGACATGCTATTGAAGTATAACAAGCACGACAGGCCTTTGTGCTACACTGGGTATATTGAATCCACTAAAATTGACAGGATTTATATTGATCCTGGGTCTTCTATTAGTATTATTCTTCAAAGTATGCTAAGACCTTTGAGGATTCATACAAGTGATTTGATTTATACTAGTACCATAATAGTTGGTTTCAACTCTGGCAACAGTAAACCACTAGGAAAGATTCGTCTAAAGATTCAGATTGGTGATCTTCGAACTATGGCTACTTTCTATGTTATCAACTCAAACGTATCCTACAACATCCTTCTTGGAAGACTGTGGATACATGAGCATAATATTGTGCCTTCAACTCTCCACCAATGCTTCAAGTACGTGGATTCACAAGGGGTTGTGAAGACTGAATTTGCTGATATCAATCCTTTCAAGGGTGTTGAAGCCTATTTTTCTGACTCAATACTCTACAAACAAGAGCATGTGAAGGAGATATCAGATATAGCTGAAGATCAATCACCTGTTGAAGATTAGTCTGTCAATGAAGATCCTCCGGAAGAGCAACCTTTGAAGATCAAAGTCAAAGGTCGAATCCAACTCCAACCTGTCAATGATCAACCTTTGGTGATCAAAGTCAAAGGAAGAACTCGAGCTTCATCTGAGGAATCAGTGAGTATTCCTGCCAAGAGCCAAGTTCAACTTCTTATGATCAAAGTCAAGGGACGTACTTCTCGTACGAATGATCCAGAACCACCATTGATCATCAACCTTGGCAAGTCTATACAGAAGACGGATGACGGTCCATTAATGATAAATCCTAAGCGTAGTACTCAACTTGTAAATGATGTAAATATTAATCATTCTGTACTTTCTGATATCAATGAAGATTTTCTTTTGGAGTATATGGCTGTCAAATTTGTTGAAAGAATGACTTTATCTTCTGATGATCACAGTCATCAATATCAAAATGACATAAATACAGAGGAAACATTGTACATTGATCATAAGGAAAATTCTTTTCCTCCTCATGTCGATGTTGGACCTTATGCTCAAAAGTTCCTAACATCTTCTCCCTATCTTCTTCCTGTAGTCTCGCCATCACAAGCTTGTGTAACTTTTAGACATCACAAAGAATCTTATTTTGTGATTCCGTCTGATAAGAAAAACAAGCACTAAATTGTGTTTGGCCTGGCTAGAAACATCCTTGTTGTTCAGACAGATGATCTTAGAGATAAAGATAAAGGAAAAATCCGAATTGACAAATATAGTCAACAATCTCTTAAGATTATCCAGAAAATAGGATATGATTTGAAGACTATGCAAGGTCTCAATCAAGACAAAGGTAGACGATTACCATTATGTGGTGATCCATTTTACCAGGATACTCGTCATGGGTTGGGATATGATCCATCCCATATATTTAATGATGATATACAAGAAGAATTCTCTTCTAGTTCTTCACAATACTCAGATTCGGAAGAAATCCATTTCATAGAATCTGATACATCCCACTCCTCATATGCTGGAGGAGACTATTACGATGAATCTGAGTGTGTATTCTCAGTCAACATGGTTCAAACTGAAGGCAAATCTGAGCCATTTGAAAACGACCCTTGGGCTCAACAGATGGATACCCAATGGGAGCTTCGTTCTGAACAACGACAGCCACCTACGAAGGATGAGATTCTCCAGATTGATGTTGGAGATGGAACTACGTCCAAGCCAATATTCATCAGTAAGAACCTTTCCGAAGATGAAAGAGAAGAGCTGATAAAACTGATTAAAGAATATATTGATATCTTTGCATGGAGTTATGAGGATATGTCGGATCTAGATCCTAAAGTTGCTACTCATAAACTTAATATTCTTCCTAATGTTAAGCCTGTGAAACAACAGCAACGATGTTTTCGACCAGACATGATGGATGCAATTGAAACAGAAGTCAAAAAGCTGATTACATGTGGCTTTGTTCGTGAATAACAACACCCAAACTGGGTTGCCAATATTGTTCCTGTTATAAAAAAGAACGAAAAAGTTCGAGTTTGTATAGATTTTCGAGATCTTAATGCAGCTTGTCCAAAGGACGAATTTCTACTTTCCATTACTGATGTCATGATAGATAATACATGCGGTTTTGAACGCATGTCTTTCATGGACGGATTTTCAGGATACAATCAGATTAAGATGCATCCAGGAGATGAGAAGCATACTGCTTTTCGTACACCCCTTGGAGTCTACTGCTATACGGTTATGCCGTTTGGTCTTAAAAATGCCGGTGCCATGTATCAACGGGCCATGAGCAACATCTTTCAAGAACATCTACGAAAGACAGTTGAATGTTACGTAGATGACATTGCTGTCAAAAATCGATCAAAAGATGATCACATTCAAGACATGAAGACAGTATTTGAATTGATGCGTCAGCATCAATTGAAAATGAACCCTACTAAGTCTTTCTTAGGGGTTTTCAGTGGCAAGTTTTTGGGATTTGTCATCACTTCTCAGGGTATCCATGTTGATCCTGATAAAATTAAAGTAATTCTTGAAATGTGTCCTCTACGCAATCTAAAAGAACACTGAGGCTTCCAGGGTCGCATTGCTTATATCAGGTAATTTATATCCAATCACTCTGGGAGATGTCAACCTTTCTCCCGTCTATTAAAGAAAGGTGTATCATTTGTTTAGGATGAAACATGTCAGAAAGCTTTCAATGACATCAAGCAATACCTTACAAATCCATATGTTCTGGTACCACCAGTGGTAGGAAGGCCATTTTTGCTATATGTTCGAGCATTGGATCATTCACTTGGTGCTCTTCTTGCACAGAAAAGTGATATGGGTCATGAACAAGCAATTTATTATCTTAGACGAATGATGGTCGGAGCTGAACACAGGTATACTCCTATAGAAAAGGAATGTCTGGCCTTGGTTTTTGCTGTTCAAAAGATACGACATTATGTGACAGGACAGACTATTCATGTCATCTCCAGAATAAATCCTATTTGGGTATTGATGAGAAAACCAAGCATTCTTAACTCCAGGTTAGCCACCTGGGCGATGTTGCTCACTCCTTATGACATGGTCTATGTACCTCAAAAATCAGTGAAGGGTCAAGCATTAGCTGATTTCTTAGCAGCTCACCCTATACCTGAAACATCGAAGCTATATAAGGACATTCCAGATGAAGTTGTGGATTGGAACATGACTTTAAAAGATGACATTTGGCAATTATACTTTGATGGAGCGTCACGAGTTGGACCTAAAGGCAATATCGTCTCTGGGGTAGGAATCGTCTTGGTTTTTCATGACAAAATGGTCATATACCGTGCTTATTCTCTCAATGAGCCATGCTCCAATAATGTGGCAGAATATAATGCTCTGCTCATTGGTCTCCAAGTAGCAAAATAATTGGACATCGAGTTCCTGGAAGCTTATGGAGGTTCTCAACTGATTGTTAATCAGGTTAGAGGGACATATGAAGTCAAAAATCCTGACCTCATCCCCTATCATCAAGTGGTAATCGAATTTGTCCTCTCATTTAAAGGATTCTTTATTGAATTCATACCACGTTCTCAGAATTTGGAAGTTGATGCTCTTGCTAGCTTAGCTGCAGATTTGGCTGTACCAATTTGAAGACAAAACACCATTACTTTGTTGGACCGAGACTTATTCTGTGTTAAGAATAATCTGCATATTGAACAGAGTTATATTACATAATCAAGTTCCCAACAGAGGGATTGGAGAAGTCTATTTATTGATTATGCGGTTCATGAGATTTTACCTGAAGATCCAAAAGAAGCTGCATCAATCAAGAGACGATTATTTCAATTTTATTATGATTCGTCTCTACATATGTTATATCGTCGTTCATATGATGGACTTTTGTTGCGCTGTCTTTCAGAAAATGAAGCTAAATAAACATTTCGTGAAGCTTATGATCGTGTTTGTGGTGCTCATCAACCAGGTCCAAAATTACAAGACCGCATTCGAAGAATGGGGTATTATTGGCCTTCAATGATAGCAGATGCTGTGGATTATGCCAGAAGGTGTAAAGCATGTCAGATTCATGCTGATTTTATTCATCAACCGTCTGAATTCCTACATCCTACAGCAGCTTCTTGGCCCTTCGAAGCTTGGGGCATGGACATTATTGGTCCAATTAACCCTCCTTATGTTAAGGGATATCGGTTTATACTAGCTATAACCGATTACTTTTCTAAATGGGCGGAAGCAGTTCCCCTTGCTGAAGTAAAAATATCTAATGTGGTTAGCTTCATTAAACATCATATCATTTATCGTTTTGGGATTCCCCGACGGATAATTCATGACAATGGACCCCAATTCGCCAGTCAGGCATTTTATAGATTCTGTGATAAGAATCGGATTCAAAATCTGGCTTCTACGGCTTATAATCCAGCTGCTAATGGTTTAGCCGAAGCTTTCAACAAGACGATCATCAAACTCCTCAAAAAGTTTGTCTCTTCTAATAAACGTGATTGGAATGAGAAACTTGGAGAATGTTTATGGGCTTACCGAACGACAGTCCGAAATCCTACTGGTTTTACACCATTTTCACTAGTTTACGGATGTGAGGCTGTCCTTCCACTGGAAATCCAGATTCTATCTCTTCGAATTGACATTGCTAACGAGCTAACTACTGAAAATAATGATCGCTTACGACTCCAAGAACTTGAAGGATTTGACGAGAAGCGTCTTCAAGCACAACAGCATATTGAGCTATATCAAGCCCGCATATCTTGAACTTTCAATCGTAAAGTTAAAGAGAGGGTATTCAAAGTCAGTGAACTAGTACTAGCTGTTCGAAGATCGATGGTGATGACTCATATGAGTAAAGGGAAATTCTAAGCAAAATAGGAAGGCCCTTATGTCATCGAGACAGTTTTCTCCAACGGTACCTATAGGTTGTCTAAACCTAATGGAGATTTGCTCATGATGCCGATCAATGGCAAATTTTTGAAGAAATATTATGTTTGAATTTCTTCCTTATTCCCCAGCTACCAATGTTTGGTTAAGCTTGGAGAGAAATTTTAATCTTTTATCTTACCAGTTGACTAAAAAAATTGGATCTATTATTTATCATGTTCTTAGGACCTCTGAATAAATATTAAGTCTGCTTGTTTTTCCTATCTATCATGTCCATTTGGCCTCTGAATAGATATTAATCTATTTTTCTTTGAGTTGTTACGATCTGTCATGTCCATATTACCTCTGATAGTATTGTATACTCTAAACAGAAACAAGATTTCATTATCTATCATGTCCATATTACCTCTGGATAGATACAATTTATTGAGTTTAGAAGACTTGTCATGTCCATATTACCTCTGATAAGTGTTTTCTATCTCATACATATTGTTTAAATTCAAAATAAATGATAGGATCACAAAAAAAATATTTTATTCATTTTTTGTGAACATTACAGAATGAATAAGATAAAAGATTATAAAAGCTCTTTATTTTTCTTAAGGCGGAGCAGAGATATCTTGAAGTAATTTTTGCAGCTCTGCTAGGCGCCTATCACGAGAGCTCAATACTTTCTTGGTAGCTTCAGCACGTCGAGCTTCGGGAGTACAAATATGAGAAAGTCCAACGAAGCTGACTATCAGCTTATCCTTGGCTCCATCAAGGATTCTGATCGTAGATTCAACTCCATAGACCTGTTCTTCCAAAATTGAGCTCTGAGTAAGGTGCTGGTCCCGAGCCAAGATCATCTGCTCCCTCTCTGCCTTCAAGCGAGCCAGCTCAGCCTCAGCTTCTTGAATTTTATCATTTTGTTACTGAATTTCCATATTTGAGGTGTCATAGGCTGCTCTATGGCTATCCGACTCAGGCTTTATGCCAGCCAAAAAAGCTTTTTCTTTGGCAATTTTATGCTATATTCATGAAGGGCTTCATTATATCTCGTCTCCCGAGCGAGGTAATCAGCCGATAAGACGTCATACTCTTCTTAGATGAGACTTTCAATGGTTTCACTTGACAGCTTAAGATACTCTCTGATAGGCTGTTCAAGACCCTCCACAATTTTCTCTAATGCTGTTGCTCTCGCCGTGTCATTGAACATAGCAACATTTCTGATGGTAAGAGCCATTGTCGCCTTCAAGCTCTCATAATTGAGGCCCTTATTCAGGACCATTTTGATTAAAGTCGCCAGAGTTTTATAAAAGGTTTCAGTGTGAATCTCAACTAAGAGATTCATTTGTATACTTGAACTCGGCGTTGCGGCAATATCTACTAAGTCTCTTCTCTGAAGACTGGAAACGCAGGCTGTTGATGTGATAGCAGGCTGAGATGAAGCCATTGTTGTTACTGCTACCATAGCAAACTGGTTACCAGGAGCTTCAAGAACAATGTCTTCAATATTTGTTACTCCAGCCGTTTCTGGAGCTGAAACTACTAGAGTTTCGGTGGCAGTGATAGGTGCGGACGGAATGACAGTTATGGGAGCTGACTCCGGTTCTGGCATTGACTCTTCATAGACTTGTACTGGATCAGTAGTAATAGCGGAGGATGCTATTACAATTTCCCCAGATTCAGTTGATGATTTGAGTGTGCCTTCATTACCTTCTTCAACTATTGGCTTCGCAGGATCATCAAGTGTTTCAGTAACTAAATCTTTATTAAAATCTTGTTCTTCTTCAGCAGTCTCCTCATCATCTACAGTAAGATCTACTGTAGTTTCTTCCTTATCCTTGCCCTCAGCAGAAGAGGACACTTCTGGCTGAGCCTGTATTTCTGGCTCATATTGTACCTCCAATGATGGAGGACATTCTTCTTGAGACTCTACTTCGGGCTCTCGTGCTACCTCTTCTTGAGCATCTTCTTCTTCTGAAGAAGAAGCCTCCTCCTCAGATTCCTTGTTTTCCTCATAAATATCTTCTTGAGAAGGAGGAGGGGCCACAACCTTCGGGGAAATGATAACACCTACAAAAAATTAAACAAAATAAGTTAATATACAAAAGTCATAGTTTTATATAGATTTTGTATAAATTATATTTACCTGGAGTATGTGTGGAACACTCCAAGTACGCATCATAATCTCCATCCCACTCTTCGTCATCAAAAGTGATAGCTGGTTCATCGGATGGGATAAATACCGAATCAACAGTTTGTACTGGGGCAACGTCTTCAGCAACTTGTGCCTTTTGTGGCAGAGTTAAATGAAGTGCCGAGCTGAGACGTCCGGGAGATAAGACCACTGCAGATGTTGCTGGTTGAGGTGCTGAAGATCCTTCTCCAGGGTGAACTGAAGAAGATCCTATATGTTGCAGCTCATCCGCCTGAGTGTCACTCTCCGAAGTAGAGGCTCTTGATCTGGAAGGTCTTTTTATGGTAGCCTTCTTCTTCTTCTTCTCCGAGGTTTTCTCTGGAAGTGTGACGGCTGCACTTTGTTTCCGTTTATGGGATTTGCCAATAATAATAGGTTCTGCAGCCTCTTCCCCAACTCCTGTAGCAATAACTTTCAGATATGGATCTGGAACAGCAGCATCGTCAGGGATGTCTGTTGGTACCCTGTCTGGCTCTTCAATATTACCTTCATTGGGCCATCTCAAGCTACCTCTCATATTGTAGCCATGGGCAAAGGAACGGATAGAAGCGTAAAAGTGAGCATACGAATGAAGAATACGTAGCTCTGTAGTGTTGGTAGCGGTTGAGACTCTGAATTTGGCACCAGTACGGGTAGTACTAAAATATCTCCAACCCCTTGCACCATCAAGCAGTTTCCCATAGTGACGGAAACTGGTAGAGGGATTACCAACATGAAGTTGGACATACCTAAATTGACGAGCGAACTTACTGGATAGATATGGTTCGAACGTATAATTATCTTCATTTCTGTGCATCAGGTGAGAGGGTCTGATGGACTGTAGCCATTTGAAGATTGATGGTGGCAATAAAGCTCTTCCTTCAACTTCATCTTCAAATTGAACACCGAAGCAGTCGGCTGGAACTTGTGGCCGGGTACAAAAAAAGTTCCAACCATAAGAATAGTTCAAAACTGCCCGGTTATCTGCCAATGTCGTGGCAATCCATGTAGCTTTGCTGAATTTTTGGAGGAAGACCTCCGCATCATCACCCGAGACTGGTGGCAACAATCTGCAGTTGTGGTGCAACAGTCAGCCCATTAAATAAGTATAGGGCATTTCTACTCTGGGGAATGCATTTCGATGAGGAGCATTGTTGATTAACTCCTCACCAAAAGTCCTTAAACCTGCATTTACTCGGCAGACCATTATCGATAGCAGGTTAATTCTGACTTTAAACACCAAACGCACTGCTGGCCATAGTACGTTACGGTGGATTTTATCAACTGTACCAGTTCCTGGTACAACCCATCTTCTCAACCATAAAGAAAGGAAGCCTGCCAGCAAGGCTTTCCTAGAGATTTTCTGGCTGCCATATCTGAGGAAGCTTAAGGCTTCAGTTCCAGTAGGAAACTCCCCAGTCTTAGTGGACAAATATTTGTTCGAAAATTTGTAGACAGTCATCATATCCCGAATTTTGTTAACAGGAATTGTTGAATCTGTATTGATAGCTGGAGCTTTGTTTTCCTGGAATCTTTCTTTATCATCCTTGGATATTTTATCCTTATGGAAGAAGAGATACATTGTCCACTTGTTGATATATGCTAGATGAGATCCACTCTCATGCATAGTAGTGCAGATCATATAGTGGCACATCAATTCTTCATACACTTCAACCAACTGAGGTTTTTTTTCCCTAATTTCAGTAAGTTCCCGGTTGGAGGGAACGTATTCTTCATATGGGGCTTCTTCCATTGGTAGCTTCGAGATGAATTGCATCTCATGGAGTGCGAGACCCATTTCACCTTTTGGGGTCGCAAAAGTTCCAGTTGAACTAATGTATATCTCCATCAGGGCCAGGAACAAGTTACCGTTCGATGGTATACCCTGACTAGTAGAAGCCACCGCTTCATACATGCCAATATCTTTCAGCTCCGTCTGAAAGTTCTTCATCATCTAAATGCTAATCTGGATCCAGTTCTGGTTGAATGGAGTCAACCATCCCAGTAGCCTGGAGTTTGTCTGGGAATATAGTACCGCAGCCCTTATGAACTTGTTAACGAACATCTGGATTTGCACTGGTTGGATTAAAGCTGAATCTTCACTTGGAGTAAATCCTGGCATGAGGCCAGAGAAAGAAGTGACACCGCTATTGGAAACACTGACGTAATACCCCATATCGTTGGCATGATCCCTCTTGAATACGATTCTACCCGGACTTCCATGACTGCTAGGAGTCAGATTCCACAGTATTTGTCGAGGGTGGGTGGCATGGATGAATGCTGACAAGGGGTAATCTCTGTCCATGTCAGGGAGATACATTGCTCTATCTCCAAACTTGAACACCCAAGACTCCTTCTTGGGGTGTGTTTGTGACTTGCAGTCTATTGCATCCCCAAATAAGAAGGCTGGTTTTGCAAATTGTTATTTATTCAGTGAGGTCAACAATTCTCCATTAATCATGGATAGCATCATCCTATCCCCTTGGACAGCTATCAACTGTGCTCTCTCTATGGGGTAGTCCGGATTCGATTGAGGAAATGTTACATGAGACAGGTTCTCCAAATAGTTCGAGCCTACCATACCAACTGATGAGCCAAAGACTTCTGCAAGTGGATGAGCTTGCAAGTCCACTGCAAAAAGAAAAAAAAATCAAGTTAGTAAAAATCTAATTTGAAATTTTTTACAAAGGGTAAAAACTTTGACTTTTACGCTTATTAAAGTTGATAAAAGTTTTTGTTTTTCACAAAGTCTTTCATTTGGTGAAAATTTACGCTAGCACATGTTGATGTGAGCGTATTTGAAATTGTACGCTGGCATGTATTGACATGAGCGTATGTTGATGTGAGCGTATTATGAACTTTACGCTAGCACATCTTGATGTGAGCGTATTATGAACTTTACGCTAGCACATGTTGATGTGAGCGTATTTGAAATTGTACGCTGGCATGTATTGACATGTGCGTATTCTAAACTTTACGCTAGCACATGCTAATATGAGCGTATTATGAATTTTACGCTGGCACATGTTGATGTGAGCGTATTCTAAAAATTACGCTGGCATGAATAGACATGAGCGTATTTTACATTTTACGCTGGCTTGACTAGACATGAGCGTATTTTACATTTTATGCTGGCATGAGTAGACATGAGCGTAATTTTAGATTTTATGCTGACACGTATAGACGTGGGCGTATAGTGAAATTTTACGCTAACACGTATAAACATGGGCGTATATTCGTAACTTTACGCTGGCACGTATAACGTGGGCGTATTTTGTTATCTTAATTTCTACGCTAACACATATAACGTGGGCGTGAAATGAAAGATTTAGGTCTTCTTCTCCGACGAGTTTTCGGCCAAAGAGCAGTGCTTTACCCCTCATTGGAGGAGCCACGGCGAGGTTGCTTTGCTGAGACGCTGCTGATGACCGGACGGGATTTTGTGCGCGGTCGACCGATGAGGAATCAACGACGGGCTTCTTGCCTTTGTTTCCGGCGGCGGACGACTTCTTGAGGGCCATCGAATCAAAGCAAGAGTAGAAGAAAGAAGAAGAATGGAGAAAGATCGAGATTTTGAAAGACAAAGTAAAGTCGCATCTCTCTTCGAAAAGCCCTATTTATAGAAAATTTCGAATCGGTTTAAATTCCCAGATTTTACGCCGACTGTTGGATATCCCAACTTTTACGCGGATGACCGTTGAATACCCCGAACTCTACGCTGACTGGTCAAATCCTGAATTTTACGCTTCTGTTCAAAGTGTTTCAAATTTTGAAAATATTTGAAAACTTTGAAGGGGGTCTTGTAGGAGCGTAAAAAAAATACTTCATAGACCAAGTCAAAGAAATAGAGCTTTACGCTCAAACAGGCTATTCTACGCAGGCTATCCTATGCAGGCTACTTTACGCGAGATGTTTTTACGCAAGCTACTTTACGCCGGGGACAGGCTGTCAGATCATGCATTTAATGTAAGTAATAATGAATCTGACATAATGATTTGCTGACAGCGTATAACACAGAATTCGAAGAGATTTGATTTACACAGAAACCAACATTATCGTTTAGTGTGTGGACTGGGCTACTTTACGCTGAAAAGAAGGCTTCTTTTACGCATGAATACTATATAAGCTTTTTACGCTCAAAGTTGACGTGTGCGTAAAGTTTATTTGGGCTTACCTTTTACGCTCAATGCTGTTTTATCAGCCACTTAACGCAAAAATTCTATTTTTTGGGCTATTTTACGCCTAGTCTACTACTTTATGCTGGAAGTGTATTTTGGGTCATTTTTACGCCCGATTGTTTCTGACTATATGAGAACGTGGTTTGCTTATGTGGCTTTCATGCCACACTTATCGAGGGACGTGTGTACGTTCACTCCTTATTTTGTTGAAGTACTGGGACACGTGTCATCCCACGTAAAGTTCATGGATGACAGTTGCTAGCGTAAAACTATAATTTGGATGCATTTTACGCATGATGTATTTTAGTCTATAAATAGACTAATTTTTATAATCAGTAAAAATCAGAGAGAGAGAGAGAGACATGAGAGAATACATCAGAGACTATGATTTTTCAGAGCATTCTTCTTCAACCTTTCTTCCAGAACAGAGTGAAGCAAAGCAGGAAAGCATTCGACCTCGCCATCAGTGCCCAAGTGCGTCGATACTTTTTTGGTGACTTAGTTCTTCCGGTTGTTTATCTTCCAGCAGTACTCTTCATCATCATCGTATGGTCCAAGGAACAAAGTGATCGTCTTCAGATCAGACTTCCATAGCAATACTTCCCAGAACAATTTGTACTTCTTGTACTTTTTTTCGTTTTATTTTAAAAGCCAATTTTAGGCATTTTGTTAAGTGAAACAGGGGCGAGGGTTGACTGTTTGCATCTGCGAGTCCACACTTGGGGCGAGGGTGATTGTCTTGAACTAACCTGCGAGTCCACACTCGGGACGAGGGTTAGTAATTTGTTCAAACCTGTGAGTCCTCACTCGGAGCGAGGGTTTAGTATCCGTTGATCTCTTGTATTCCTATTTTCTTCTAGCAGTTCATTTATGCGCACTTGTTCTCGTATCCATGTTCATAGTCACTTGTCATTTTCTGTCTCTTTCCTGCTTATTTCTTCATGCATGATAAACTGTTAGATAGGCTTTTTTATGTATCTTGCTAGTCCCCTGAGGACATGATTATCTCTTCAGGTAGTTGATTGCACGAAGATAGTTAGTTGATTGTTATGGTGATTGATTATTTCAGATTTCAGGTATATAACTTTCGTGATACATATTTACATCCGTTATTTGTACAATGCTTGTTAGCCTAGCTTTATAGACTCATATAATTTCTTTGGAGTCTGATCGGACATATGTGCTAGTGGGCTACAGACCATGAACCATAATGTTCATTCTTGTTTTAATTCTTCTTGTGGATTGAGATATAGTTTAACTTGCCATGATTAGACATGATACCCTATTCTAGACAACGTATACGTATTCGAGTTGGACTGGAGTCCGCTTGATACGTAGCTGGCTTGGACACACGCTCGCATCTCGAAAAGCGGGTGCAGATTATGACATTTGGTGCTTACTTCTGTTTTGACATATACATTCATAGTTGGTATATGTGACCTAGTTACTAATACAACATTATTAATGGCATCGAGTAATTTATTTTCACTGAATTACAAGGAATAATTTTTCCAATTTAGAGATGAGATCCACTACTTAACGCCCGTCGCTTTGCACATAGTACTGAGTGACCATAGCATTTAATATTGTCAGAGTGATTGGTCAGAACGCATGTGTCTGGGTCACTTTGAAAAAGGAGCTGCATAGAGGATCACTACCTAGTCGCATGGTAAAAGGAGCCGCATAAAGAATCGTTGTCTTTTTAACATGCGGCTTTGGATTTTGGTCACATGAGTCTGGGTGATTTTCCATTCTTCTATTAGACCTCGTACTCCCCTTGGACTTAGCTGATTATTAGCTTGGAATCCCCATAGTCTTCTAGGTAGTCCGCCCCTAGCCGTTTAGCCATTTGAAGTTCGATGATAGAAGCGTTGTATTCTGCCACGTTATTGTTGCATGGTTCCACCAAGGAATATGCACAATGGATGACCAAATTATCGGAGAAAACAAGCACTACACCCACCCTGTAATGATATTGCCTTTGGGTCCTGTTCTTGAAGCACCGTCAAAGAACATTGCCAAATAGATTAGTCTATGGTTGCGTTAGAGTCTAACACCTCGTCGAGGATGTCGTCATATAGCTTCGATGTTTTTGGCACTAGGGTATGCACGCCCCAGAACCAGAATACTGGCAAGTAGAGACGTATCAGGCCAACTATGTATTCCAAAGTACTCCAGTACCCCAAAATAACGTATAAGCTGTATAGACATGGGGGATTACTACTACAAGCCAATAGTCAATCCTAAGTCAAACAATCCTAGGTATCTCAATCACAGGCAAATATGTAAAGTACAAGATGTATGATCATCGGACATAAAATTGTAAAGCGTCCCAAACTATATATACATGGATGATCATGAAGCTAGTAATACAAAGTGAAGAACTAGCAAGAGTAATAGTCATACATGATAAGCTCTAACTATAGTCTAGAATATGCAAATCATGTTTAGGCCCATAGGCTAAATGTCAAGATCCAAAACATGAGCTAAGCACGTGCTCGGAGGCTAAACACCACAAAAGTATAATGTACATAACTAGTGGGAGAATGATATAGAAAAATTTACTAAGGTACACTGGTGCTCCGGGTAGTCACCGTCGAGTAGATGGTACAGAAGATCCTTCGGGCTCCTCTATCAGATCTGGCCGAACAAAACCAGTGGGGTCGGACCCCCAATAGCAAGTATCACAAAAGAAGCCAAACTATGAACTAAAACTAGCAATAACTAACATAGCAATGGACATAGACAGAAATAAGTAAATACGGATCGAGACTCGGGTACTACCAATGCACTTATCCCGATAATAGAAAAGATAATAAGCAAAACAACATGGAGCATAGGGTAAATAACATGTGACATAATGTAAACTGTGGACATGTAAGATAAATTGAACATGTGAGATAAACTGAACATGTGAGCATGTAAAAGAAATGGTACATGTTAGCATGTAAGATAACTGGGACATGTGAGCATGTTAGAAAAATTGTACATGTGAGCATGTTAGATTACTGGAACATGTGAGCATGTTAGATAATTGGGACATGTGAGCATGTTAGAACTCTATATAACGACAAATGATAAGATGACTTAGGAACTATTTCGGAACCCAAGTTACAACCCGTAGACCAAACAAGGACCGTGGCTGTAACCCTTCTATTGAACAGAACTTAGTCTATAATCAGTATACAACATAGGAATCATGTATAGCGTGTGAGTACTAAGTAGGACAACAAATGACAAGATGACTAAGAAACTATTCCGAAACCCAAGTTACAACCCGTAAACCAAACAAGGACCGGGGTTGTAACCCATCTCCTGGATAGAACTTAGTTTCTAATCATTTATCGACAAAAGTAAAGCATAAATAATAATGTACTGAAATAACCAAATATGGATATTGCCTAGACAAAACTAAACTAGACTGGACTCCATACAACAATTACGGCCAAGCAATGAGTACGGCTTTATACATTAGCTAACTAGGGTTGTCACAATCCTAATTACTAACATATGTACTTTTGAGAAATCCAATTAAGTTACCTGTCCTGCAGACTATCCGACTTATCCAGGCCAAAAGAAAAAGAAAGTAATGGTGGATACATCGTCCGGGAGACAAATGTATCCAAGATCTAATAGTTGGTACATCGCCCAGAAGACAAATGTACCCTATAGACATATAATAGTGGGTACGTCGCCCAGGAGACAAATGTACCCTATAGACACATACAAGGTGCAACACTCGACGGTGTGCTGGAAGTGTGCTCATCATGACAGATAGCTCCAAATCTATTCAGGTTGGGGCTGGGACAAAGGGCTTGCAGGCAACCGAAAAATTCTCCCCTCCCAATGCATCTAGGTAATCAAGCTAGTTGTTTAGTCCTTAACATTTTCTTGTTGGATTCTGGGTGTGGTATTTCGCAGAATCTACCCTAGACATGATATACAAGACTGGACAATACAAGAAAGTGTACTATAACAAGCCACAACAAGAAAACATAATAAGCTGTAAGGTAGGAGTGCGCTACGATGGGCCACTATAGAGAAAATAGGGTGTGCGTCATGACAGGCCACTATCATGTATACAAGGAAAGACATGTACAAGAATGCACCATGACGGGTCACTATCTAGCAAGCAAAGAAGACATGTAACATGAGTGCGCCATGATGGGCTACTATCTAGTAAGCAAGGAAGACATGTAACATGAGTGCGCCACGACGGGCCACTATCTAGTAAGCAAAGAAAGACATATAACATGGATGTGCCACGACGGGCCATAACAATGAAATCCTAGACATGGCATAAACTGCAAAGTACAATAAGTCCGGGAAGGCATGGCAATACATATCATAGCATATAAGAAAGAATCGAAAGAAAAGACATATCATTGCATATGAAAAGGAATAAATAAAAGTAAGTACATGACATAAAATAATAATTGAACGCGTGCTAGTGTCAAGTATATATAGGGTGTACAATCATTCCCTAACTATACAAGATCATCAAAAATGGCCAAATACAGAAAAAATGCCAAAAGATCAAAACTATGATTGTGGTGCCAGGGACAAGTGGTGCTAGGGGACAAATGGTGCCAAGAAACAAATGGTGGCAAGGGACAAATGGTGCCAATGGACAAATAGTGCCAAGGGACAAATGGCGCCAAGGGACAAATGGTGCCAGGGGTCAAGGGGTGCCACGCTATGTTGCGCTAGGCTCAGAGCCAGGTTGCGCCAGGGCGTGCGCAACCGAGATGGCGTGGCGCTAGGGAGCACGCGCAACCGAGATGGCACGGGGCTAGGGAGCGCACGCAACCGAGATGGCGCAGGGCTAGGAAGCGCACGCAATCGAGATGGCACGACGCTAGGGAGCGCAAGCAACCGAGATAGCACAACGCTAGGGAGCGTGCACAACCGAGATGGCACGACCCTAATGAGCGCGCGCGCACACTGTTCATCTTTCCCAACCAGCATAAAATATGCTTGATTGAACCCACAAATTTCAAAAGTCCATAACCCCCTCAAACCAAGTCAGAATCAAGCTTTTTAAAGGTCAAAATTGGACATAACGAGATTTTCTACAACATGAAGCAACTAGTTTTCAAAAATACCAAGTTTTAGTAGATCAAAACCAAAAAAAAAAGATCAAAAACTTATATCTACAAAAATGTAACCAACAAAACCAAAAATGCCAAATTCTAAAGAGACTTAGAATCATGCAAGGAAGAGAATAGAACAAACAAAAAAATAATTTGTTCAAGATTTAGCAAGATGTACTTGCCTAGGGTTAAGCTCCAAGTGGAAGAGAAGAGAAGAAGAAATGAAGAGAGAGAGAGAGAGAGGAGTTGGTTTTTATACAAAACCCTCTCATCTAAAACCAACCCAAACCAAGCCATGCCAAGTTGAACCAAACCAAACTAAACCAAGTCAAGATTAAACCAAGTCAAGGCTAAGAAAGACAAGTCAAAACACGAGTCACCTGACAAATGTCAGAGATCAATATACATACACCAAAAATATATATAACAAAAAATAGGAGTGACAGGTATGCCGTCGATATACACTGGTAAAATGGCGGTATGCCGATCAAGGGGAAAATTTATAAGTTGGAAAAAATTTGAAGCATTTCAAAAACCAAAAAAATATGAAATACAGTACATAAATACGTATCCGTATATAAATACCGATACTGTGAGACGAGTCTCACAACTCTCCCATCCTTAGAAAAATTTCGTCTTCGGAATTTTCTAAAGCTAGTCAAGCATGATAACGAAAACAAAAGCTCAAAAAAATAAAACTATCTTAGTAAAACAAAGCATGGCATATAAGTAAATGAAGGCAACAATAATATAAATAAATACGTAAGCAATAACACAAGCACAACCAAGAAAGGCTGGAGACATATGAAATATGTCTCCTGAGTCAGTTTAATAGGGACCCGCCCTTGCTGGCCTACGCTGACTCCCAAAATAGATAGGGGTCAAGTCTCAAAGTTAGTCGGTACCAATGACTTAGTCTAAGACATGACTCTACCAAGGACGTATCTTCGTAATCGAGACACGTAATAGATGCCATGTATCTCAAGATACGAAGATAGAAGAGTGGGACGAGAACCTCGTATTCACTCACCGAATAAGTCAAGCCGACCGTTGTACTCCTGATATCGGTAGAATACAAGGCCGCCGACAAGAACCCAAAATATACTGTCACTACCTGGCCTACTACTGGAAGATGAATCAAAAGGAATAACTGAAAGAAGACCATAAAGATGGTACCTGAGACTCCCTAGGTACTACCCTCATGCTGATAATAGAGTTACCCCTGAGCATACAATTATGCTCTGCGCTGCCTGACCCTCTGAGCTCACGATGGCGAAGGATACTGTGCCAATGACTAAACATCTAGTATTGGCCCTAACTGCTCATCTACTGCTGGGGGTGATGACTGATGCGATTGAATGGACTGAGGTGGTATATCTGGTGTAGCTAGTCATCCTTGAGATATCTGATACGGGCAAGTATTAACTGAATGGTCCTCCGCTCCACAGGAAAACCATCACCTATTGGTCGTCCGACAAATTGATCTAAGATGCCCTATCTTGCTATAATAGGTACATGCTTTTTATTCTGCCTGATACTTCTGGTCTCTCTGCCTTTGAGCCTGGGACTGCATATACTGCTGAGGCCCTTCCTGCTGGAATGCATAGAATTGCGTCGATGAAGCCCTCTGAGCTCGCTTCTGTTGAACTGGTATTGGTACCCCGAACTGCGTAACTATAGACTGGAAGGATGAAGATCCAGCTGAACTCCTCTGGGGACAGATCCCTATCATGTGGTCTGGTGATCTGCATAACAAACATAGAAAGTTGGCCCTTCGATAAGTAAGATGAGTGTGCCCTCCCCTTTCACAGAAGGAACATATGGCTGGCAACTCCTGGTGTTGGTATAGATGTTGGTATGCTGGTACTAGTAAGGAATGTCGGGGTGGAAAGCCTGACATGGGTGCATGGTACCTCTTACGACCCTCAGTTCTGGATGTGGTCCTCCTGGATAATGCTCGTGCTCTCGTACTGCCTCTGCAGTAGGTCAGGCTCGATATGCTGACTGACTAGATGACTGGTACTGCTTGGCTCCAATCTGTACTCCTTCTGGCTGTAGGTCCTCGGTTTGAAATACTTCTGGTATTCCTTGCCCACTATGGTCTATCAACATCTGAATACTTTGTTGGAGAACAAGATCTCATTTTTGCTATAACTCCATTATATCCATCATAATCTCTAGGAATGTATGCACATCGGGATGATCTGATACTACCTCTGCTTGGACAGTTGATTGTACTGGTGATACAGAATGCCCTAACTCTGGCGATGCCTCGTCTGGATGATGATATATCACTGGTACTGATTGATGAGACTCTGGCTGAACTGGAAATACTAACTACACGGGCACAGCTGGCCGATCGAGATGGATGGACATTGCTTCCCTCCGGTTGACTCTCGACTCTGCTTCTGAATGCTGAGACAGATCCTCTAAAACTGGCCTAACAGAAGATTGTTGACCTGCCATCGGCAGAACCCAAACAAGATGATCGAAAGGAATAAGAACTATGTCCCTGAAAGTTAAAGGACACAAGGATCAAATCGAAGGAACAAGAATGATCAACGATCAAGGCAGATATCAGATCAAAGAATCAGAGATATAGAATAATACGAAGAATTCAATAAAGGAGAATTGTGACTGAGATATCTAAATATCAGTAAACCCCACATATCTGATAAATTAGACCTGCATGGGCCACCACTAAAACCTATGTCACGCCCCAGAACCAGAATATTGGCAAGTAGGACGGATCAGGCCAGCTACGTATTCCAAAGTACTCCAGTACTCTGAAATAATGTATAAGCTGTATAGACATGGAGGATTACTACTACAAGCCAACAGTCAATCCTAGGTCAAACAATTCTAGGTATCTCAATCACAGACAAATATACAAAGTATAAGAAGTATGATCATCAGACATAAAATAGTAAAGCATCCCAAACTATATATACATGGATGATCGTAAAGCTAGTAGTACAAAGTGAAGAATTAGTAAGAGTAATAGTCATACATGATAAGCTCTAGCTATAGTCTAGAATACGTAAATTATGTTTAGGCCGATAGGCTAAATGTCAAGACCCAAAACACGCGCTAAACACGTGCTCGGAGGCTAAACGCCACAAAAGAATAATGTACATAACTAGTGGGAGAATGATATAGAAAAACCCACTAAGGTACTCTGGTGCTCCGGGTAGTCACCGTCGAATAGATGGTACGGAAGATCCTTCGGGCTCCTCTATCAGAACTGGCAAAACAAAACCAGTGGGGTCAAACCCCCAATAGCAAGTACCACAAAGGAAGCCAAACTATGAACTAAAACCAGCAATAACTAACATAACAATGGATAAAGACAAAAAAAAGTAAATGCGGATCGAGACTCGTGCACTACCAATGCACTTATCTAGATAATAGAAAAGACAATAAGCAAAATAACATGGAGCATAGGGTAAATAACATATGACATAATATAAACTATGGACATGTAAGATAAAAGAAAATATGTGAACATGTGAGATAAACTGAACATGTGAGCATGTAAGAGAAATGGTACATATGAGCATGTAAGATAACTGGGACATGTAAGTATGTTAGAGAAATAGTACATGTGAACATGTAAATAACTAGGACATGTGAGCATGTTAGAACTCTATAGAATGACAAATAATAAATGACCGGGACTGTAACCCTTCTCCTGAACAGAACTTAGTCTCTAATCAATGTACAACATAGGAATCATTTATAGCGTGTGAGTACTAAATAGGATGATAAATAACAAGATGACAAAGAAACTATTCAGGAACCAAAGTTATAACCCGTAAACCAAACAAGGACCGTAGTTGTAACCCATCTCCTGAACAGAACTTAGTTTCTAATCATTTATCGACAAAAATAAAGCATAAACAATAATGTACTAAAATAACCAAATACGGACATTGCCTAGACAAAACTAGACTAGACTGGACTCCATGCAACAATCACGGCCAAGCAATGAGTACGGCTTTATACATTAGCTAACTAGGGTTGTCACAATCCAAATTACTAACATATGCACTTTTGAGAAATCCAATCCAGTTACCTGTCCTGCATACTACCTGACTTATCCATGCCAAAAGAAAAAGAAAGTAATAGTAGATACATCGCCTGAGAGATAAATGTATCCAAGATCTAATAGTGGGTACATCGCCCAGGAGACAAATGTACCCTATAGACATATAATAGTGGGTACATCGTCCAGGAGACAAATGTACCCTGTTGACATATACAAGGTGCAACACTCGACGGTGCGCTAGAAGTGTGCTCATCATGACAGGTAGCTTCAAATCCATTCAGGTTGGGGCCGGGACAAAGGGCTTGCAGGCAACCAAAAAAATTCTCCCCTCCCAATGCATCTAGGTAATCAAGCTAGTTGTTTAGTCCTTAATATTTTCTTGTTGGATTCTGGGTGTGGCATTCCATATAATTAAATATAATAAGCTAGCAGCTAGGAGTGCTCTACGACGAGCCACTCTAGAAAAAATAGGGAGTGCGCCATCACAAGCTACTATCATGTAAACAAGGAAAGATATGTACAAGAGTGCACCACGACGGGTTACTATCTAGCAAGCAAAGAAGACATGTATCATGAGTGCGCCATGACGGGCCACTATCTAGTAAGCAAAGAAGATATGTAACATGAGTGTGCCACGACGGGCCACTATCTAGTAAGCAAAGAAAGACATGTAACATGTATGCGCCACAACGGGCCATAACAAAGTAATTCTAGACATGGCATAGACTGCAAAGTATAATAAGTTCGGGAAGGCATGGCAATACATATCATAGGATATAAGAAAGAATCGAAAGAAAAGACATATCATGGCATGTAAAAAGGAATAACTAAAAGTAAGAACACGACATAGAATAATAATTAAACATGTGCTAGTGTCAAGTGTATATATGGTGTACAAACATTCTCTAACAATACAAGATCATCAAAAACGGCCAAGTACAGAAAACGTGCCAAAAGATCAAAACTATAATTGTAGTGTTAGGGGACAAGTGGTGCCAGGGGACAAATGGTGCCAAGAAACAAATGGTGCCAAGGGACAAATGGTGCCAAAGGACAAATGACACCAAAGGACAAATGGTGCCAGGGGTCAAGTGGTGCCAGGCTAGGTTGCGCCAGGCTCGGAGCCAGGTTGCGCTAGAGTGTGCGCAACCGAGATGCCACGGTGCTAGGGAGCACACGCAACCGAGATAGCACGGTGCTAGAGAGCACGCACAACCGAGATGGCCCGACACTAAGGATCGTGCGCAACTGAGATGGCACGGAGCTAGGGAGCACGTGCAACCGAGATGGCACGACGCTAGGGAGCGTACGCAACTGAGAAGGAAGCGTGCGCAACCGAGATGGCACGGCGCTAGGGAGAGCGCAACCGAGATGGCGCGGCGCTAATGAGCGCGCGCGCACACTGTTCATCTTCCCCAACCAACATAAAAAATGCTTGGTTGAACCCATAAATTTCAAAAGTCCATAACTCCCTCAAAATATGTCAGAATGAAGCTTTTCAAAGGTCAAATTTTGGTAGAACGAGATTTCCTACAATATAAAGCAACTAGTTTTCAAAAATACCAAGTTTTAATAGATTAAAACCAAGAAAAATAAGAAAAGATCAAAAACTTATATCTACAAAAATGTAACCAACAAAACCAAAAATGCCAAGTTCTAAAGAGACTTAGAATCTTGCAAGAAAGAGAATAGAACAAACAAAAAGATAATTTGTTCAAGGTTTGGCAAGATGTACTTGCCTAAGGTTAAGCTCCAAGTAGAAGAGAAGCGAAGAAGAAATGAAGAGAGAGAGAGAGAGAGGAGTTGGTTTTTATACAAAACCCTCTCATCTAAAACCAACCCAAACCAAGTCATGCCAAGTTGAACCAAACCAAACCTAAAACAAGTCAATATTAAACCAAGTCAAGGCTAAGAATGACAAGTCAAAACACGGGTCACCTGACAATGTCAGAAATCTGTATACGTACACCAAAAATGCGTATAACAGAAAACGAGAGTGACAGGTATGCCGTCGGTATACACTGGTACACTGGCGGTATGCCGATCAAGGAAAAATTTGTAAGTTGAAAAAAAATTAAAGCGTTCCGAAAACCAAGAAAATATGAAATACAGTACATAAATACGTATCCGTATATAAATACTGATACTGTGAGACGAGTCTCACATGGTATGCTGCCAAAAAATTGGCCAGTCCTTGGCCCTCGACGACTTTTTATAGGATGAAGACCATGTCGTACGGGGACCGCAACATTGCCCATGTAACTAGGCAAAAGCTTAATGTCCCTGGCTTGGTCATTAGAAATTGGAGGGGGTTGACATGGAAGATGACATGGATTGTCTGTCGGGTCACATAGTGGCGTGTCTTCTGAATAGCAAATATCAAGACAAGACACTCATTCTCGATAGGGTTATACCTATGTTCAACACCAATCATCATCCTAATGAGGTATTAGATAGCATGTTCATGGCCTGCATCACTTTTTTGAGCTAATAGAGTGCCAAGAGAATGATCTATTGCATGGACGTAAGGAAAGAAAGGCTTCCCCTTTACTAGAGCCACTAGAACCGGAAGATGTGTAAGGTACTCTTTGATATTGTCGAAGGCGCACTAGAAATCTTCAGTCCAGATAAACGATATGCCTTTCTTTATGAAATTGGTGAATGTTGGCACCTTCCAGAAAGATTAGATATGAATCTCCTAATGTAGGACAATCTTCCTTGAAGGCCACGAAGCTCTCAGAGATTCTTCGAGGGATGCATGTCAAGGATTGCTCTCATCTTTTCAAGGTCTATATGAATACCCTTCGAAGTTATCACAAATCCAAGGAACTTGCCACTGGAGACTCGACCCCAGGAAAGACTTTGTTGGGTTCATCTTGAGTTGGTACATGCATATCAACTCAAACATCGTCTTCACATCACGAAGGTTGTCGCCTTTAAAATGGCTTTTAACAACGATGCCATCAACATAACATTCCACTGTCTTACAAAGATTTACAGAAGATGATGCTCATAGCTCGCTGGTATGTTGCACATGCATTCTTCAGACGGAAGGGCATTACTGTGTATGTAAGGACCCTAATTTTTGAGAATTACTTTTTATTTATTTTATATGATTTCTATTTATTAAATTAGATTTTTATTTTTTAATTATGATAATAGATTCATTTTTTTGTAGCTTCAATTTTTTTAGCACAAGAAACGTCAATCTTTCGATACGTCCTTCATGAGTTTTCAAGTAGATAAGTCGACCTTTAATTTGATATATCATGTCTCATCCAAACTTGTCCTCCAATATTTTTTTGACTTCGCATAACTTCGGGTCAATTTAGGTTATTTGACTATTTACCGTAATTTTAGACCTAACTTCCAATGTGAGTTCGAAACTCGACATCGATCAAAATCACTTTGCCCAATATATAATTTTGACCAATTTTGAGTCTATGATGCACATGCCAATGGTGTTTCACTCAATTGAGTTTTGATGTGCTATTTATTTTCAAATGGCACACAAGTCAAAACTGTAGACATATTGGACTCAAATCGATAAAAAAAATTACATCGCCCTAAAACTAGTCCAAGTAGGGTTCATAGAGCCTATTTTAGGGTGCCCTAACCTCTTACACCTATTTTAGATTCATTTTATGGATTAATATGCCTCCAAATTAATTAAATCTAATTTAAATCAAATTATATAACCACTTTCCTAATTTAGACCCAATCAAATCTCTTTGAGATACACCTTTGATTGAAACAATCAAATCTCCTCCAAATCCCACCAAACTAAATATAAAATACTCTAAATTCTTTTCTCTCACGAATCCCATGACCTCTCAACTTTATTTTGTGCTGATTATACATGTATGGTTAGAGAAAACCAAGCCCCTCATATTTCTTTTCTATTTTTGCACTTTTTATTCCAACCACGAGAAATCCATCTTTCCGACCACCGCCAACCCTTCTACCACCTCAAACACCTTTCCAAGACCTTTTATTAACACCATGAAACCTTCTCGAGGAGCCTCAGCCCCTAATTTGGTCGATACGAGGCATGGAAGGCACCTGAAGTCAACCGAACTTGTGCTGAATTCACCACAGCAGGTTAGTCGATTTGTAGACTCGGTTTCATTTACTTTTTCTTGTTTGATTCTCCTCAAACAAAATTTAGAAGTTACCTCTATGTGTTTACTTCAATCTCTAATTGCTGGATCACACAGTTCCAAGCGATCTATCCGTGGCGTCGATTCTACGACAAGGTATCCAAAATCGATGAGATTTGTTGCGAGCAGCTTTTCGTCTATCCAAGGTCAGATTTGGTCCTTCAAACATTTTTATTCATAAACTAGACATCGAGAGATTTCCAACTCATTTCTATTTGTTAGGTTTTGAGTTAGTTTGTTATTTTAAATTTTTTTGACATAACACCATAACTCCGAAAATCCTATGTTCTTTGTGTCCAAAAGTTCCAATACTTCATAAAACTACTAAACTATTTGTTGTGCAAGGTTTAATGTTGAAACCTTTATTTTAAATAATTTATAAACAAATTTCCAGAATTTAATATTTTTAATTATTTGTTGTTTCGGGACTCAACTAGTAGGCCAATTGTGATAATTAATGTTGTAGTATCGACATAGGACTATTACACTTGAGTTTCCACCATTAAAATAATATTATTAGTAATATAAATATATTTATAAGTATTTTTAGAAATTAAATTATTATTTTATATTAGTTATAAACTATTTTGATAATAAAGTTTGGTTAAAAATCAGTTTAAAAACCAAAGAAAAAAGTTTTCTAAAACCCAAAAAACACCGATACGGGGTTCGTCCCAACAAACCGAACGACTTCGTCATACCCTGAAGATATCGAAAGACACGTACGGATGTTACGGGCGTGTGGACTTTGACGAAACTCGAATTAGTTGCGTGTGCGCGACGAATTCGAGATGTATCGGTCAAGGTACACCGTATCGGTCCCTTTGTAAAAATCCTAATTACTTTGTGCATGTTCATCACCTCACGACGAAACTTGTGCCACTGGACTCGTATCACTTTTTGGTCACGTGAGCCAAGTTTGGTCCAATTTTGAGAAGGTCGACCGGAACGCTATTTTAGTGGGCCCGCAATTCGATTCAAGGGTGATTTTGTGCATGGCTCATAGTAATCTAAATATGGACATACCATTGACTTCGTATCAAAAAACTGCACTCGTAGGTATATAATTTGTCGACTTTAGAGACCATAGGTTTTGGCACACTTTTCGGCACAAATAGGGTCCAATGGCGGACACTGTTTTGGTCCAAAATTATCGTTTTTCTTGTGTCCAGAATTGGACTTATGGGTAGTCAAACTTATACATTTTTAGTACGACAAAAATGTTGGTGATGTATGTTTCAGCATTTGGAGGTGTTTGCGGGAGTTCAAGTTTCGTGGCTCTTTGATTTGACGAGTTGTTCACGGGATATTTTGCTACCACCAGGCAAGCATACCTTGTCAAATTGTATAGTTTATTTCATATATTTTCTATTTTTAGTCATATTTGATTACCTTTTGTTTATGTTCATGTCGTTGTGTGTCACGACTCGTGCTCCCGAATAATCGGACACGAGTCGGACACGCCCAGCCTTCATTGATAGACACAAGAAAGTAAGCAGTACAATCTAAGGAAAACTCCAAGTCAAATGATATAAAATACCACAGCATCTATAATCGCTTCCAGATCACCACAATCTACAAAATCATTTATACATTTATACAAGTCATCTGGAGACAAATCTAATAAAGAGTAAAATATGCAACTATGAATCTCAGTACAATAACCAGAAATAAAGCTAAACAACTTAAACCTGTACCCTCTAACTAAGTCATGGCTCCATCCTGCTCAGCTAAGATCCCGGGCTCTGTCCCATAAGGTGAAACAATATCCTCAAGTACACCAGCAACGTATCCAATCAGGAGCGGAACAAGTACATCTAAGGTAATGAACAAGTACAACATAAGATAGAAATGAACACAGGGTACATGAAATGTACAGTACAAAAAATAAGAACATGAATGTTGAAAAGTAAATACAGGAAGTACAGGAAACATGAATGAAACCTGAATATAAAATATACAAGGAACCTGACATGTGCAATATAACGAAATACATCCAGAATGTGTGACCGGCTTAGGTAGCACAGGGTACAGGGTACATGAATAATGGTACAGCTTAGGTTCCACGTGCATGTGTGAGGTCTAAGCTATTAACATGAATTTATTTTGGGTTTGGTCACACATCTATAGTATTTTCCCTCCCCAGACACAAGTAAAGTACAGGAAACATGAACAAGACAAGTCTATATCGTGTAATCATCGTGTCCAAGATGGAAGTACAAGACATGAAGTAAATGAACAAACCAAAGAGTGTACTTGCCTTTCTCAGGGTGATCGGGAAAAGGAAGTAGAGCTGTAAGTCCTCCTGGTATTAGGTACAATTTGGTTAGCTTCTATAACTAGCTTTCCATTATATTAACCAAAAATCTATTTAGTTATTTTAAGTATTTTTAGCTAATAATTAAGAGCTTAGCAACCACTATCAACTGGTTATGGATTATAAATTTTGTAATAGTATTAACTTAGCTATCATTTACTTACTGGTAATCTATTTTGACTAGCCAACATAAAACTAACAAAAATAGTAATGAAGACAACATTCTTCTAACTAATAAAATAATGTCTGCTTTTAGAAATAGCTTCTATTGATTCAAATATTGCTTAGCAACATAAAGAACTCAACAATCACAATTTAATAAGATATCACAAACCCTTTGCTACTCCAGTATCTAAGTTTGCAAGTATTAATCCAAGCCTTGCCACGTACTTGTCCCAACATTATAACTCTAAACTAAACCACAACTATCACAGAGACCCGACCCAGTACCTGGTTCAAGCATCCCTCAACCACTAATTATACACTTATACAGGTTCTCACATTCCCAGCCAACAGAGCAACCCCAGATGCATACTTCAACTACACATAACTGACTTCACTTCACCATCCATTCTACCCAGCAAATAACATAAACCCAACTGACAGGAACACAAAGTTTATATAAAAATTAAATCAATGAAATGTTGCCCCCCGCAATAGTTACTTATTATGAACCCAACATACTCGAGCAACTGAGCTTGGCACAGGCTAATATTCCTCAACCCAAAAACTCAAAGATGAACCAAAAGTAATCAAAGGAAAAAATTATACAAACCAGTTATTAACAAGGATCAAAATAGAAACTGCAGAACCTATAGTTTAACAAATCAAATAAAAAATTATACAACCAACAGTTTCAAAATAAGGAAACCCGCCCTTGCTAAATCCATTCCAGCTGATTCGTCCTCGCAGGCTCCACACATAAGGAGGACACAGACTTGCTTGGTTACGCACACACGAACACAGCTATACTCTGTATACTATGAACTGTACCCCGAACATAATCGCACCTGGACACGCACCACTGGTCGGGCATGACAGCATCCTGAATGCTCACACAAGACATAAGCAAACCACCGATCAACACCGTACTCATCCAAATCGAAGCATAATTTACGACATTAAGAAGGGTCGAGCAGTACCTAAAGAGGAGAATCCAGAACTGATGCTAGGACACGCTCCAATAGTCGAACACGATTTCCTTGTGTCCTAATACGAATCGAGGTCCAGTAACTTGATCTCGACACTCGCCCCGATCAATCGATCAGCCACTCCTCTTCCTGTTCGACTCCCAGAATCAACCATTTATCAAGAATACTGCAATCACCCCTTCTATAATGAAGCAAACTAAAATCAACTCACCTTGATAGTTATGACAAAGAATTTGCTGAAAAGAATGTCACGGGAATGAACGATCGCCGGGAATGAAATGAAGCTAGCCGCTCATCGGAGTAGGGGTCATCCTCGTGCACTAGACCGTGTACCACTGGCTCAGTCATTATCAGAAAGAAGATCGCCGGAGTGTATCGTCCGTCACCGTCGCGGTCACTGTCGCTTGGAGAGAGAAGCGGAGTCTCAATCGCCGCAGTTGCCTGTCGATCCGTTGCTCGGGAAGAATGGTATGCTGTCGAGAAAGTGAGTGCCGCCTGGAGGATAGGGCTCCCAGAGTGGTGAGCGCCCCCCGAAGTGGTGAGCGCCGCCTGGAGGATAAGGCTCCCGCCGCCGCCAGAAGAAATTAGGGTTAGGGTTTAGGGGACTGGTGAAAAATGAGGGATGGGGAATTGGGAATCTCGACACAATTGAAATTATTATAGAGCTTTGTACTCTCTCTCTCTCTCTCTCCCTCTGCTTATTAATACAGGAGGAAATGGTTAATTTCATTAAAGTCTACCACAATTATTTATTTGCACAAATGATCCAAAAGTCTATTATAGAACTTGTCATTGTTAGTTAGAAGGTTGTTAGAACCTTGGGCGCACCTCTAGGTTAGTTAGAAAAGTTGTTACCATTCTTGGAGAATACTCCACAATTGTTGCTAGTGTCTAAAACAAGGATTTCTTTCATAAAACATAGCAATAAAACAAAAGGAAATTGGTACTCAATTAAAATTTCTAAACTATTAGAAAATTGCCAAAATTTGATAAATCGGGAAAGCGGGGTTACATTGTGTCACGACCCGCACCCGCCTTTCAGAATACGTGTTCGTAGCCAAGTCCAGCCTACGCCGCAGCATCGACGGTAGTACGTTGTCTAGGTCTCAATGTCAATCTCAAATACAATAAATTTGTATCTAATTACTCATTCACAATAACTATTTTATTTAAAAATCCAATAATACAACATAAATGATTTTTAGGAACAAATTCGCTAAACATTTAAATAAAAGAAACTAACTAATTTATCTAGAATCTAAGGTCGCCCTACAAGATGGCTCTCTCTCTTATATGGTCCTTAGCACAAAAGTAGAAAGTATGCCAAGTCACCTGCAACGATCCAGTCAGGAAAGAAGTAAAGTACAATTCTATTGCATTTATGTAACTGAATACAAAATAAGCTAGACAGTAGAGATACAGTAAAAATAAAGAAACATAGAGACGAACTGAAAACAATAAACATGTACAAGAACTACGGGCAAGTACATAGATGAACAACACAACTAGCAATGAACATGTACAATAAAAAGATATTGTGTTTGAAATACTTTTTGACATGTGAACGGTTTAGGTTAATACGACACATCAGAGATGGCTATCCACAATAAAACGGTACGGGTAACTCATACGTGTGGTGTATGACTTAGCTATCCATAATAACAATCATTGGGCTTTGTTCACATACTTACTGAGCATTTCTCCTTTCGACTCACTAAACAATCAATAAACGAGCAATGATACAATCAAGCATATCGTGTCACAATCATGTCTCAACAGGATACTCAATAAAACACAATAAAAGACATATTATAATGTAATAAGCACATAAAGAAATAGTTTACTTGTCCCAAGTTAAATTGCATTTGACATGTGTGCGACACAATCTCGATTTGGTTGAAAGTTATCGTCGTTATGGCTAACTGTGACCAAATCGATGAATTATCGGTCAAATCTAAGTTCAACGAATTAAATAAAAGATTGAAAATTCTAATTTTTTGGAAAATGTATATGTTATAGATATTCGTGTCAACTTTCCAAAACTTCAAACGGATTGTAAAACGGAGTTTGGGATCTCCTGAAATCTCAAAAATAGTACGACGATTCAATTTTTGGACAACCGACACTCAAATAAATCTCTGGAGATTCACTTAAATAATTACAGAAAATAACATATATATTTATGAAGCTAACCTCGATATGGTTCTAAAAAAAATTGGAGGTGAAACGGAGTCTGGAGTTGGTCGCAACGGCTTCGCGAAGTTGCTATAGCTTCAAAAATGAGGATGAATTTATGACGAATTTTGGCATATTTTTGACGAAAACGAGAGAAATTTTGGAAAAAAATATGGAAAACGACATAGGTTTATAAAGGACAGTCATTACTTAATTAGGATTAGATTGGAAGGATTTTGGTTTTGGAAGAAGAATAAGGACTCCTTAAGTAGATGGAGATTGACTCATATTTTTCTAATTTGGAAAGGTTAAGAATCTAATGAATAAATATTTCCAATAAATTTAAATCAAATCAATCTCAATACTATATGGATCAAATCTCAATCCATAATTGATCATAACAATAATTTGGTTTGTGGAAGAAAAAAAAACAAAAATGAGGCTTCTCTTTATATATGAGATGAGAGATTTTCTAAATTTAGATTCAATAAATTAAATCCTTCCATAAATTAAATTAGATTTGACCAAATACCGATCCATAATTAATCACAATAATGTTACTTTAAAATAATACCTAATATTATAATAATCTTTAAAATAAATTTTATAAAATCAAATATTATAAATATTGATAAGAATAATTCAAGTATTCCTAAATGTATATTTTGCATAAATACAAATCTCATCTAAAATAATATAGCCATAAATTAATACTAAATTCAATCGTAATTTAAAATTGACCACGTCTAAATTCGATAATATCTAATAATTCAATAATATTTAAATATATATTTTTATAAATATAAACTTAAACATAATTGATAATAGAAAATTAATAAGTTTAAAGTATATCTTTTTATAAAAACAAAATCAAATTAAAAAAAATAGTATGACAAATCCCTTCGTCAATACAAACATCATTTATAGAATTAAGAAAATAAATTTTATTTTCTAAATAGAAAATATAGCAAACTAAAAATACAATAAATAAAAAATAAATAAAAATTTGGGAAGTGGGCTTACACATTGTTATCTTCCTTGTTTTATGTGCACGTATCTTACTTGTTCTCCTTGTGTCAAAGATTATTTCTTATGAGTGTCCTAACAATATTTGCTAGCCTTAGTCTCTGTTCCATTGAGTTGACTTGACCTGTAGTCGAGATCGGTTGCTAGACATGACTTATCTCATCTCTAGATTGAAAGCGTCCCATGGCGTTACGATATAGAGACTCCGTATAGATTTGTTATTCCATCTCTAGGACCGGGAGCGTCCTATGGCATTACAGTGTTCGAGGATGGTTATCGACCTGTTATTCCGTCTTTAGGACCGAGAGTGTCCCATGGCATTACGGTAGTAGGACTTATATTTTGTCTCGTGATCGGGGGCATCCCATGGCATTACGGTATTGAGACATCTTTATTGATTACATGTTTTACTTTCCTCGCTTTCTATGCATGTTATTTACTGTTACATTTGGCATTTTTATATGTATCTTGCTAGTCCCCTAAGGACCTAGTGATCTCTCTAGGTATTAGATAAAATTATCAAGGTATAACACATTGATGGAGGATGGTTGCTACACCAACACTGTGGGTATATTTAGTTGATATTTTATTATTCTCTTCCTTATTTATATTTTGTCCTATATTTGATTCTCGACGTTATTATAGCCTAGTCCTTTATAAGCTTGTAAGGAGCAGGTATATTCAGTAGACCCCTAATGGAGTCCAAAAAGATGTGTTTCTTATCATCGGAGAATATCTTGATCTGGTTGTAACCCAAGAAGCCGTCCATAAAGGACATTCTTTAAAAACACAACTGTTGTCGATAATTACGTCCATAATTGGAAGAGGTAACTCATCCTTAAGACATGCAACATTCAAATCACGATAGTCTATGTATATTTGGATCTTGCCATTTGATAACGTGAACAATGTTGGCACCTAGTCTGGGTATTGCTATTCACGGATAAAGTCGCTTGTTATTAGTTTATTCGCCTCTGCCTCGATTGCATCCATAACATCTGGACGGAATCATCATTGTTGCTGCTTTACTGGGTTAGCATGGAAGGATGTTCAGTTTGTGCACTGCAACTTGGGGATCCAGTTCCGACATATCTTCATAATTCCAGGCAAATATGTCAATGTAGTCCCTTATCAGCATGATGAGGGATTCACGATCGTTTTTAGATAGCCTTTTGCTGATGAAGATAGGTTTGGGAGATGATTCATCACCCAAGTTGACCTGTACAACTTCAACCTCAGTGGGTGTCTCTCGTTGCTCGAAGCACTGCTTCCACTGTGATTCTAGTCATTGAGCCCAGAGTTCTACCTCGAAGGGCTTAGGTGGTTGATCGTCAACTTCGTCTTAATTAGCTGACACCATATTGACAGAGAGTGTTTTTCATAACATGTCACCAACACTTATATCAGAATCCCGGAGAGAGGACTCTGAGGAGTGAGAATGCGTCTCAGTCTCGGCTCAGAGCATTCGAGAGTTGTTGTCGGTGTTACGTAGCCTAACCCACGTTGGATACGATGATAATAATCTTAAAATTTCCACTTGGGAGTGAGAAGACATACCGACAGACGTCGACCCCTGCCATAATTCAGGCCTAGGTCATTCTTCAAGTCATAGCCCATCTTCTATATGATGTTCTTAGCATAAGGAGTATAGCGGTGAAGCTACATTCTAACGCTATATGGCTCTTGTTGAACCAGGAGGTAGTCCCGACGGCTTTCAACTTTTTCGAAGATAATATACTTTTGCCCTTTCTTCCTTGTTGGGACTATAAAGCGTCACGATCTGCACCCGGTATAGGGGTACGATTAGTGAACAACGCCCAGACTACGCCACATCATCGACGGTAGAACGATGTCTAAGTCACTGACTATCAATCTCACACAATGATATAATACACCTGTCATAGATCTCAACTCCAAATAGAGGAAAAACTACAAATGATAACACTACATACCCAATCACAATCTAAAGCACGGTAATATATCAAAGAAGTCTAATAACCATAAAGTCTAAAATATCAACAACTTCTAAATACTACATCAATATCCAATCTCAAATATAATAACAAAGTCTCCATATATACACATGCCGGAATGCTAACAATGAATATATCACATTGCTATAAGAGTAACCAAGTCCCTCAGTAATCACTCATGAGTATCAGGACCCATGGGTGCTATCTCCTCCTCGGCTCCGTAGAATGTAGGACACAAGTCCCCTAAGCATTCATCTAAAAAATATATCCTGTCAGGATAGAACGAGCACACCTCTTCTAGCAATTTCAATTAAATGACAAAGACATTAAAATAGTTATAGTAATTAATACTTGATGAGCAGGAAAATAATGAGTCAGGAAATGAAATAGAACATCAACTAACTAAAGTACAAAAAAAAAGTAAATATGGTGAACCAGAAAAGCATAACAATAAAGACTATAAATAAAGATAACTAAACTAGAACAAATGTGAGTCCAGCAAGTAAGCACAAAAGTACTAAACTAGTGTATTTTGAAATACCGCTTTCGACATGTAAACGACTAGAGGTAAATATGGCACATCGTACACTTGGCAAGTATACGACGGGTATCTTTTCCAGATTAGACCAGTAGGGTTGATTCCAGCATATTTAGGAATGTTTACATGTCTACTCGAATTTTTCTCTGCCCCGACTAGTACAAGTGAATCCAAATCCCAATACGTAAATCAAGTACAAGTCCAGCCAGAAAGTAAGTTATGCTAGTAGGCAATTCCAGTAGGTGGTTCTAGTAGGTGATTCCAGAAGTAGAAGCCAGATAAGTAAGATGCATATGTCTCAAGTAAATGAATCCAGAAATATAAATCCGTGTCGTGTCGGAGAATCAGGTAATACTATACCAAAAGCTGAATCATAATAATTATCAGATAATAAAAACTATTAGAGAATGTATACGCCTGAGGTCCTGAGCAATATGTGAGGATCAATGCCCAAAATGAAGTCACAATGATCTAAATATCTAATATACATGTTAATTTGTGTTTTAGAACCATAAACATGCTATGCAAGATCAATTCTAGGTCTCCAAGTTATTTCTAGGTCAAACTAGGTCTAACCTAGGTTAAGTTCACCTATTTCAATATATAGGCAATGCCTAAATGAATTTTACCCTATATCTAGTCTTTACCTGCGTTGCATTACGTTACCTATTACATTGTATTACATGTCTCATGACATTACCTATACTAGGTAATATTCTACTCTTGCATCTAGGTAACCTATTTATTCTAACTGTAGGTAATACTATATTCCCTATTCATGGGTTGAAATGACATTACCTATACTATGCATAGGTAACCCTATAACCTGTACTTGGTAAGCTACCATCATATTACGTCACCAAAACTAGGATATCCCCTAACTTAACATTAGGTAATTACATATTTCTTGATATTGCCTTACCCTACATTACCCTTCATATGCATTTACTGCCACATGCTAAAACCCCATACTGTTACACACATCCTAGCAAATTACCTATAAAATTGCTTTACCCTACTCTAACATAGTTATACTCAAGGCATTACCTATTCAGTTTAACCCCCAACCTATGTTACCTACTCTATAAATACCTTCCTAATATATCCTCAATCATGACACCACTGCCATCACAAATACAACCCAATCATAGGTCAACATAGGCCTGGAGTTGGCATCCAATCTTGCATGTTTACTTAGGAGTTAACTCCCTTTCCCGACCCTGTCCTGCTGCTGCACCTTGCACAGACCACCACTGACATGTGCAGGCAGTACGGAGCCTTGCCGAGGCTTGTACTGACCTGTACAAGGCCCAAACAAACCAGTAGCCTAGTTGACTGGCCAATAGGCCCTGTTACAATGTCGGGGGCTAGGCCCCTGCTCTGTGAAGCATCCCAGACCCTCACATTTCCTCTTAACTTCTCCTTACAGCTCACGCACATCCCCTTCACATGACACCTATGTACACTGTCTACTTGACACGTAGACTCTCAGTAATCCTCACATAGGCACACATAACTTGTCCACACTCTCTCTCTCTCTCTCTCTCTCTCTCTCTCTCTGTCTTTGATAGTTTACCCCTTACATATGTAAGGAATAACCTATAGGATACATTCCTATATTAGTTGAACACTGACACCACACTCCTTCATTCCTAACAGATACTTCATATCAGTCCCAACTTCAAATAGGTGTTTTCTCAAACACCTATACTTCCTATATACTGTCACAAGGACAGTACCTAAGCTAGTACCCCTAACATTGGTATACAGGGATTTGAATCCCCTTCCCCTCCCCCCTCTCAAAAGCCCTGCCTACTGCAGGAGTCACTCTCATCTAATCCTACCACTGCTATACCCCCTTTAGATGCAGAAGTAACTCTCCGATATAGCTACTGTTATAAAGTTCCTCATACCCGAGCCCCTTTCTCACATAGTAGCTGCTACTGCTACTAGAGTTTCCCTTCATATCTCCCCTCCTTCGCAACAGTCCTACTCCTCCTTACATCCCCTTTCATAACAGCTACTAAGTATTATGGCACTCTCTCTACACACACACACACACACACACACACACACACACTCACACACACACACACACATTTACAATTAAAAAATTAGTCCCTTTGCCTACATCAGCTACTAGTGATACACTATCAAAGCTACAACTGATACACTATCAAATCTACAACTGATACTCTCAAAGCTACATCCACACTTATTTATCAATAACAATCCTCATTATCTCCATCAGTCCAGCTCCCTGCAGGAGCCCCAAATGGCCCTGCCCTACACTGATCTCACCAATTAAATTCCTAAATCTTGTGCACAGGAATTTGGCACACTCCGAAATAGTCTCACAGGAACCACTCTTCCACACAGGGTATCCAATGGTCCCTCACTCCCCTTCACACATCAGTTAGCTATGAGGCACTTCATTTACCCCTCTTCATGTATGTTGTAGCCATATTCACTACATTCCCCCTAGCGTTACAGTTAACTACTATAGGTGAATCATGAGCTTAACTCTGCACACACACACACACACACACACACACACACATATATATATATATTTTATATATATATATATATATATATATATATATATATATATATATATATATATATATATATATATGTGCACATCCAAATATCTTAACTCCGTATCAGTCCACGTCACACACTAAAATGAAACACACACACACGTTCAAACTTAACCCAAAATCAGTCCCCCTCTTCTAATGCTATGTAAAAACATATATTACCATCATATAATACTAAATAATTATACAAAAGATACTCCATATTAATATACATCTAGAAACAAGTGTTAAATTTGAATATATAGCATCAGGTGTTCTTTTAGTTATTTTGTCAAACACTTGGCATGCGTATCGAGATACTTTGAGATACGCCCATAATACGCACTCCAAATGGATCCAAATTTGATCCTAAGCATACCCACATATTCTAAATCACAAATAGGACCTAACAAACCTATTCACAAACACTAAAAATATCATTATCGAATTTTTCCCAAATGGCTCAAAATACAAAGGAGAAAGTCTCCAAATGGATAAAGAAGAGTGAAAACTCCTCACCATGGATAATCCTAATGCATGAGCATTCCTATTTGATGCCTCTACACTATTTAATATAAATTAAAGGGTTTAGAATACATTTTACCAATTGGAAGATGGATTCTCAATGAAATGGCTCTAAGATCCAAACAAGCTCCAAATGCTCCTACCTCTAATATTTTACTTCTAGTGTCTTCTACTCTCCATGGGGAAGAGAATGAGATCAATTTGGGCTAATTTGGAGGAGTTTTAGTGGTAGGAATAATGGTGGAAGGAAAGCTCCCAAATTAGGACTTCTTTTGAAAATGAGAAGAGAAAGAAGATGAAGTTAGGCTATATAAAAGAATGGGGCTACCATATTAGGTCTTGGTTAGGGTTTGGGCAAGGGGAAAAGTCTACAAAGTCCTTCTCTTTAGTCATGACAAGATTAGGGAAAAGGCCATACTCCCTAATTAGGTGTTTAGCCTAACTTTCTAATTAATCTTGCTAATCTAACTAGGGACTAACTAAAATTTAATTAGGCTAGTCCTAATTATTTAATTAGGTGGTCATGTCAAATTGGTTTAGGTCCTCTGGGGTTACTAACAACTATTCTAACTAATGGCTAACCATTAATCATACACAATAATATAACATATGTATTATATTAATTATTATAAATAATTAATCTAAAATTATAATTACTAGTTTTGCAAAATAAATTTATCACTCAAAATATAATTTGAATACCATTATTCACAATAATAACAAGAAAGAAAAAAGTCAAAAATATCCCTCTTCAGAAAAGTGGCGGTGACATGAAGTAAGCACCTTCATGGGAGAGGAGTTGATTCAATATGCGAGTGAACGTCACTGGTGTGTGGTGATGTTGGCCTAGACCACGTCCTATGGGTTATATTGTTTATATATGTCAGACATGCAAATAATTCAAAGATAGTCCTTTATTTAAGAGGTATAAAATGTCCTCTTTGGGGATTAGATCATCAAAAGAGGGTACATCAGTTTGAGCCACAACGTACACTTCAATCTCATCATCTTCTTTGTCATTGTCTGGCATTAAAGGTAGATTTGGAACCTTCCTGTTAGATCGTCGGAGCCTCACTACCAAAGGCTCTAAGGTCTCTGCAAGGGGGAGGCTCGACTTCTTCTCGCATGGTGTTTTATGGAGATTGATCACAAGAGGCTCGGTAGCCTTCTTGCGGATCTTGACAACCAAAGAAGAGGGAGTATCGGGGGCACGTCCCTTGGCACGGATCCTCAAAGGCCCATTAGCGATGGGACGCTCTTCTACTTCATCATCAGTGTCTCTAGACTCCTCCTGATGCACTTGCTTGTATAGGATTGAATCAGAGTAATACGCTTCAATCCCTTTGAAACGCTAGGGTCGACATCAGCAAACTTCATCTTGACGACCCCATCACTTTCGACATACCTCAAACATTAATGAAGGGTCGACGGTATAATTAAATGTTCATGTATCTAGGGACACCCTAGCAGGACATTGTAGGATACATCTATATCAATGATGTAGCAGGTAGCTTCGGTCCGTAGATTACCTATTTGGCATTTTAGGCAAATCTTGCCTCAAGGGTAGCTTCTTTCGACTTTAAAACTGTTATTGGTTGTGTTTGTGGCGGACAGTCAATGCATGTGAATCTCTAGTGTTTGAAGCAGACTCTGAGGGATGATGCTGAGAGATGAGTCCGGATCGATGTGTATTCGGTCCATCTTAATTGTGTCGATGTACCCTGTATAATACACGGGTCGATCGTGCCTGTTATTCTTCAGCATCATATATTGCTTAGAGAATGTAATGTTGGGGATGTTGTCCATTATATTATGGCAACAGGGACCTACAGCGGGGACCTCCACCAACTTCTTTATTTGTGCTAAACACTACAAGAAAATATGGCTTTCCCGGCGTTTATTTTTCTGACGTTCATGCTAATGTCGACTTTTGTATGATATACCAACGTTCTGTAGCAAACGTCGATAAAAATCGATGTTTTATTGTAAAGGTTGAGAATTGCTGACGTTTATTTTTTGACATTTATAGTAATGTCGGTATAGACATGATATGCCAACATTTTGCAATAAACGTCGAGGAACTAGTCGGCGTTTGGATGTAAAGGTGGAAATTTTGTGACTGACTTGTATATATGTTGGTTTATGTTGACTTAAAAAAGGAAATAATTTTTTTAAGTGAATAGGAAATCGTCGATTTTTTACACATAGTAAATAAAGGGAAACCCGCAATTTATTTCCTCCAATATTTCCTCTTCTTATTTATTTTCCTCCAAAACTCCCCGTAAGCTCCCACCTACTAGAGAATTCTCCCCTAAATCTCTTTTGATCTTCTTTTTACAATCCCAAACCCTAGCAAGCGGCCCTGAACCCTAGCCGACGACCACCCTAGTCGGCGGCCTCGAATCCTAGCCGGCGTCCCCGAACCCTAGCTGGCACCCTTATACCCTAGCCGGCAGTCCCAAACCTGTGATGGCAGAATTTGAAGTGAATAAAGGCATCACCTATGGATTTTCTGTAAGTATTTATTGACATTTTACTGAATTTGATTACTTGTTGCCCATTATTGTTGTCTCAAATGAAGGGTTTTTTTTTTGTTTGATTCCAATTTCCCCAAACAAATGATTTTTTATTATGTTTGACTGTGTTTATAAAAGGCTATTTATATGTTTTTCTTCATCACTTTTTGTCCATATATTATTTCTTCTTTCAATAGAATATTTTTGCTTAGGGATTTTAATAGCTATCAATTTTATAGCAAGTTCATCATGGTGTCAGAAGTACAATCTTCATATACTTGTTGAACTTTCAAAAATTCAACAAGTTGTATTGCATAGTAGGTATGTAGGAAGAGATTATTTGAAATATGTGCAGATGGTAAAGAGATGAGCAACCCCACAACAGGTGCTATTGAAGAAAACAGTTAGTCTAGGAATTTCTTGGATACTTTTGCAAAAGCTATTGTACAGGTTTAATTTTGAGGAGACTGTCCAATCTTTCATGAAGTGGTTGGAATTTGTCCTCTATATATGTGTAAATGTCAACAATATTTGGCAATAATATCAAGTTAATATGTTAAAGTTATGGCTTGTGATTAAACAATGTGAAGACCAACTCTACAAATAGGAGATACCAAAATAGTATATATCTATAGAATTAGTACATACAATGTTCCATATTCCAATTATGCGAACCTTTCTCCTACTTAAAGGACTCATAACTAACTCGTGTGTTTTTCCTCCCCATATATTATTGTCAAAAAAGGATCTTATAGGGCTTAAAAGTTTCGCGTACCTTATGGCTCTTTGGACTCAATTTAGATGTTGTTGGTAGTAGTTTATTCTTATTTCGTCCTTGAGGCCTTCCTTCAATGGCAAAGTTTAATTAGATTTCTCATCCACACCTATCACCAGGAGGAAAATTTATTAGAAATTTCTATATATGTCATCATCGATGGCTACCGGTGTAGAATACACCAATGTAGACGGTCATAGGAATTCCTTATGGAGGTGTCTCAATAAAAACTCAACTGGTCATGGCAAATAATCCATATTATGACGTTGATCAGTATAACAGGGTGCACAAGGCCTAGTCTGAAGTGTCCGATAATGATTATCCCCTCTATTAATCTGCCTTCTACGGAACAACCAAAAAATGATAGCGCATGCACAACATGCAAAGTTCAGACGTACCCAACTCATACCAAATGCCGAACATCATACTTGGGGTGCATGAACCAAGTTCATATGAACTTTACTCTTTTTGCATGTTGCTTTGATAATGTGAACAACACTAACTCTGGACATATATGCGTGTAATTATATCCATGCCAAGCCCGTATCCTAGAATTTTTTTTTACAATGTCGTATAGCAAATTTTTTCATGTTCGTAATCATATATGTTTCCATGCTCATGCAACCTAGATCCAATTCACTCATCTTTGCTAAATGTTTTAAGGATTTGTATCTGCCAGAACTGATAAGTGGAATATAGAAAATATTAGCTCTTTAGTAAGTTGAGTATATGCATCTGCAATGATATGATGAGCCTCTCTCCTGCAAATATTAGCCCATATATATAAGTTTTGGCAGTCTGATATAGGGTTGACATGCTATGAACAATTTAACATCCACTTGTAGCTTTGGTGGATCTTTGTTGACATACATGTATATAAATACATCTATATAATGTAGCTTAAATAAAAGATAATGCTATATGGTAAGAGAATGATTTGTTATACTTGCTACTTTTGTTCAAAGATATGGTTGATTCTGTTGTACAATCTTCTGAATCTGTTGTATAATCTTTATTCTCATTTGTGCAAGTGGAGCACTTGATCCAGAAAGTACTGCTTCTCATGATATTGCCACATCTGTGAAAAGGTTTGCTAGTTACTTACTGCCAAGTATTTAATTTGATTTCTTTTATGAAAGTTTCATGTTTATTTATTTATCCCGATTTAATTATGACCATTATACATGTAATCTGTTTTTGACAACTACTTTTCTTTATGTTGCTTGTTCGTATTTCTCAGTGGATACCTTTGCTTGTAACCCACCATCTGAAATATGGCATGAAAGTTACTGTTTACTGACTAGTTCTTTTTGTTTTTAGGGGTGTTTGGGGAATGATTGTAGTCTTTTTAGCTTATTCTTTGCTTCAGGCACCTTCAACGTGAGTTGCAATTCCTCACAGCTCATGTTACTTATATGATTCCTACTTTTGATTAAATTATTAAGATTCTTATACAGGAAATCACTACATTAGTATACATGTTTCTTTATACTTCTAAGCTGTGAGGAAACATAATAATCTAAGGATAACTTGTAAGTATTGTACGATTCCATGTCTAACCTCTCGATCCTCTAATGTTTGTTGGGTGCTCGCAACATTGTATTAGTATAATATTCTTGCATATTAGCATGTTGTATCACTGTTCCAGAGTCATGATCTTGAAATGATTAATAAGGGATATATTGTGCTCTTAAATTATGGGTCGGTTTAGCTTAATGGTGTTATATTTTGCTTTTTGAGCTTTGTTACCATATTTTCAGAATGAGTATGCTTGTCTATTATGTACTATGTTCCAAGTATTGTAACATGAATATTTTGTTCATCTTTATCTAGTATAACGATTTTACAATATGTTATTATCTATAGCTGAACACTGTTTGATATTAGTATTTTATGTCTTTAAACTTGTAATCATAAACCCTTTCTTGTAGGATTGTTTTGTTGTTTAAATGTTGCAATGTTCTCTTCTCCAATTTTGATCAGACTTTTGCGGCTAGAGATCCTCCCACGCTTTATCATATTTTACCTTAATCTATTGAAGATTAATTTTGACTAACTTGCTTATTGTCACATATTTTACTCTATGGCTATATTTAATGTTTCTATCGGTTTCAATATATCTATCCTCTATAATTCTTTTGGCATTATATTTTGTTTGTACTGGTGAATATTATCTCTAGTCATCCTATTTTTTCATAACCTTGATGATGCTCGGGAATTCATGAAATATCTCCATCCAGATCTTGGAGTTGGTAATAACATACAATTTTGGAATAGTGTTATTCAAACGATGTGCCAAAAAATTATCTTTTATGTTTACCTTTTTTGCAGAAAGATCTTATCGAACTAATTGTCGCATTTATGTACCTGAGAATCCCAAAAGCAGGTTTAACAATGTTTATTTATGGCTTCATCTTGCACAACTAGCCTTATTTATTGTTTTCATATTTCTAATTACCTTCATATTTGCAGTGTTGAATGCTTCAAGGTACTGAATTAGGTTTTAGTTTTTTTTCTAGGAGACATTATTTGACGAGTTCGTCCTTGCTCACATATTTGGATGGTGGGTCAAAGCTATAATGATTCGTAACCAACCTATTTTATGGGTAATTTCAATAGGTTTTGAGTTGGAGGTAATATCTCAAGCTAAATAACTCCTAAATGTATTCTTTTTTTAATCTTCAATAACTTACAATGTGAAAACCTTTGCAACTCACTTTTTGCCATATGTTGCCAAACTTCAACGAGCGTTGGTGGGATAGTATTATTCTGGATATTCTAATTTGCAACTGGTTTGGTGAGTCAAATTACTGTCGTATTACACTATATGATTCTTCCAAATGTTTTTTTCCATGTCTAATTTTGTGCATATTTCTCAGTAGAATATTCTATATGTACATCAGTATAAAATTTAACATTACATATAACTTGTTTTTCTTTTGCAAGTAGGAAAAATGCTCCATATGTTGCAATCTTAATAAAAAAAACTGACGCAAAAAAGTTACTGAGAGTGGATTTTGTGATTTTATGAAATGTTAATAGCAACTGGAGTCTATTGTATATTTTATATATGTGAGTATGTACGAGGAAGTGAACATTGGGTAGTGACTGGAGTTCGATTATTAAGGAAAACAAGAGGATGCTTGAAGAGCACTATGAGGATGTACCATCCTTCTGAAGTCTGTCTGCCCTCAAGGTCAAGGTGTTAATTGGATAGGGTGGCCCTAAAAACCCCACAAGCCCAGATCGATCAAAGTTGGGTTGGTCTTGTCAGGCCCAGTAAAATTCCGAACCCAGTCCAACTTAAATCGGGTTGGGTTGGGTTCAATCATCGAAAACGTGGTCCGGTGAATTTACAAACCGGAGGCCAGGCCAGAACGGTTGCCGTCAGATACACTGATACATAGATACATAGAACATGATACACTGATACACATATTTTGTAAATTTGAAATGCTAAGATACATTGACACATAGAACATGATACACTGATACACAATACTTCTTTCAGTTTGCACTGGTTTAAATTTTTATATACAACTATTGCACTTGGAAAACTAGTTTAAGTATTATTGAAAATGTGTTATATGTTTTCAGGAAATTATTCAACATTGATTTCTAAATATTAAATGAAAACAATGGAACATAGAAGGCAAATGGTGGTTTTGAATCGATTATAAATTTCCATTACCATAAGCTTTTGGTACTGAGCTACTCAGAATGAAAGATTGCAGTTTGTATGGATATAAAAATTGATAAAATTGTGTTTTGAGTCTATAATAAATCAATTTTATTTTCATTATGATAACCTGTCATGATGGAGTAAAGGACAGAGAAATGTTCATAGTGACATTATTGGTAGAATTGTGATATAGAATGTTGGAATGAATTAGTAGTAATTTATAGGGTCTATGCAGCTGAGTGTGTTGTTTTTGAGCTGCCACTGTCCAATAGTCCAACATGTGATTTGATTTTGAGGACAATCCCGGTTCCTGACTGCAATAGTTTATGTAATTTTAGGCTATGACATGAGTCAGCCACATAACTGAATGTGTTGTTGCACTCCTTTCCACTGAAAATACTACAATGAGTTCTGTAGGAAAGAAGGGGAGATGGAAAATTAACTGGGGACAAAATATTGAATGATAATAAGGAAATCAAAGGAATTAGATTAAAGTTGAAGGAAGAAGAAATAGAATAAATGGAAGTAGGGAAATTATTAACTAAATTAAATGTAATTATCGTGTTTCATTTAGTAATGTTTGGTAACAATTTTTTTATACAAATTTTTTATCCACTTCGAACTTGCGTCGCTTCTTTGTGTCAGACTTTTCAGCAGTTGTATGTAGGAGCACGTCACTAAATTTGAAAACATCTTGGTTGGTGACTTTAGGAAATACTAGGAATATTAGGGGAAAACGTTTGTATATGGGTAATCACCAACTTGCTAACTTAACATGCTAATTGTATTTAATTCAAGGTTTGCAGTATCAGAATCAGTGTCTTGTACCTATCCTCCACTGAGCATTGGTCCATTGGACCTATGCAAAGCACTTAGGAGGGACATCAAGTGTTGTCTGTCCGGAACACCTGAGAAGCACGAGCCTTGTTAAGGTTCGACAGGTTCTTATTGTTGTGTGGCAACAATGAGCATGGAAGAAATTTTACTTGAGGCAAGAGGAAACATTATCTGATCACACAACTGCTAGTTCGCTATGTATATAGTACTTTGTTGAGTGTTTTAAAAAAAACTTTAGGTAGCTTGTGTAGTATTGAGTTGATGTACTCAAATATATCTGGAATTGTCCATAAATGTTGAATTGATTGTTGCACATTAGGCCTATTGAATGTTGAAAAATAATAACTATTATGAATTAAACCAGGGATAATTGGGAAGATGGAAATCCTGGATCTTGGGGAACCAGTCCACTATCAGGTCTGTGATCTCAATTTAATATTCATATTATTTTATTAGAGTCCGAGATGTTCTCTTCTTTTTTACATTTTATTTTCCAGAACCTTTAAAGTTCATGCATATGTAACTCTAATTGTCTTTGTACCTATCTATCTGTAAGACCCAGTTTTCTAAAATTGGGGTATTTTTGAAAAATTATTATTTTTATTATTTATTAATGGTGTTTTAGTCTTAATATGATTTTTGGTGATTTTAGTTAATTTAAAATTATTTTCTAAGTCATGGCTTATGACTTTGTGATTTTACTAGTATAACCCTAGTGTAAACCCTAGAAATTTTATAACCTAGAGACTAACCATGATCATGTGAGCCTAACCATAGGTTTAGAACATCAAATTAGGGCTTTTTAGCCTAAAGGGTATTTTGGTAATTTATTAGAATTTATTTGGATTTATGTGATTTATTATTATTTAATTAGTTGATTAGTGTCATGTTAGTCCCTAACCTAGTTTAGCCTAATTTAGGGATTAGCAACTAACCTAGAAGACTAAGTATAGGTATTTACTTTATGTTGTAAATATCTTAGGATTGAAATATCTTATATATTTGCTTTATAGATATTTTTCATAAAACCTAGAAATATCTACTTGGTCCAAGACTTAGAAGCTAAGTTAGCAAGGTGGAAAGGAGCCCTAAATATCTACCCTACCCCCCTTGGCAGCCCACCCATGTTATAAACCCCATAGATTTATTCATGAACAAAATTACATAAAATTAAATCCACAAAATTCCCTTTTCCTTCAACCCTTGATAACTTGATCATTCTTGGTCCAAATTGACTCTAGTCTCTTGCATTGGAACCCTACAACATCTAAGGAGCTAAGGGAAGCTAGAAATTCAGAATTTGGGAGCTTGGGCATCATCGAGTTGGAGATCACACAACCCCATTCTCATTGTTTTTCCTTGGATTTGCACAATAGGTATTTTCTCACAAACCTAGTCAAATTCCTGTTTTTCTTTCATAATTGCATTCATATAGGAATAACAATACTGTGGGTAAAGTTTGGTGGGATTTTGATGTGTTTTGGTGTCCGTATCGGACACGTAACGTAGGGCTAAAATCCTTGTTTGGTGAAATGCCACAATGGATTCGATATGGACGATTTGTAAAACAAATTATACAAACTAGAAGCCCTAGACTTGCTGATCACTAATCAAGTAGACTGAGCACATTATCGTGCTGTATCCGTGTCCAAATTGGACACGAACCGACCGCACGAGCCCATCGTGCATGCCCTGCTACCCGACACCTCGTGTGCACTACACAGGCCACTAGGACACGTGTAACTTAACACAGACAAGGGGGCAATGTCTGCGAACATGCCCCCAAAGTCTCGTGTCGCGTCGTGTCGTGTCGAGTGAGAAAACTCACTCGCACTGGACACGCGCTGTCAGCGCACACGCGCACGCGCACAACTTTGAGTGTGTCGTGTCGCATGGACACGACACTAGAGCGTCTCGTAGTAACATGGGCATGAAGCCCTACACGTGGCATACACGTGGACACGAGCACGTGGTGCGTCGTGTCCTGTGTCGCGAGTACGACATGTGTAACCGCGTACACGACACTGTTATTCGTGCGCGTGTCAGGAGTTTACCCGATTGAATGTTTTGCGTGTTTGGACACGCAAAACGGTGTCGTGGTGTCGTGTCAGTGACTTGGGACACTAGAGTATCTATGGGGTGTCAGTTACCAACCCTTGGTTGCGAGCCATAGCTCGGTTTAGTGCACGAAAATCAAATTACCCATTTTCGAGCAACAGTGCACAGTTTACAGTTTTGGGTTTTTTCCAGTTTTTGCAAAATCGAATTTCAAATCGATTTTGTTTGAGTTTAATACTTTGGACTAGTGTATTTTAGTGTGTATATGTGTAGTATATATGTATGTGTGAGTGTGGGTCAAATTTGGAGAGAAATGGTGGTGTGTGTGTGTAGTTGTATATATATACATATGTATGTATATATGTATCCTGTGTGTGTGTGTTTGGGCCAGGTTTGGTTCCAGAATTTCTGGGAACCATGACCCTCCCCCTGTCCTGACCTGTCCAGACCTCATGCCCTCTCTCTCACTGTCTCACTCTCTCTCTCATTCAGTCTCTCTCTCTTTCCCTTTGTCTCTCTATATATATATAGTATATATATGAGTTTATATATATATAGGTATATATATATATTGATATATGTATATTTGTATTAGTTTTTCTATAGTGATGTTATATAAATATGTGTATGTGAGTTGTATAGTATATAGAAATCCTATTTTGGTATATGGGTAGATAGAGTATATATATATATATATATATATATATATATATATATATATATATATATATATATATATAACTTCTAGTATAGGTTTATATGAAAACCTATAAGATGGCCTATGGCCAAGAGTATCTAGCCTATGGCATAAGGGCTAACCCTAAATTGACCTAATGGACCAAAAACCCTACAAGTAATCATTGTTGACCAAGGTTGACCTAATTGACCTAGAAATGACTAGGAATGACCTAAGATAACTAGCTTGACTAGTGTTGACCTAGCCTTGACTATTTGACTTAGAATTGACCATGGTTGACTAAAGTCAACTATTGGTCAAACCATGACCTAATTGACCTAATAATGACTAGTTCAACTAGTTAGACCATGTTTGACCTAATTACCCTAACTGACTAGTCTTTGTTTGACCAATACCTTAGTTGGTCTAAGTTTGACCTAGACTTGACCCAGATTGATCATGTTGACTAGTATTTGACTAGTTTGATTAGAATGTTGACCAGGAGTTGACTTTAACCTAGATTTGACTAATCTTGACTTGTTTGACCTTGTATGACTTAGTTTAACTTCTTGTGACCTAATATGACTTGATTTGACTTAGTTTGACTGTAGAGTTGACCAAGTTTGACTTTGACCTAGATTGGCTTAGAATTCATATAGATTGCATTGTAGATTTTATTTACCTTCATATTAGACATATCATAACTGTATTACTCTATTTTTAGGACATTGTGACCCTGGTACAGACATCTGATATTACACTACTCTTTCCAGAGTGTCAGGCGAGTACATTCTCTGATAATTCTCTCATTTATTTGTCGATTACTGTATTTCAGTTCTAGTTAGTTCTATATGATTCTCTGTATCAACACGTATGAATATTTCTGGATTCATGTATCGACACATACCTTACTTGCTGGCCTCTATTACTGGAGTCATTAGTATCATTCTGGAATCATTTCTGGAATCATCACGTATTGGCCAGACTCATCTCGATTCTTTTTGTCGATTTTGGATTCACTTGCTGGGCGGGGAAATATCGAGTAAGACATGTAGACATACCCCAAATCTGGAATCTCCAACTGGAATCTTCTGGAAGCATAGCCATCTCTTGCCTGATCCGTAAGAGATGTGCCTGATACCTACAGCCGTTTGCATGTCGACCTCGGTATTTTAAAACACACTGTTAGATCATAGTTGGACTCACCCTGGTTTTATTGATCACTGTTGGACTCATCTTGTACTGGAAATTATCTGGTATCAGATTATATGGACTGGACTCATACTGGGATTACATTAGACTTATATCGTACTGTCTGGACTCACACTTATTATTCTAGTTCAGTTAGCTTTTATTACAGTCTTCATTGCCATGATTCTTCTCTTGTTAGTTCCTTTCTTTTCTTGTATCTTACTGCCTCTCCATGCCATCATTACCTGTATAAAACTGCCATGCTCATCAATAAAACTGTCTATAACTGCTTTATAGTTCTTTGTCATTTACTTGGGTTTTTCTTGATGAGTTGTACTCGTTCCCGTCCTGATTGGACCTGTTGAAAATATTACAGATGATAATCCTGTGGACACCTGCCCTACTTCCCATGGACCTGGCGAGGGATTAGCTACCTTGGGTTCTGACTCTCAGGAGTGATTCAGGAGATTAGCTAGTAGACTACTTTAGCTTTCATGTTTTGGCTTGTTGTATTAAAGTTAAGATATTGAGTCTGTATTAAGTTGGTTTGAGATATTGGTGTATTATTTTAGTAGTTAGTTGTTGTTGTCTTTAATTCCTTAGGTATAACTTCTGTGTTATCTTTTCGTGCTTAGACTGTGTTTGAGTAGATCATACCCTTTACTTGCCCTCCATTCGGAGCTGATATCTGGACAAGTACTTTTTATATTCACTGCATGAGATTAGTTAGCAACCTAGAACAGCTTACTACCGCTGACACTGCGATGTAGGCTAGACGTAACCACTTCTCGTGCCCCTATACAGGGTGCGGGTCGTGACACTATCACAGCCAGAAATACCTACCGCCCAACCATATGAGGCACCTACTCCTGGTTCAGGATGGGCTAACACTCCAAGTGGGAATTACAGTGAATCTGGAACATCGAGGGACGCCAGTCCGCCATATGGTATTAGGATCATGCTTTAAAGTTTTTTATTAGTGGCATTCAACGGTTTTTTCTCGTCAATAAAAACTTACAAGTTGATGTCTTCCTCATGTTCTTATATCAGGAAATGCTCCAAGCCCATACTTGCCATCAACTCCTAGCTTGCAGCCAATGACACCTAGTTTTGCATCGTATCTTCCTGGGACACCTGGTGGACTGCCAATGACGCCTGGAAATGTTGGACTTGATGTTATGTCACCTACAATAGGTTAGTTTCCATCAACTCTGTTCCCATATAAGAGTGCTAGTCCCTCTTACGGATTATATTTATAGATTATATAAGAACAATTAAAAATTTACATGTAGCTCAAGTTATCTAAAAAACAATGAAGTCAAACCACAAAGTTGGTAGAAGGTTACATAGAAACCTAATTTTGTTAACCATTAGTGATTATGAAAATATCTGAATCATCCAAGGATAAGTAAATGAATTTAGGTGTTGAAGTATATTTTTCTGATCACTTAAATCAATGTATATATCATGTATGAATTTAGGTTATTGAGCACCCAAGTATGTCACAAGTTTGAGAGGATTTGGGCAGTCCTAAATTATACCTGGTATTTTCTGAATTATTAGGACTGAAATGCACTTCGATAGCTATCCATTTGTTTGTGTATAATACTAATAACCTCCTTTCTATAGTTATGCTCATTAAATTCTATTATCCCGATGCTTTATATACTCTATATATGCGACTGTTGCATTCATAGAGGCCTTGATTTGTTATTTATCGACTGTTTGTGTAGGCACATATTCTTCTTAGCTACTTTTGTAACCAAAGACAAAGAAATGAAAGAAAGGATGGCATCAAAATAATTCACTTGCAGTTTAAGGAAGAGCTTTCAGATGGAACGTTAGTGCATTAAATTTTAAGTTTTTTTTATTTTGTTAAACTCGACAGTATAGTAAAATATTGTATTTTGATCAATAAAAATTTATTTTGTAAATTATATGTTGTTGTACTTATAATTTTAATTGGAGTTTTTATGGCAAATATATTCTTTTTTTAATTGGCTGTACATATACCGACGTTTTTGTTAAACGTTAGAAATTATTAGAAAAAGGTTGGGAGAGCAAATCCCAAACATTTTTACAAAAGGTCGAAAGAGAAGTTTTTTCCAACATTTTTCTTAAAATGTTGGAAAATTATTACCCAGTATTGTACAATTTCCGACGTTTATTAAACGTTGCTGCAAACGTCGTCTTTATCTATACCTACGTTTATATGAAACGTCGCAAATTTCCAACTGTGACAACGACGACGTTTGTCAAAAATGTTAAAAAAACGTCAGGTTAATCTATGCTAACGTTTTTGAACTTTTTTCGACATTTATAAAATGTTGGAAAAAAATCAATTTTCTTGTAGTGAAACAAAGTTGGAATGTTGGAGAGCTTCGTTCAGAGCGTAACGGGTCTCTTTGTAGAGACGAATGAGCTCGAAGAGTGACAACCTGGATGGTGCGTTGGCGAGTTGCGCCAGGATGTCGAAGTTGTTGGGCTTGTCCAGCCCCGGTACAGAGTCTTAATTTCTTCAAAGACTTGTCGAAGTGAGTCTCTTTTTACTTGTTCTAGTCTGTCGCAGGAGGCTTGGATGGAGCACCTTTTGGCATTATGGAGACAAGTAACTAACGCAGCGGGATACCGGAACGGGCTTACCTTCGTGCTTGGCAATGGCCAAGTCGATCGGTGATGACGATAACTGGACCACCATTGCTTGGTGAGAGCGAAGCGGTGCCGCAAAAACTCCGACGGAGGGCCTTGTGAGGGATCCGCACGAAAGTTGTTTGAAAACCTCAAGCGAGGGGCTTCCGAATCCACGGAACAGTCGAGTCCACGACCAAGAAAATAAGAGAACAAATCTCAAACTTTAAAGAAGAATTTTATTGATTAAAAGTTGTTCCCAATTGCATACAAAAGGTGCCTATTTATAGGGCTTTTGTGACAACCTAATCCTAATAAAATAAAGATAAAATCTATCCTAATAAAAGATAAAGTCAAAATAAGAATACTATCATAAATAGGATTATAAAAAAAGTAAAGAAAAGAAAAAGGAATCCAAGAAGAAAAAGGAAAAGAAAAAGAATCCTATAGGGACTAGGATTCTACGCTACATCAGTCTCCCCTGCTTCCAGAAAACTCGTCATTGAGTTCTTATCAGAATAAAGCGGTTCGCCAGGTGGAAGGTATCCATAAAGATCGGCGACATTGAAGGTTGGAGAGATCTGCATGTCTTCAGGGAGATCAATCACATAAGCATTGTCATTTAGCTTGCGTAGAACTTGAAATGGTCCGATCTTCTTCTTCGCCAATTTGTTGTAGGAGCCAGTAGGAAAATGTTCCTTACGTAAGTAAACCATGACCAAGTTTTTCTCATGAAAAACCTTACGGCGGTGGCACTGATCAGCAGCTGCTTTATATTTGGTATAAGATTCTTCAAGTTGTTGTTTCACTTTATTATGTATTAATTGATGCCGCTCTAACATATGCTCAGCACCAATGTCTCGACCCGGAGTCTTAGGCAGAGAGACGAGGTCCAAAACATGTCATGGCTGATGTGAGTAGACAATGGCAAATGATGCTTTTCCAGTTGATCTGTTAGGCATGCAGTTATAAGCAAATTCAGCCTGTGATAAAGCCAGATCCCACTGCTTAGGTCGTGTTCCAACTAAGCTTCGCAACATGTTTCCAATTGTGCGGTTCACGACCTCTGTTTGTCCGTCAGTTTGTGTGTGACTACTACTGCTATATTGTAGTGATGTATCCAATCTTTCCCATAATATTCTCCAGAAATGTGACAGAAACTTAGTATCTCTATCTGAAGTGATTGACTTTGGTACACCATGAAGACGCACGACTTCTCGAAAGAAAAGGAGAGTAATATGAGTCGCATCAGATGTCTTACGACATGGAATAAAGTGTGCCATCTTAGAGAATCTGTCTACCATGACAAAGATAGAATCAGCACCGCGCTGTGTTCATGGTAAGCCAAGAATAAAGTCCATGGAAATGTCTTCCCAAGGTCCTTCGGGAATTGGAGGAGGCATATAAAGACCAATATTTTATTCTTGGCCCTTGGCAACTTGGCATATAGGACAACTGCGGACATGTCCCTCAACTTCTTTTCTCAATTGCGGCCAATAATATCTTTCTTCAGTTATAGCTAGTGTCTTATCTCGACCAAAATGTCCACCGAGACCTCCACCATGGAGCTCTCAAATAATATGTTCCCGCAAGGAACTAAAGAATGCACAACTGATTTCCTTTGAAGAGATAGCCTTCTTAGATGTGATATCCATTTGCAGCGACGTTTGGTTGACAATCTTCCCATGCTTGTTGAAAATCTTTGTCTTCCGGGTAGAGTTCCTTGAGGTATTCAAACCCGATGACCTCTTGATGTAAAGTGATGAGGAGGTCGGTTCGACGGCTTAAGGTATCAGCTACTTTGTTCTGAACTCCGGCCTTGTGCTTGATGGAATAGGAGAAGCGCTGAAGAAACTGAATCCATCTAGCATGCATTCGATTTGTGTTACGGGGATTGTCTATGAAAGATAAAGCTTTATTGTCTGTATGTAGGATAAATGACCGTTGGATGAGGTAGTGCTCCCATGCTTTGATGGCTTGTACGATCGAGTAGAACTCCTGCTCATAAGTTGACCATTTTCGTTGAGCTTCACTTAGCTTCTCGCTACGAAAGGCAATTGGTTTTCCTTCTTGTATTAGTACAGCACCAACGCCCACTATGCTGGCATCACATTCGACTTCAAATAGCTTGTCAAAGTTGGGTAGTAATAGGACTGACACCGTAGATAGCTTCTCCTTGATAAGTATGAAAATGGCTTCAGCTTCAGCAGTCCAGATGAATTTTCCTTTCTTCATGCATTCTGTCAATGGTGCTACAATAGTGCTGAAGTTACGAATGAATTATCGGTAAAAATTGGCGAGGCCATGAAAGCTTCGTACTTCAGTCGTTGTCTTTAGAGTGGGCCAGTCGTGAATTGCTTTAATCTTCTCTTCATCAACACTGAGGCCACTAGCGCTAATAGCAAATCCCAAGAAAATGAGTTAGTTTGTAAGAAAGCTACACTTCTTGAGATTGACATAGAGTTTATTAATTCGGAGAAGTTTGAGAACTTCCCTGAGGTGCTTCAGATGGTCGGTTTGGCTCTGGCTATAGATCAGGATATCGTCAAAGTAGACGACTACGAACTTTCCTATCAATGGCTTCAAAACTTGATTCATAAGGCGCATGAACATGCTTGGTGCATTTGAAAGTCCGAAAGGCATAACAAGCCATTCATAGAGTCCTTCACGGGTCTTGAAAGCAGTTTTTCATTCATCACCAGGTCGAATTTGGATTTGATAGTATCCACTCTTCAAATCAATCTTTGAGAAAATTGTAGACCCAGCAAGCATATCCAACATGTCTTTTAGTCGAGGGATAGGAAAGCAATACCTAACGGTGATGCGGTTGATAGCCCGACTGTCGATGCACATACGCCACGACCCGTCTTTCTTTGGCACTAGCAAGACGGGAACTGTACAAAGACTGAGGCTCTCTCTGATCAAGCCCTTTTGGACCAATTCTTCAACTTGGTCTTGGAGGATTTTACATTCATTGGGGCTCATCCGATAATATAGAATATTTGGAAGTCTAGAACCTGGGATGAGATCTATTTCATGTTGAATGTTTCTCATTGGTGGCAATTCGCTAGGCAGTTCATTCGGCATGATGTCGCGGAACTCTTGTAGTAAAGGCTGGACTACTTCAGGAATGTTGGTATGGAATACTTCGGCTTTACCTGATACAACCAATGCATAGAGTTCTTCTTGTTTCTCAAGACTGCTTTCAAGTTCTTGGCCGTCAACAATCATTACGGTCTTTTGTTGTTGTGGACTGGTCTTAGGAATATCACCCGGTGCTAATGGATGAAGAGTGAGACGTCATCCATTTTGAAAGAAAGAATATGTGTTGTCTCTTCCCCGGTATGTGACATTTTTGTCAAATTGCCATGGCCGACCGAAGATGATGTGACAAGAGTCCATGTCGACAATATCGAACATGACTTCATCTTTATAGGTCTTTCCGATGGAGAAGGGTATGCGACAAACTTCAGAGACGACCATGTTGTGTCCCTGTTGAATCCAGCCAATCTTATATGGAGCCGGGTGTGCTTCTTTGGTCAGTCTCATCTTCTCTGCCATTGCTCTTGAAACAATGTTTTATGTACACCCGTTGTCAATGATGATGTCACATAACTTGTCTTTGACCTTGCATCGGGTTCGAAAGATATTGTGGCGCTGGGGTGGTTCTTCAATCTTTGGGGCTAGTAGCAGACGCCTAACGACACACACTAGTTGTTCACCATCATCTTCGAGAAGGACCTCTTCTTCTCCTGAGTGTTCTTCTCCTCCCTCTTCGTCTTCGTAGTCAGTAAAGGCAACTTGTGCTCTAAGGGGGCAGCTGTTGGACAGATGTCCGACTTCGTTGTAACGGTAGCACTTGTTTCCTCTTGGTTTGCTGTATGGACTGGCAGTTTGCTGAGGTTTAGCAACTTGTTGTGGGACCTATACTTTTGAAGGTGCCGTCGGGGAGAGAGAATTAGGGTCTGCTAGTGCTTTACCCTTTTTGGAATAGTTGGCAGCTTGATTTGGTGTCCAATCATCCTTTGTTATTGATCCATGGTTATTAGCACTAGAACGGCTCTGTGGACTCTTAAACTTCTCAATCTTTTGTTCTACCTTCTATGCAAAGGTGATTACTTCACTGAGTGTGTATATATTCTGCAGGTATAGTTGATCATGGATGTCTTTCCTTAGGCCGCCAAGAAAACGGGTTGCCTGTTGAAGATCTGTTTCGTACATATCATTACGGGACGAAAGTCTGAAGAATTCTTCTGTGTAGTCAGCTATAGTTCATGCACCTTATGTGCAATTTTGATATCGACGATAGAGAATCTGCTGATAATCAGGAGGTATAAATCTTTGTCGTAGCAGTCGTCGCATCTTTGGCCAACTCCGTACAGGAGCTTTGCCTACTCTCGTACGGATGTGCTCGAGTTGTTCCCACCAAGCAGAGGCACCTCCCTTGAGCCTATAGGCTACAAGGTAAACATGTCTCTCTTCAGGGATGTTCATGTATTCAAAGAAGCGTTCTACTTCTGTGAGCCAGTCAAGAAAGTCTTCAATGTGTAGTCGACCGTTGAAAGAGGAAAGATTCATCTTCATTTTGAAATCACCTTCTCCTTCGTAGTCACCTTGCCCTCGTCGTTGGTATGCATGGCTCCATCGTTGTTGGTTTACATAGATGGTTTGGGGGCCCTGACGATGGGATCCCTGTAGGCTGAAATCATCGTCGTCGCTGTCTTCGCAGTATTCTATGTGAGGGGCCCCACTGTTGTGGCCACGATGCGGACCCTTTTGTGTACGACTGGTAGTAGGATGAGCATTTGCGACTCTCGTCTCTATAGGCGGTATTCCCGTAATATCAACGACTTCGTTGGATTTGATTCCAAGAAATCCTAGCACTCCATCCAATTTATCAGACATGACATCAACTTTTTTGACAAGGCTTCAATGTTATTAGACATGGCATCAAACTCCTCACGTGTGACAGGTTTTGCCATTGTTGTTTTGAGAAAGAAAGATTCCCAAAGGTTTCCAAACGAATTGGAATCCTCGATTTGTGGGGCTCTGATACCACTTGACGCGACGGGATAGCGGAACGGGCTTACCTTCGTGCTTGGCAATGGCCAAGTCGATTGGTGATGACGATAACTAGACCACCGTTGCTTGGTGAGAGCGAAGCGGTGCCGCAAAAACTCCGAGGGAGGGCCTTGTGAGGGGTCCGCATGAAGGTTGCTTGAAAACCTCAAGCGAGGGACTTCCGAATCCACGGAACAGTCGAGTCCACGACCAAAAATATATGAGAACAAATCTCAAACTTTAAAGAAGAATTTTATTAATTAAAAGTTGTTCCTAATTGCATACAAAAGGTGCCTATTTATAGGACTTTTGTGATAACCTAATCCTAATAAAATAAAGATAAAATCCATCATAATAAAAGATAAAGTCAAAATAAGAATCCTATCATAAATAGGATTATAAAAAAAGTAAAGAAAAGAAAAAAGAATCCAAGAGGAAAGAGAAAAAAAAAGGAATCCTAGAGGGACTAGGATTCTACGCTACATCAGTAACGTCTTCTTGAGCCGGGTCGTAACTATGCAAATAGGTCTTGCCTGACATAGTTTCTCCTGCCAAGGCTTTTTCATTTGAGAAAGACACCATATGGCATGGTGTGTTCTTCTTCCCTTTGGACTTCATGACTGGCCGTATTGTCAGCTGCGTCAGGTCCTAGAAAAGGTCGGGGTGAACCCACATGACTTTGCCTTATGGTTTCGTGAGCAGTACCATTCCTGTTGCTTGAACGCGAGCTTGCAGGAGGTTGATGACCTCCAATGTTGCCCTAGAAATCAGGATAATGCCGTCTTGTACTTCTACGCCAGGAAGACTACCAAATCGAACTGACACCATGTTAGCAGTGATCTTTTTGTCCTTAGAGCCGAGGGTGGTGGCCTTTGAGTTACTAAGCCACTGGATCTGATTCTCAACACCTAGCAGTCTTTTGTGTGGTGGTGGATGTACTAATAGAAAAGATAGTACTTTGGGTCATCGACCCTACACCTCTTCTGGACGTCAGGGATCAGGCTGTCGGAGTGTGTTATTCTTCATCAATATGTGGAAGATGTCGATGACTTGATCATCGTCGAAGGAGTATATTTCTTTGGCCTAGTTGGTATCGGTGTCTTGGGTGGTGCCGAACCTTTGGACACATTGACGTTAAGGGACTCGTTCCCTCTAGTATTACGGTCACTGTTGTTGCCTTGATGGTGTTTCCCTATATCCTCTGAGCCAGGAAATTAGAGTCCAAGTAAATTGACATCCTTTGCATTCTTCTTGGCTATGTCGACGCTTGCGATGATTGCTGACTAGTCTTCATGCTGCATTGTACCCAAGCAGAGCTTGACTGTCAGCAGTAGGTTTCTCTTGTATGTGTCCATCAGCACAAACTCAGAAATGCTGGAAGGCATCTTCAAGGCTACTTTCTGAAGCGCTCGACAAAGACCCATGCAGGCTACTTCTCCTTTGAGGCTGTGTCAATAAGGGTGGGCATTGTCATGTCCATTCCAGCGTCAAAGAAATCGGAGGGAAACAACCGTCAAAAATTATTAAATGACCTGATGCAGTTGTTAGGGAGGTTGCAGAACCACTCGTAGGCGACGTCGGTTAAGGCCCCAATGAAGAGCTTGGTGAGTAGGTCGTCATCCCGTGGTAAGTGTTCCGTCATGGGTTCAAAGTAGTTTATGAACTGGCAAGTTGACCTTTTCCTATCGAACGGGATCAACGACTGAGGCTTGTACTTGGGTGGGAGTATGATATTGTGAAGAAGAAGAAGGTTGCATTATCTCGAGCTTCTGTATCGTGCCTCAGTTATTCATGGAGTCGAGGCGGGCTCACAACTCCCGAATAGCTTCCTGGGTGTCATTTGTAGGTGCAAGATCACACGAGCGGGTTAATGGAGCGACGCCAGTTGCCGGAGGAGCGGTAGCATTTGACCCCCCGCTAGTCTCGGGTCCTGGCTGGTTTATTTTGGAGTCCTCGGCTGGGGTGGGGTAATGTTTGCCTGGATATCAAGTATGGCCTTCGTCAAGGACTGTATTGAGGCACTCATGCTTCCAATACTACGAGGTGCTAATGGTCACTGGAGCCTCCTTCATTGTCGGCCATATCTACTGTCATTATGTGTGGAGATGTGGACTCCTCGCTTTCTGCATCTGATCCCTGAGTCACACTGCCCTCGGGGTAACCTTGTATTGCCGTATCATCTTCAGACTCGGGGGTGGCTACCTCCAGCCATTGATGCTGCACAAACTTGTCAGGAGTCACCCCCAGGTATGTCATGGTTAGCTCTATGAGGGTGGGTATAAACTATTGGAGGATTGCCACCCTAGCTTGCTAAGCCGCTTCAGCATTTGAGGGGATGCTACCCTCAGGTTGATATGTGGAAGCCTTCGCCTTTGAACGGGTTCCCAGGGACACTACTTCTTTGAATACGACCAATCAATAGCTCCTTGGTGGATGTCGTGATACACTGATCTTGACTGGGGGGGTTCAACGAGCCTACTTTTGAACTCTTCTTTAGGAAAATAGACTTCCTGGCAGAGTAGCATGAGGCAAAAGGTAGCTCCTCTTCCTCTTTTTGTTGCAGTCGTTGGAGCACAAACTGCCTTTCTGGGTTGACTAAGTATTCTGGCACAACAATAGTTGATGCTGATACTAGCACAGTACCCTGAAGAAGGTATGTCATGCTTAGCATTCGCTCCCTTCGACTCATATTTGTGACCTATCAGGTTCCGCAAGTATGGAGAGGAAAAATTCACCTTTACAGCATCTGTATGCGGACGGGTGAGCCGAGCGTATGGGTGTAGAAATAGAATTTTTGATCCCTGACCTACGACTGTACCAAGGTCATTTATGGGATAATTTAGGAACTAACCCATCTCATTCGCGACAATGTTGGACGCATGGGTCAGTCTGGTAAACCTTCTATTAGAACCGAGGATTATTGTTAATGTCGTACACTGATGGTAAGTCGGTTGAGTAGTTGCTTGAGCGCGCATGGCTCACACTGTCCTAGTCTTCTTTGAACCAGGGCTCACTAGTGCATAGTACAAAGATTTCGTGTTATTCCCATCTCCAGGAGGCTGGTACATGGGTTTGTCAACATAGGAAGGTAGACTCCTTTCATCCTTTGTACATGTTTGTTGAGCAGCACCTGGACTGACCTCTTGGCCATTGACGCATACAGAAAACCCCATGTGTCTGGGTTTTGAGCAGCATGCTTCTTCCTCTGGGGCCTTCTTTGGGCGCATGGTCTAAGAGTCAGCACTGGTCATCTCAGAGGTTTGTGGTTGTGAGGATTTAGAACAAGGCTTGATTCCATAGGTTCCCAACATCATAATACTTTCTTCTTGTGGAACCTGGGTGCTTAGCCCTTACCCTTCCGTACGCGAAAACATAGACATAGACAGGATACACAGGAGCTTGATGATTCATCAACGAAATCAAGAAGCGCATCCTCCAAAGTCTTTGGGTATGGTACATTGGTTTTGGACACCCAAGTCTTGCTGATCTTCTTTGGCTTTGTAGCCTTGGTGAGGGGTTTGTGTCCCTATAAAGCATATCTTCGAAAGCCTGTTGGTCTAGGCGGACGACCAACATTTTCTGGGATGATCCCAACTTCGCCGTGTTGTATTGCGTCATGACCTTCTCGTCGGTGGAGAAGGAGGTCCCCAGCATAGTTGCCAAATTTGTTGTCATCGCAAAAAAGGAAAAAAGTTCTACTAACTTTGCTTTTACGGTTTACAACTGAGGGAGTACAATAGAACATGACAACGAGGATTCTTAGTACAACTATGAGATCTAGGGAAGTGTGATGATGAAGATCGGGTACTATAATGACTCCTTTAATTTACTCAGTTGACAATCGACTGGCGAAGGACAATTGCACGGTCTTCAGCTCAATGGCAGGAAGGACAACAATTGAACTCTCTTTTGCTCTCTTGTATGTTGTCTTTGTGTGTCTTAGTGTATGTATGTGCCTGTGAGGGAAGCACATGTCCCCCTATTTATAGCCATCCTCACTAGGACTGACTATGCACGCATATGATCAAAAAAATCACTATTCTCAGCATTATACGTCTAGTGTTTGGGCGTTGATTGGGTGAAATCTGCTACGAAAATCACAAAATATGGGTTGTTACAAATGTCTGCTAAAGCTGTTTATGGCCCGCTAAGCTTGACAGTGGAATTGATTGGGCGAAAACTGCAAAGATCTTGAGAACGTTTCCACAAAATCTGGGTCATTACAATTGTCTGCTACAACTGTTTAACCGCATGGCCGATCAGCTTGACACATGGCACATATCATGATTTAAGGGAATCTCTCGTCCGATAAGGCGGTTACAACGCATACGCCATAAATACGAGATTAAATAAACTATCTTATGGGAACACTATCGCGTGAAAACTTGGCCGCATGAGGACTCTTGGGAACACTGTCGCAAAAAAGCTCTGCCACATGAAGAAAATCTGCTATGTATACACGTGGCGCTGCATAGCTGTATACTAACAAAGGATAATAATGGCAATGACGTAATCACTAACGCCCGTTGCTTTGCACAGAGTACAGAGTGACCAGCGCATTTAATGCTATTAGACTGGTTGGTCAGAACGCATGCGTCTGGGTCGCTTTAAAAAAGGAGCCGCATAGGGGATCACTGCCTGCTAGCCCATGGTGGAATGAGCCGCATAGAGAATCACTATCTTTTTAACATGCTGCTTCGGATCTTGGTCGCATGAGTCTGGGTGATTTCTCATGCTTCTACATTACTAAAATCCTGTAAATTAGTGATGTTAAGTTGGTAAAGGACGAAATTTGTCACTAGGTAGTGACGGTTTTGCGTCGATTTACCGTCCAACAATGTATATTTCGGATTTTAATTACATAAACGCCGTCAAGTCGTTGTCGAGACGTCACCTGGTTACGCGGCTAACCGCGGGAACAATGCGGAAAGACTATATGACGGTCCAACGACGCATGGGCCCTATTATATTTTACTGGGCGACAACATAGCCCATATTGCTAGTCGAGAGTTCAATGCACTTGGCTTTGTCAACAGAACTTACAGAGGATTGACCCGATAAATAACATGGATTGTTTGGCCAATCACATAGTGTCGTATCTTCTGGATCGCAAATATCATGGCAAGTTATTGCTTCTCAACTAGTTTATGCTCGACTCCAATCATCATTTGGTTGAGATTGTAAATAGACTATTTAAATTATCATCAAACCGTTATTACTACTGGCGGTCTAGAGACCAAGCCATGGCGACCTCGCTCATTTTATTTTAAAAAACTATAAATTTAAAAAAAAATCAAACAACCAAGTCGCCCTTATTACTACCGGTCTCGCAACTATATCGCCATTGCTAATGGCGGTATGAGTGCATGATCTCATACCGCCAATAGTAATGATGTTCCGTATATCTCCTATTTTCCCCAAACTTTAGTATCTCCCACGTAATTTTGTCAAACTTCCTTATCATGAGCATAATTTTATGTAATAACTATTTTGTAGTTAATTAGATTTAGGGTTCTAGAAATATTCTTGCACTTCTTGAATTCTGAATCAATATATTAACAAATTTTGGATCGTCAACATGGATCAACCGTCATCTCAAATCCAAATCCTAAGGTGGACATCTTAATGACCAAAACGCTAATTTTTGAATATTTCTGCGACCCAAAGTCTAATTAATCCTTAAAAAAAAGAGGATGAAAGAATGTTGTATCAGAATACAGAGAACATTAATCATATAATTAGCAATTGTACTATGTGTTTTTTTAATACACAACATAACCAATTCTACTATATAAGATCTAACAAAGACTATACATTCATTAGTACTTCACACACACACAAAATCATATAAAAAATAACAAATTAATAAATTAATAATAATAAATGGAAGAGATAAATGCAAATATAGTTCAATAAGTTGGGAATGGAGCCAGCTTAGGGTCGGACAAACTAGTATGGCCAGTTTGAAACTTGATTAGGCTTTAAAAAGTAGGCCCAACCCACTTCATAATCAAGTTAGGGTCGAATTGGTCTTTTCCTGGTCTCCCCTGACCCATTATCATATACAATTGCCGGAGAAAACTTTGATACCGAAGGGGGTATCAAAGTTTTGATACCCTCTATGTATGACATGTGGGCCCCTCTCTCTTCGTAAAATGTGTAAACATATATATATACATAAATATTGAGGGGGGCCCACTTGTCATACATAGGGGGTATCAAAACTTTGATACCCCCTTCGGTATCAAAGTTTTACTCTACAATTGCCTGACTGTGTTTGATTGAGCTTTCTTTCCATAGAAAATATTTGTATCACAAATTTTCATCAATTGTAGTGTTTGATAGCGTATATTTTTTTATAAAATTATTTCAAAAATCTATCTTTTTTTTATATTTTCTTCCAAAATAGTGAAAAATAAAACTGGCTCATCCCATAGAAAAATATTTACATGGAAAATAACTATTTTTTAGGAAAAATAACAATAATCAAACATCAAAATTAATTTCTGTGGAATTTCTTTTCCTAGCAAAATAATTTCATAGAATTAATTTATTTTTCATATATTTTCTACCTTGTAATCAAACGGACCTTTTTTTTTTGGATTTGTAATGGAACCCACTTCTAAATATAATCTCTACCAGTCCTAACAATCCTAACCGTTGGACCACCCTTGGTGACAAGGGGTGTCCTCATTGAATGTATATAAAAATATAGTAGCAAATGTTGTAGTAGTTTAGTAAATTTATTTTTATTTGAATTGTTATAGGTAAATAATGGTTCTTGTATATGTCAGGAGGTGTATTATTGTGTACAAGCTTAGCTCATGTCCATAAGTTTTTTTTTCTTTTAGAGGTCTTTACTCGAACTCAAAATCTCTCTAATAACTCTCATCAACCATCAGATCAAGTAGCTAACATAGGATGCATCCATCCCATCTACTCGGCTTCGGGTCAGTATTATTCCTTCCATCTAATAAATAGTAGGAAGGGGACAACACTGGAGGGCCTTGGGCAGAGTGTGGACCTATGGACCGAGTTAAATGACTGGTCACCCTTGAAAGAATTGTACTAAGTTTCGAACATATATCCAATGTTTGATGGGCCTCTGTGTATGGGTCTGATCTCTTGGGCCAAGAAATCCTGTGGTTTCAGCTTTTTGAGGCCTTAAAACCCAGTATGCAGCTGCCATGGACCCAATGCCCATGATAGTGGGATGTCCTAGATAACAGTAATAGATTAATCAATTATATAATTTGACATATGAATAATTAATTTAAAAACTATATAATCAAACTTTAATTAATTAAATATTAGAATGGAGGCCAAAAGTGCATGGCATGCGGTTAAATTGCAAATCGAATTTAACTGGACTTAATAACTTAATTAGACTTTCTATTATATTTTATGAGGAACTGATTTGGTTGCATTTTTCATTTCTTAAAATTGAAGCATTGCAGTTTATGAAAGAAATCGATTCGAATAGCACAATATATTACTATTTTACCTCGTATATATCTATCTACAGGACAGTCCGAAAATTTTTAGGAGCTAGGACGGGGTTTAAAATGAGGCCTCTTTAAAAGGTAAATAAAAAAACAATCGATTCTCCTAGACAAATTTTATGAATTTTTTTTCTCCTACACCAATTTTATCAATCAATTTAACAAATAAAATATTCTCAAATATAACAAATAATAATAATAATAAAGTACTCATGGTTTTTTTAATAGTCAAACAAAACAAATAAAAATAAGATATTGAAAGAAAGGACAAAGTAAATATTAGAATAATAAAAAATATTTGGGGGAAAAAAAAGTAATTAGTTGGTCTCATAGTAATGGCTCTTTCAATGCATATTTTGATCTATAGTTCGAACTTTGTTAATCATTTTGGTTACTAAAGTTTACTATGTATAACTTGGTGCTTTGAATTTATTGGCATTGTAAAAATAAAATACACACACATGAATAATCATCTGAAAAAGACGAAAAGACGACAACTGACCTGATATTCTAATTAAAATATGTACAAAGTACGTACATGTAGACTAGTTATATTATAATTATGATTACATTAAGTGGACCAAACGAGGCATGGATTGGACCTAGCTGTTAAAAAAAGGGAGAAAAAAAAATCTGGTCCAACTTTTAAAAACAAAAGAAAGCAAGTCTGCAGTAATAACGGAATCATTCAGGCGGGTTTGCAGTGCAGTGCAGGCCTGACCGGCAGGGAGGTGTGTGACGTAATGCCGCATCGATCCGCTCGAAAGAGTTGGGATGATGAGCGCGCCCTTGGCCGTTGGGTGCGATGGCAACCTGTCAGTCAGTGCCAGTCATTGTGCAGCCTGCAGGCATGCATGCGGTCGGACGCTCCCAGTTTCCCGGTCGCTCGGTCCCTCGCAGCACCCACAGGCCTGCCACGGAGGAACTGCAAAATTGTCAGCCACAGTAAAAAGTGTGTGCCCTGCAATCATAGTCCTGGGCAGGGGCACTCCAAAATTGTCAGCTGATCTTCCGCTAATAATTTTTTGAAATTTTTTGCCTTTCATTCCAGTTATTAATATGAATTTATGTTTATATTCTATTTTTTTATTTTTTTAGATTTATATTCCACTTTTTATCACTAAAAATATTTTTCGTGACAAAATAAATATTTTTCGTGATAAAAAGTAAGATGTAAGTCCAATAAAATTAAAAAGTAGGATGTAAGTACAAATTCATATTAACAAGTGGGATGAAAGTCAAAAATTCTCTAAGTTTTTTTAATCTCTCCCTCTACTTTTAACCAGTCATTTCTACTATTTCATGCGTTTCTACTAGTTTAATCAATTGCAAAAAAAATTATATAGAGGAATAAAGTTTTTACTATTTACACAAAAATGAATTAGAAAAATTACGAAGAAGAGGAAGGGACGACATCATGGATGGCGCCCAAAAAAATAAAACTCCTGACGCCAACCATAATTTCGCCCAACATGTGGCCCACACCCCTACGCCATTACTAATGTCATCCAATTCATGCCACCCACCCGGCACCATTACTAATATCACACCGCATGTGTCCCTCCCCCCTCCGGGTTATTACTAATATCGTCCCACTTCGTTCATTTCTTTTTTCAATCTAACCGAAAAACAAAAATGTGATTTTTTTAGAGAAATGTTCAAGTTGATAAACAAAATGTAGTCAGCTATTTTTCCATATTCACCAACGGTCATAACTGTTCCAAAGAGTGGTTCCTTCTAGCATATTTATGTGTGTGATAGCTGTAGACAAGAACGGAACCAGAAATTCGAACTGAAATAGACTAGATGAACTGACTCATTTAAAAAATATTAAATTTTTTGCCTTGGCTGGAGCCCACCCCAATCGTAGTGGTTCCTTCTAGCATATTTATTTATAATATATCGACTAAAAAAAGTATGAAAAGATTCAATATTTATACATGCATGCGTGGAACAATTCATATTGTGCGTTCAAGATATTCGCAACCATATTTCTTTATTTTATATATATATATATATATATATATATATATATAAAGAGGGTGGAACTAGGAATTTAGTTTTTATTTCGGACTAAATCTATTTCAATGTGTGAAATAAAAAAATTTCATTATCAACTTGAACATTTATGTTTGTCATTTGAGTACACTTTTGCTTATCAACTTGAAAATTTCTCTAAAAAAATCACATTTTTGTTTTTCGGGTAGATTGGAAAAAAAAATGAACGAAGTGGGACGACATTAATAATGGCGCCGGGGAGGGGGGTAGGCCACATGCGGTGACATTAGTAATGGCACCAGGTGGGTGGCATGAATTGGGTGACATTAGTAATGGCTCGGGGGGGGGGGGGGGGGGGGGGGGGGGGGGGGGGGGGGGGCTACATGATGGATGACATCATGGATGGCGTCAGGGGTTTTATTTTCTTGGGCACCTTCCATGATGTCGTCCCTTTCGCTTCTTCGTAATTTTTCTAAACTTATTTATTTTTGCGTAAATACCACAAACTTCATCCCTCTGTGTAAAATTTTCTGGATCAAATATGGACTTCGTCCTTCTATCAAGACGTGGACTAGATGGTAGTTCCCGCGCTCGTGTAAAAAACTTTCAGAATCGCTCGTTAATAAATTACTAAGTATGAGTTTGACTAGTTTAAAACCTGCTCCACTACCAAAATAAGTCATATTGGCGACGAATTTAGCGACTCCGAGTAATAATGTCGCTACTTTTTGTGTATTTAGCGACGTCTATAAAAGACGTCGTTGAACGTCACTATTAGTGACGTAGAGCGACGAGTAGCGACAAGCATTATTGTTTGGAAAGCAGTTGTCGTGGTCTCGTCGCAAAACGTCGTTATTTTGTTTCATTAGCGACGTTTTTCGACGCATACTTCTGTACGTTGCCGTATCTTTAGTTTACAACGACGTTTAGCGACGTCCTTTTTTAGACGTCGCTAAAAAGTTTCATATAGAGTTCAAGTGCTGATCGACTTTTCATTTTTTTCACCCTAAATTATTCCTGCTCTCTCGTCCCCAAATTTCCTTTCCCCTCTCGTCCCTCCGGCGTCCCCCTTCCTCCGGCAACCCCTCCCCGCGGCGACCCCCTTCCTCGCGGCGACCCCGTTCCTCCGGCGTCTCCCTCCACCGGCGACCCCTGTCCCTCCGCCACTCCTCCACCGTCGATTTCCCTCGTCGACGCTGACCCGACCAGTCCCCTCCGCCGCTGCTCTAGCCCCGACGACCCCGACTAGACTCCGACCAAGGCAGGTAAACCCTAACCCTATCTCCCTCCTTCTGACGTGTTGACACAGACACGATACGACATACATACACGCTGACATGACACAGACACAACACACACGACACGCACACACATAGACACGACACATACACACACACACATACTCACACACATATGCACACACGCTAACACGATACGACACACACGGCACGCACACACACAGACACGACATAGGGCAGTGAGCATGTTGGCAAGTGCCACATTGGCATATGCCATGTGGCATTGCTGCAGCAGCAGCAACTTACCTTGGCTCGGGCTACAAGCTTTGGGAGCTCGAGTACAGGCAAATGCCTTAGTGAAGTGTGCATGTGTCGAGGGTGAGTGTGGGTGTCACGACCCGATCCCAAATTATTGGATCGAACCGGATCATGTCCAGCCTGCACCGTTGTGAGATGGCGGCAGTAAGCTGTTCTATATGCAGGTATTCACAACAACATCTATACATTTGTCACAACTTGAATATACGAAAATTTTAAAAGTTTTTATTCAATAATTGAAAAGTACAACTAGAAATGGAAGAACTGAAATAAAGTACTGATTTCAAATTAACAAACTCCAAAACAATAAAACTAGAAAACTGGAAAACAACTAGCTAGGAGGTCGGCTCATCGGCCTCAGGTTCTGCGTCCTCCAAGGGGGACTCTGGCAACACCACAGGATACAATATCGGGTCATAGTAGCTATGTACAATAGCTCAGCATCCTCAATGTCACCTAAAAATGTGGGTCTCCAGTCAGGAGGGAGCAAGCAAGTACGAAAATGTATCTCACATTTCAAATAATAATAGAAAAGTGCAGGCTAAACAGTTGAAACAATATTTTTCAGCAATTTAACAATTTAAAATAATATGATTTGAATGTGTAAACGTCTATGACCGGCTTGGGTTGTACAATAGCATCCTAGTGACGCGATACGGCTTATCCCCGTGTGTAAGAGGGGTAAGCTCGCATAATTATGCAATATGAGGGGTATTGGTCATAAACGTTACACTATTCTTCCAATATCCCCACAATCAATATTAATCAATATTTGAACCCTAGGAGAGGGTTTCGTGTAGCAATGTGGTTTAAACATGCAACTTGACAATTACTAAATAAAATACAAGAAAATATAATCGTAACTTGCCTCTGTTGATTGACTGGATCGAAAAAGTCGGTATCGAGGAGGAAGTCAAGTATGTCTCCGAGATCCAACAGTTGAGAACCTTGACTTAGAACCATAATGAAACCATTCTAGGTGTGCTAGTTACAATCTCTAGAAGCAGACCCTAGTCAGATTTTAAGTTATTAATTAATCTACCGAAAATTGTCTAATGTTGCAATCTACGTTCGTTATCATTTTAATTAAATAAGTCGGTTACTGATTAATTGAAAAAAATAGCAATTATCGGTTAATTTGGCAAAACTTTATATTTTAAATAAATATATATATATATAAAACTAGGCTTTTTTATTTAAATGTGAAAACATGTGAATTGCTAAATTACTAGATTATTTATTATGAGAAAACTTATTAATTTTCTTTAGAAAATATATGTCTATTTTATATTCTACGCGTTTAACGGCGAAATCAACATTCCAGAAAAATAAAAAAAAGCTACGCTACACAATACAGGGTCATAGAGAAATAAAGGAAAAACTGGGCTTATGCCCTTACAAATTATTTACATAAATTAATTAATTCCTAAGGCGAGCTCTGAGTGCCGCGAACGGTCCAAACAGTAGGTCGAGGCCCTGCACCATAAATACTAAAAGCAGTACCAGTTCTAAAATAAATTATAATTAAATTAAAAATTAAAGAGTCTCAGACTTGGTCGTACAATCTCATGTTGCGGCTTACGTCTCAACGTACATGTGACCCTGTATCGTTTGCGTTTTGCCGAAAATCATTCGACCGATATGGTCGTCGCCTAACTGGTGATACAAAATTCATAAAATCCAAAAACCAACAAAATCCAATCTATAAATCATTTTGCAAAGACCGGTTTTCTTTGGAAAATAGGTTTTATTCAAATTGCTAATTTTTATAAGAAAATCTCTTTTTAAAATATTTTCTAAAAATATAGGCAGCATCTCCTCTGTAATTGAGACAACCCAATCCTGGGAGGATGCCAATCCGCAACACAAATAAATATCCCAAACCAGGGATCACTAATTACCAACCCAAAAATGAATATCCAACCAAAAAATGAACCACAGCTCAACATATCCAAAATAGAAAATACGCCACGACGTAATCGATACTCTACGTATCACCCAAAAGCAACAATATATCAAAATATTGAATCCCGAAACGGGATCGGGACCGCGTCATCACAGACTATCTACGGGAGGGACACGGGGACACGAAGTTATACCTCAGATGCTCGGCTAGAGCTCTCAGATGAATATTAGAAGAAAGAAATCCGCGGACAGCGGGAAATGGCTCGGAAAAGCGCTGTGAAACTCGGGACAGTGCTGGGGCGGAGCCGACAGGGCTCGGGGTCACGCCGGAAAGGCGCTGGCCACCGACACGGGGACTCTGGGGTCGCCGGGGGCGGATCTGGCCGGCGGGACAGTGCTGGCCGGACGGGGACGACCGACGGGGGCGCTGGCCGGACAGGAACGGCGGTCGCCGGGGCTGGGATCCGGCGCACGTTAGCCGCGCGGGGCGGACGAGGCAGGGGCGGCCTCGGGAGGGTCGCCGGGGGTTGGGATCCGGCATACGGAAGGCGGCACGGCCTTGGGAGGCGGGCGCACGGACGGATCTCGGTCGGAGGTGGGCGCCGGGTGGTCGCGGACAGGTCACAGAAGCTCGGGGTCGGCCGGAGTTGGCCGAGTGGCTAGGGCACGGGAAGCGCTGGAGAGTGGGTTTGGGAGTGAGAGAAAGAGTGAGGGGGAATGAGAAATGAGAATAAGAGAGAGGGAGCTGGTGTTGGGTTAATATGGAAAGAGTGGGAGAGAAAGATGTGAAGAGGAGAAGAAGTAGAGATAGAGAAATAAGGGGCTTGGGCCAGGTCGTGGGGACAAGTCGGGAGAACAGGTCGTGGGAAAGAAAAAGGGTTTTATTTATTATTTTTTTCTTTTTTAACCAAAAATATAGGTTTACATATATATCTAAGGCCATAATTTAATTAAAAGATTTAAGGATAGATTCGGGACTGAAAACGAAATTGGGTTCAGGAAACGGAAGTTGGGTTCGAGTTCGAGGTCGGACCCCGGACTCGGGATCGGAGACAGGCCACAAGCAAAATCCAATAATTAATTTTAAAAATAATATTTTCTTGATCTGACTAATATAAATATAATAATAATAATCATGAAATAATAGTAATAATAATAATAAAAAAACTAAGACTAATATTACGCTACAGGTAAAAGAAATCCAACAATTATAATTCCAAAATTTTGGGTTTCACAACCTTCCCTCCTTAGAAAATTTCGTCCAAGAAATTAAAGGCAGGGTTAGGGGTTACCTCAAGTTTCAAACAGATACGGATACTGCTCCCGCATCTCATCTTCTCGCTTCCAGGTAGACTCGCCTGGGGAGTTGTGCCACCACATAACTCTGACTATCGACGTCATAGAATTCCTGGTTCTCTTTTCTCCTCTGTCCAATATTGCCACTGGCTTCTCTGGCACTGTGAGGCTGGGTCCAATTTCCAGCTCCGAATGGTCCAAGAAGTGGCTCGGGGCCGGGATGTAGCGTCTCAGCTGCGAAACGTGGAAGACGTTGTGGACGCCTTCGAGACTCGGGGGTAGAGCCACCCGATATGCTACTTCTCCAATCCTGTTCAGTACTTCAAAAGGACCAATATACCTGGGGCTTAGCTTTCCTGCTCTGCCGAAACGGATGGTTCCTCTAGTAGGGGAGATCTTCACGAACACACTGTCACCTTCTTCAAACTCAAACGGCCGTCGACTGCTATCTGCCCAATGTTTCTGTCTGTCCTGGGAATCCTGAGCTTGTCCCTAATCATCTTTACCTTCTCTGCTGCATCGGTCACCATCTCAGGTCCAAGCAATACCCTTTCTCCCACGTCATCCCAAGCAAGTGGAGTGCAGCAACGACGTCCATAAAATGCCTCGAACGGAGTCATACCAATGCTATCTTGGTAGCTGTTGTTGTAGGAGAACTCTACCAAGTGCAAATGGTCTTCCCAAGACCCTCAAAATTCCAAGACGCAACATCTCAGCATGTCTTCTAGCGTCTGGATTGTTTTCTCTGATTGTCCGTCAGTCTGGGGATGGTAGGCGGTGCTGAACTTCGGTTGTGTTCCCAAACTGTCGTGCAAGCTCTTCCAGAAGTGAGAGATGAATCTGGTATCCCTGTCAGATATTGTCACGCCCCAGAACCAGAATACTGGAGAGCGGGGGCAGACATAGCCAGCTACGTATAACGGAATGGAATACATACCGCTATACGGTCACGGCTGTCTAGATATGTGAGGGTTTCACTACAATCTATCAGTCTTTTAAGGTCATAAAATAGCCTATTGTCTCAATCCCAGCCAACTAATAATAGTTACAAGATGTCAGAGCACCAAATACACAATAGTAAGGCATCCCATACATTATATATTTGGAATGATCATGAAGCTAGTCGTTACAAAATGTGAGGACTAGCAAGAGTTCAGTCATACATGATCAACCCCCGGGGCTTGTCAATCATGTCACAGCCCGTAGGCAGACAGTAAGTAAGTACAATCGAGCTAACACTTACTCGTCGGCTAAACGCCTCAAAGAATAATTTATAATATTACAGTAGAAGAACAAAAAGAACCCACTCGATGCCCTGGTTACGCCTGGTGACCACCATCGGGCTGGAAAGCAGGGAGATCCTTTGGTGCTGCTCCGGTATCTGGCCATACAAAACCAGCTGGGTCAGATCCCAGAAAGAGAAAGTGCCACAAATGAGACTTCACTTAAGAACTAAAACCAATAAATTATTATCATTCAATACATAAGAAAACAACAATAAGTAACACAGATTGAGGTTTGTGTACTACCAATACACTTATCCCAATCAGAGAAAATAATTAAGTGAAGCATCATTGACATACGATAACTGGAGAATCATGCTAAATAAAATATAGCTGAACAATATATGAAGAGAAGACGAAGGTACTATTCCGGAAGCCAGGTTATAATCCTTAAACCAAACAAGGACCGAAATTGTAACCCTTCGCCTGAACAGAACTTAGTCTCTGATCATTTATTGCTAAAGGTGCCAATCGTTAAGGTAAAAAAGAGAGAGTACAATGATAAAAGTGACAATAGAGTACAATCGTTATAGTATCAATCTGGAGTGACAATCATTCAATTATTCTGGTACAATCTTGCAATCAATCACTTTCAGACAATACTATACTGGACTAGACTCCATCCAATCAATCACGGCCAATCATTGCCTACGGCTTTCTACATTAACTAACTAGGGTTATTGTCACGCCCCAGAACCAGAATACTGGAGAGCGGGGGCAGACATAGCCAGCTACGTATAACGGAATGGAATCCACACCGCTATACGGTCACGGCTGTCTAGATATGTGAGGGTTTCACTACAATCCATCAGTCTCTTAAGGTCATAAAATAGCCTATTGTCTCAATCTCAACCAACTAATAATAATCACAAGATATCAGATCACCAAATATACAATTGTAAGGCGTCCTAAACATTACATATCCAGATGATCATGAAGCTAGTCGTACAAAATGTAAGGACTAGCAAGAGTTTAAGTCATACATGATCAACCTCGAGTTGCCAATCATGCTTACAGCCCGTAGGCAGACAGTAAATAAAGTTGCAAACGAGCTAACACTTGCTTGGCGGCTAAACGCCTCAAAAGAATAATTTTACAATAGAGTGGGAGAGCAAAAATAAACTCACTCGTTGCCCTGGTTACGCCTGGTGACCACCATCGGGCTGAAAAGCAGGGAGATCCTTTGGTGCTGCTCCGGTATCTGGCCATACAAAACCAGCTGGGTCAGACCCCAGAAAGAGCAAGTGCCACAAAGGAGGCTTCACTTAAGAACTAAAACCAGCAATTAGCACAAGAGTAAAATTACATAATAAAAGGCAGTAGTTTAAAAAAAAGTATGATGGGTAATTATAAAAGACAATCTTGTATAGAATCACTAAAAGACAGGACATATGGAAAGAAAGCATGACAAGATGATATACGATGAGATAACCATAGGACTATTCAGATAGCCAGGTTACAACCCATAAACCAAACAAGGACCGGGGTTGTAACCCTTCGTCTGAACGGAACTTGGTTTCTCTCACCATTTATCGGCAAGATAAATATAAGAAATCAGGTCAAGTAATATTCTGGAGTGACAATCATTATGGTGACAATCTGGAGAGTACAAGGCATTAGAGTGACAATCTGGAGTGACAATCATTCAATTATTCTGGTACAATCTTACAATTTATCAATTCTAGACAATACTATACTGGACTAGACTCCATCCAAGCAATCACGGCCAATCATTGCCTACGGCTTTCTACATTAACTAACTAGGGTTATCACAATCCTAATTACTAGCAAGATGCAATGAGATGCTCCAAGTAGTCACAGGCCCTGCAGCTATCCAGGTTATCCAGGCAATCATTATAGTGACAATCTCGAGAGTACAATACATTAGAGAGACAATAGAGTTCAATCATTAAAGTGACAATCAAGAGTGCCCCACATGACAGTGGGCTGGAAATGTGCCCTACTCGTCGGCAGGCTACAAGTCCAAACATTTGCGGTCGGGATAACGGGATCGCCTGTAACTAGGGAACATCTCTTTATGTCTAGTGAATTATACTAGTCATTAACCTTAGTCCATTTCAGTAGGTACGCCTGATCGTGGTACTCAGGAGTCCCCTCCTAGGCATGATGCAAGACAGGACTGGATTATTTGTACAAGCACAATCGCCCACGGTATCCAGGTTAAATATACAGGTCATGCCATGTCAGGTAGCCGTCGCAACAGCTTATCAAGATATATCATGTCAGGTTATCATGCCAAGTGTACTTGTCAGGAGTGTGCCACGGCGGGCCACTATCAGGTCATGTCAGGTTATCATGTCAGGAGTGCACCACTACGGGTCACCATCACGTCATGCTCAATTATCAATTCCAAACATATTAAATGAATTCATGATTATCAAGTTCAGAAAAAAAGGCGTAAGGATATATAATGGGCGTAAAATATCTAATAAAATATCAATATACAGGGCTATAAAAGAGCCAAGCTTAAGGAAAATAAAACCAATTCTGACACGTTGACATGAGACTAAGTCAGCCAAAGGCCATATGCTTAGGCCAGCGTACGCTCGAGCTAGCGTACCAAAGGGTCCATACACTTCCAATGGGAAGCGTAGCAAGGGTCAGCGTACACCAGGGCACGCTCAAGCTACAGGTCAGCGTATGCTCAAGCTAGCGTACGCTCAAGACTGCGTACGCTTGAGCTAGCGTACGAAAGGGTCAGGGCACGCTCACGCTAGCGTACGCAAAAGACACGCTGCCAACAGGCAGCGTATCAAGGCTAGCGTACGCTCGCTAAAGAGCAGCGTACCCAAGTCAGCGTACGCTCGCTAAAGAGCAGCGTACCCAAGTCAGCGTACGCTCGCTAAAGAGCAGCGTACCCAAGTCAGTGGCGTAGGCTAAAAAGCTAGCTCACTGTTCACTGTCTTCTCCAAATGGCAAGAACAGCAAGAACTCTAAAGTTGAATCTAAGCTTCAACAGTCTATATCTTGGTCAAAACAAGTCCGAATCCAACTTTCCAAAGGTCAAAATTGGGTAGAATGAAGTTCTCTACAACATGGAACCATCAAAACTTGAAAACAAGGAAGTTTAATAGATCAAAACCACCAAAATCTAAAAATAGCAAGACTCTAGATCTACAAGAATTAAAGCCTCAAAATAGAAAATAACAAGTTCTAATGTGGTTTAGAATCATGAGGAGAAGCTAATGAAACCATCAAAAGGAGTTCTCTTGTGGAAGCAAGTTGCACTTGCCTATGGTGTTCTTGGTTGGTGGGGAAGAGTAATGGTGGGGGAAGGAGAAGTAAATGAGAATTATGGAGGAGAGAGAAGGTTGGTGGGGATAATAAAGAGGGGGGGTTGTGGTGGAAATGAAGGAGAAGTATAGGCTAAGGTGCTCCACCCTTGGCCCATGATGAACCAAGCATTGGGCCGGCCGAACCAAGCCAACCCAAACCGAGAGTAAACCAAGCCAAGCCAACAAGAAAATTAAACAAGGAATCATGCAATACAAGAATAAAATACGTATACGTATCCCAAAATATGTAATACGAACACAGGCATTACAACTCTACCCACCTTAAAAGAATTTCGTCCTCGAAATTTAATCAAGAGGCTAGAGGAGCAATGACAAGCTACATTAATCACATGCAAGCTATAACTAGGCAGACAATCACTCATTCAAGCAAGGAATCGAAGGCATGAGGCATAAGAAGACATTATACCTCACGAGTCAAACAAGTCGGGATAACATGATCGGATATCATCCTCACACTCCCACTTTTGACTCTTCCAAAGAGTGATGAACTCAAGCAACACGAACTAAACTGATAGTCTTGCGCTTGAGGTCTCTCTCTTTGGTCAAACAGGGACACGGGCCTCTCCTCATACGAAAAGGTTAAAGGCTATTGGTACCAACCTTTTCGAATGATCTAGGACATGGCTCGGATCCGGGATGTACCGTTGTAATTAGGATACATAAAATACGTCATGCACCCCGCATAATGACGGTAGAAAAGCAAGATGAGAGGACACATATACCTCTCGGTCGATTCTGAACCTGAGCCTGGGCTAGGGCAAACTGCCGCGGGTTCTGTTGCTGGAAAGTCTGGGCCTGAGTCGGCAATGGCCTCGGGAACGGAAACTGCTGTTGCTGCTGGATTGGAGCTAGTACTGGTGCTGGTGCTGGTCCCCTAACCGAGGGACTAGATACTGTCGATGCTGAATCAACTCTGAAAGGGCAGGACCCCACCCTATGGTTCGGTGCTCCACACAACAAGCATAATCCCAGTACCTTGCGACACTCTGACACAACGTGTCCAGGCTTCCCACAATAAGAATAGCCCACGATGGAAGACTGCGCTTGCTTCTGTTTCTGCTGAGGGTACGTCGGGGTCGAGTGCTGAACCGACGTAACCGAGGTTGCTCGCCTCGGAGCTCCAATAGTTAAAGCCCTAGCTGCCGGGGCCGGTGCTGAAGACTGATTCATCTGACTATGGGACCGCTTCCGACCTCCGGTCCTGTCCACTATTCTCTGGGAGGTATACTCGTGCCTCCTTGCTGCTCGCAACACCGCATCATAGGTCTGATGCTCGAACTGTTCTACTGCCAATATAATCTCCAGGTGAAGTCCTTGCTGGAACCTCTGCGCTCTGTCATACTCGGTTGCCACCAAGGTGGGAGCAAACTGACTGAGTCTGGAAAACTCGACCGCATATCCGTCGACCGTCCTCCCCATCTGCTTAAGATTACTGAACCTGGTCTGCAAGTCATACCGAGCCACTGCATCATAATACTTGGTCTGGAACTTCTCGCTGAACACTGTCCAGGAGACAGGTGTTGCCAATCCCACTGCTTGTGCGGTCCACCAACTGCGGGCTAGATCCAATAACTGTAGGCGCACCACAGCCACCTTCTCGTCTTCTGGAGTCTTCGCGGCTTCGAGAATCACCACTATATCTTGTAGCCAAGCATCGGCAGCAATGGCATCCTCGCTGCCATTGAAGAATGGAGGGTTCAGGCGCTTGAAACTGTTGACCGCACTGTTCTCTCGGGGTCCACTTTTATTCAGAGCATTTTCCACTGCCTGGTGCAAGGCATTGCCTCTACGATCTTGGGAAGCTAACAATGATCTGATGAGACCCACCAAAGTGCCATCATCAGGATCTGCAGGCTGGACTGGCTGAACTGGCGGCTCTCTTCCAGTAGGTACGACTCGGGAGGCTACTCCTGAGTGCTGGGCCTGATCTTCTGGCTGCTGCTGGTCCACGGGAGGTGCTCCTCCTTGCTGATCGGCAGGTCCAGGTTCAATGCCGCTGAAGAAGACGACATGGGAACAATAAGGAAGGACCAGGACAGATCAACGATTACAAGCATGTGATCAGGACAAGAATTTTCAGAAATTAAGAGAATACGAGCAGAGATCAAGGGCGCATGCTGATTGAGACATCTATTCGGTAAACCCTCACACATCTTGATTAACAAGACCTGCATGGGCCACCACTTAAACCATGTCACGCCCCAGAACCAAAATACTGGAGAGCGGGGGCAGACATACAGCTAGGTATAACGGAATGGAATCCACACCGCTATACGGTCACGGCTGTCTAGATATGTGAGGGTTTCACTACAATCCATCAGTCTCTTAAGGTCATAAAATAGCCTATTGTCTCAATCTCAACCAACTAATAATAATCACAAGATATCAGATCACCAAATATACAATTGTAAGGCGTCCCAAATATTACATATCCAGATGATCACGAAGCTAGTCGTACAAAATGTAAGGACTAGCAAGAGTTTAAGTCATACATGATCAACCTCGAGTTGCCAATCATGCTTACAGCCCGTAGGCAGACAGTAAATAAAGTTGCAAACGAGCTAACACTTGCTCGGCGGCTAAACGCCTCAAAAGAATAATTTTACAATAGAGTGGAAGAGCGAAAATAAACCCACTCGTTGCCCTGGTTACGCCTGGTGACCACCATCGGGCTGAAAAGCAGGGAGATCCTTTGGTGTTGCTCCGGTATCTGGCCATACAAAACCAGCTGGGTCAGACCCCAGAAAGAGCAAGTGCCACAAAGGAGGCTTTACTTAAGAACTAAAACCAGCAATTAACACAAGAGTAAAATTACATAATAAAAGGCAGTAGTTTAAGAAAAAGCATGATGGATAATTATAAAAGACAATCTTGTATAGAATCACTAAAAGACAGGACATATGGAAAGAAAGCATGACAGGATGATATACGATGAGATAACCATGGGACTATTCAGATAGCCAGGTTACAACCCGTAAACCAAACAAGGACCGGGGTTGTAACCCTTCGTCTGAACGGAACTTGGTTTCTCTCACCATTTATCGGCAAGATAAATATAAGAAATCAGGTCAAGTAACATTCTGGAGTGACAATCATTATGGTGACAATCTGGAGAGTACAAGGCATTAGAGTGACAATCTGGAGTGACAATCATTATAGTGACAATCTGGAGTGACAATCATTCAATTATTCTGGTACAATCTTACAATTTATCAATTCTAGACAATACTATACTGGACTAGACTCCATCCAAGCAATCACGGCCAATCATTGCCTACGGCTTTCTACATTAACTAACTAGGGTTATCACAATCCTAATTACTAGCAAGATGCAATGAGATGCTCCAAGTAGTCACAGGCCCTGCAGCTATCCAGGTTATCCAGGCAATCATTATAGTGACAATCTCGAGAGTACAATACATTAGAGAGACAATAGAGTTCAATCATTAAAGTGACAATCAAGAGTGCCCCACATGACAGTGGGCTGGAAATGTGCCCTACTCGTCGGCAGGCTACAAGTCCAAACATTTGCGGTCGGGATAACGGGATCGCCTGTAACTGGGGAACATCTCTTCATGTCTAGTGAATTATACTAGTCATTAACCTTAGTCCATTTCAGTAGGTACTCCTGACCGTGGTACTCAGGAGTCCCCTCCTAGGCATGATGCAAGACAGGACTGGATTATTTGTACAAGCACAATCGCCCACAGTGTCCAGGTTAAATATACAGGTCATGCCATGTCAGGTAGCCGTCGCAACAGCTTATCAAGATATATCATGTCAGGTTATCATGCCAAGTGTACTTGTCAGGAGTGTGCCACGGCGGGCCACTATCAGGTCATGTCAGGTTATCATGTCAGGAGTGCACCACTACGGGTCACCATCACGTCATGCTCAATTATCAATTCCAAATATATCAAATGAATTCATGATTATCAAGTTCAAGAAAAAAAGCGTAAGGATATATAATGGACGTAAAATATCTAATAAAATATCAATATACAGGGCTATAAAAGAGCCAAGCTTAAGGAAAATAAAACCAATTCTGACACGTTGACATGAGACTAAGTCAGCCAAAGGCCATATGCTCAGGTCAAACTATGCTCAGGCCAGCATACGCTCGAGCTAGCGTACCAAAGGGTCCATACACTTTCAATGGGAAGCATACGCAAGGGTCAGCGTACACCAGGGCACGCTCAAGCTACAGGTCAGCGTACGCTCAAGCTAGCGTACGCTCAAAACTGCGTACGCTTGAGCTAGCGTACGAAAGGGTCAGGGCACGCTCACGCTAGCGTACGCAAAAGACACGCTGCCAACAGGCAGCGTATCAAGGCTAGCGTACGCTCGCTAAAGAGCAGCGTACCCAAGTCAGCGTACGCTCGCTAAACAGCAGCGTACCCAAGTCAGCGTACGCTCGCTAAAGAGCAGCGTACCCAAGTCAGCGTACGCTCGCTAAAGAGCAGCGTACCCAAGTCAGTGGCATAGGCTAAAAAGCTAGCTCACTGTTCACTGTCTTCTCCAAATAGCAAGAACAGCAAGAACTCTAAAGTTGAATCTAAGCTTCAACAGTCCATATCTTGGTCAAAACAAGTCCGAATCCAACTTTCCAAAGGTCAAAATTGGGTAGAATGAAGTTCTCTACAACATGGTACCATCAAAACTTGAAAACAAGGAAGTTTAATAGATCAAAACCACCAAAATCCAAAAATAGCAGGACTCTAGATCTACAAGAATTAAAGCCTCAAAATGGAAAATAACAAGTTCTAATGTGGTTTAGAATCATGAGGAGAAGCTAATGAAACCATCAAAAGGAGTTCTCTTGTGGAAGCAAGTTGCACTTGCCTATGGTGTTCTTGGTTGGTGGGGAAGAGTAATGGTGGGGGAAGGAGAAGTAAATGAGAATTATGGAGGAGAGAGAAGGTTGGTGGGAATAATAAAGAGGGGAGGTTGTGGTGAAAATGAAGGAGAAGCATAGGCTAAGGTGCTCCACCCTTGGCCCATGATGAACCAAGCATTGGGCCGGCCGAACCAAGCCAACCCAAATCGAGAGTAAACCAAGCCAAGCCAAGAAAAAAACTAAACAAGGAATCACGCAATACAAGAATAAAATACGTATACGTATCCCAAAATACGTAATATGAATACAGGCATTATAGTTATCACAATCCTAGTTACTAGCAAGATGCAATGAGATGCTCCAAGTAGTCACAGGCCCTGCAGCTATCCAGGTTATCCAGGCAATCATTATAGTGACAATCTAGAGAGTACAATACATTAGAGTGGCAATAGAATTCAATCATGTAAGTGACAATAGTGGGTGCCCCATATAACAGTGAGCTGGAAATGTGCCCTACTCGTCGGCAGGCTACAAGTCCAAACATTTGCGGCCGGGATAACGGGATCGCCTGTAACTGGGAAACATCTCTTTATGTCTAGTAAACTATACTAGTCATTAACCTTAGTCCATTTCAGTAGGTACTCCTGACCGTGGTACTCAGGAGTCCCCTCCTAGACATGATGCAAGACAAGACTGGATTATTTGTACAAGCACAATCGCCCACGGTGTCCAGGTTACTTATACGGGCCAGGTCATGTCAGGTAGCCGTTGTAACAGTTATTCAAGATATATCAGGTCAGATTATCATGCCAAGTGTACTTGTCAGGAGTGCACCACGACGGGCCACTATCAGGTCATGTCAGGTTATTATATCAGGAGTGCACCACTACGGGTCACTGTCACGTCATGCTCAATTATCAATTCCAAACATATCAAGTAAATTCGTGATTATCCAGTTCAGGACAAAAGATGTAAGGATATAAAATGGACGTTAAATACCTAATAAAATATCAATATTTAGGGCTATAGAAGATCCAGGGTAAGTAGGGTCAGGTCCAGTTGCGCCTAAACATCAGGTTGCGCCTGAGTCAGACTACACTCAAGTCAAGCTACGCTCAAGTCAAGCTACGCTCAAGTCAAGCTACGCTCAAGTCAAGCTACGTTCAAGTCAAGCTACGCTCAAGTCAAGCTACGCTCAAGTCATACGCTTCCAAAAGGCAGCGTATGTACTCCATACGACTCCTCTTCAAGGCAGCGTATGAGGTCCATACGACTTCTAATCAAGGCAGCGTATGAGGTCCATACGACTCCTCATGAAGGTAGCGTATGCAAGACATACGCTTCCAAAAGGTAGCGTATGAGGTCCATACGACTCCTCATCAAGACAGCGTATGAGGTCCATACGACTCCTCATCAAGGCAGCGTATGCAAGACATACGCTTCCAAAATGCAGCGTATGAGTCAGATTGTGCTGCGCTAAAGAGCGCATGTAGCTCAGTGGTACAAGCTAAAAAGCTCGCGCACACTGCTCACTGTCTTCTCCAAATCAGCAGGAACTCCATGGTTGAACCCAAAGCTTCAAAAGTCCATAACTTGGTCAAAACAAGTCCAAATCCAACTTTTCAAAGGTCAAAATTGGGTAGAATAAAATTCTCTACAACATGGAACCATCAAAACTCGAAAACAAAGAAGTTTGATAGATCAAAACTACCAAAATCCGAAAATAACTAATTTCTAGATCTACAAAAATTAAAGCCTCAAAATGGAAAATGACAAGTTCTAATGTGTCTTAGAAACATGAGAAGAAGCTAATGGAATAATAAAAATAGGTTCTCTTGTGGAAGCAAGTTACACTTGCCTAAGGGGTGTTCTTGGTTGGTGGTGGGTTTAATGGAGAAGGAAGAAAAGTTAATGAGAAAGTGGAGGAGAAAGAAAAGTTAGGTGGGTTATAAAGGGGGATGTGTTGACACAAAGTCACAGTCAACCAAATATTGATAACATTGACTAAATAATACTTGTAATAATTTAATACGACACATGACGTCTACATCAAGTTCAAGTCAGGAGACAGCTCAATCTTTGCAATTCAGTTATATTTGAGTCTGTATTTTACACTTTTATTGAGTCTAGACTATTGTAAACTGTGTCATGCTGAGCTCTTGAGACTTGACCAAAAGCCTACCCAAATCCATAAACTCCACCATCCAGAAATAAGCCCACAGATCTCCAAGAACCAGTTCTGTGCTCTGGAGACAGAGTTCGGGCCGAACTCTGCCTCCACACAGAGTTCGGGCCGAACTCTGTCCCCTAAAAATCAGCAACCTTAATTTTAGGGTTAGCTGGTTGCTAGTTGTCCAACGGCCAAATATTTAAAATTTCCTACCCGAATTTTGGCCGAATTTTGCCTACAAAAACCCTATAAATAGGCTAAGAATTCTCTTATTTCAAATCATCCAATCTTCTCTTCTCTTCTCTCTTAAGCTCAAATAAGCCATACCCTTCCCATCTACTAGCCACAAGCTTCCTAAGTCTCGAGTGCTCAGCATCTCTCAGTTAGGAGTCTTGTGCAAGAGTTGAAGAAATCGCTTGGAAAATTCCGAGCAAATTGCCACTGCGATCCTCTGTAAGAAGTTGACGTGCTCTTCTGAAGAAAAGGCACGGGTTGTAAACTACTATTTCACAAATAGTGGATTTAATCCTGAGCTAGAGTTCTCAGGCCTGGACTAGTCCTCCACGAGGGAAACCAGGTTAAAATCGGCTGTGTTTGCGTATGATCTCTTGATTCTCTCTTTAAATTCTGCATTTACTCTGATTAGTTTTATTTTTGGTAGAGTTAATTTTTTAAGTGGATATTATCTCTATATACTCTATTCACCCCCCTCTAGAGTTGCCATCTGTTCTTCAATTGGTATCAGAGCTCTGTTCTCTTTACAAGGACTCACATCCTAGAGCTGATCCATGACAACCACACAATCCTTGATCTCCAATCACGGTGAAGGACAGTCCACTAATAGGCCTCCCCTATTCGATGGAACTAACTACACGTATTGGAAAACAAGGATGAGTTTTTATCTCAAGTCTCTAGACTTTGACCAGTGGACTATCGTCACTGACGGTTACAAAAAGCCTGCCAGGATAGTTGTCAACGGTGATCTCATTGAGAAATCACATGACAAATATTCTGACGAGGAGAAAAAACAGGCAAGTCTAGACGCGAGAGCTATTAATGCTTTATTCTGTGCTATAGACAGGAATGAGTTCAACAGGGTATCCACATACACCACATCCCACGAAGTATGGAAGCTTCTAGAAGTGACGCATGAAGGAACCGCCCAAGTCAAGGAATCAAAAATAAGCCGTCTCACTGAAGAATACGAGGCTTTCAAGATGAAGCCAAACGAGACGATTACGCAAATGTTCACAAGATTCCTCGACATCATCAACCCCCTGTCCTCGCTTGGAAAGCAATATTCAAATCACGAGAAGATTCGCAAGCTACTTAGGGGGCTACCAAAAATTTGGAACCCTAAGGTGACAGCCATCATAGAAGGAAACGATCTCACAACCATGTCCATGGAGACCTTGATAGGAAAGCTAATGACTCATGAGCTTGACCTCAAGGACTTCGAAGAGCCTGCTCCTAAGGCTAAGGAGATCGCACTCAAAGCTCACCGACGGAGGGCTGAACCCGAAGAGACGGATCACGACAACTCAGAAGATGATGATCAAGCCCTCATGGTTCGCAACTTCAAGAAATTCTTTTGCTTCAACCGAAGAAAGAAAGAACCACAAGAAGATGGTGAAGAAGAGCCAACTTGCTATGGTTGCAAGAAAACTGGACACGTCCGAAAAGATTGTCCATTCTTGAAGAAGAGCAACCGCTATGAGAAGCCATACAAGAAGACTTCATCAAAGAAATATGCCAACACAAGCATTTGGCATGAAAGCGAAGCTAGTGACTCCGAGGAAGAAAAGGACTCTCCTCAAGATACGGCTAATATGTGCCTAATGGCAACATCCGATAAGGTATCAAACGAAACTCTTGACGACTTCTCTTTTGATGAACTTGGCGATGCTTTCACCGATTTACTCGATGATCACAAAAAGATCATTGGTAAATACAAACACGCCAAGGACAAAATCAAAAGTCATGAAGTCGAAATTCAAAGATTTTCACTATTGCTTGATAACATTAGAGACACTCCACCCACAAAAGTCACATATGAGGTATCGAAGCTTAAACTAAGCCTTCATGATGCTGAAACACGTATTGAGCAACAAACACAAGAAATCACAACACTCAACACGATGCTTGCTGAAGAAAAGAGTAGACACAAGATTTCTATGACTAAGATATATAGCTTAAATACTAAGGTTACTGAACTGCAAGCTGTCTCTAAGAGATTAGAGACTAGATTAGGAAAACAGGTTGTTCAACCTCAAACCCAATCTCATGAGACACCCACAAAGCATAACTCTCCTCATGCTAGTCATCTGCATCATCCATCTACTACACATAATCATGCTTTCATATACACACAATTTCATAAAGGACACAAACCACATGCACGTAGAAATAATTATCATATATCACAAAATCATCATGCTACACACAGTCATCATCATGTTGCACAAAGACACAGTCATCATCATGCTATACACAGTCATCATCATGTTGCACAAAGACACAATCAACATCACTCCACATATAGACAATCTCATCATGCCATGCCATATAGACAATCTCACCATGCCATGCCATATAGACAATCTCACCATGCCATGCCATATAGACAAACTCATCATGCCATGCCATATAGACAATCTTATCATGCCATGCCATATAGACAATCTCATCATCACCATGTTGGATCTAAATATCATCAATATTCTTATAGACATCATCAGCATGCTCCTAATGTGAATAGAAATGTACATGCACTTATTGTGGTCTACATGGACACATATCACCACAATGTAGAATCAGAAGATTAGTTGATAAAAAGATATATGCATGGTTTCCAAAAGCTAACTTTTCAGGACCCTCAAGAACCTGGGTACCAAAGGTCACATCTACTCTTGATGTAGGTGGACCTTCCCTCCTCAACTAAGAGTAAGTGGATTCTCGATAGTGGATGCTCGCGGCACATGACGGGAGACGCACATCTTTTCGCATCACTATCGATGAAGAGAGAAGGATATGTATCCTTCGGAAATAACCTAAAAGGTTATATTATAGGTAATGGTATTATTGGCTATCCTCCCTCTCCCGTAATAAAGGATGTCTGCCTAGTGACCGAGTTAAAGCATAACTTGCTCAGCATCAGTCATCTTGCTGACCATGGTTATGACATTAACTTTGGACAAAACAAATGCCTTATTTATGATAGGTCAACGGGAGACATCGCTTTTGAAGGGGTAAGAGAGGATAATATTTATACTTTCTATTTGTCTGGAAATACTAACAATGCAGGTAGATGCCTATATGCTCATAAAGATGAACGGCTAGTATGGCACCAGCGTCTTGGTCATGCCAATATGGATAATATATCCAGGCTATCAACCAAGAAGCTAGTTAGAGGCTTGCCCAACATCACATTCAAAAAGGATACTATATGTGCCGAATGTGAGTTGAACAAGGCAACCAAGTCATCTTTTCATTCCATAAACTCTGTAAGCACTTCTAGACCCTTGCAACTACTCCATATGGATTTATTTGGGCCTAGTAGAGTAGCCAGTCTTGGTGAAAAACTCTATGCCTTTGTTATTGTTGATGATTTTTCAAGATTTACTTGGGTTTTCTTTCTTGCAAATAAAAGTGATGCTATTTCGGTTTTCAAGATTTTTGTCAAGAAAGTTTAAAACGAAAAAGGCTACATGATTACTCGAATCCGAAGTGATCATGGAGGCGAATTCGAAAATTCTGATTTTGAAAGGTTTTGTGATTCTAATGGTTTTGATCATGAGTTTTCTTGTCCAAGAACTCCTCAACAAAATGGTGTTGTGGACCGGAAGAATAGGACTCTTGGCGATATGGCCAGAGTTATGTTGAACAAGTTTTCACTTCCGAAATATTTTTGGGCTGAAGCTGTCAGTACAGCATGCCATATTTTAAATAGGGTGCTTATTCGTCCTATTATGAAGAAAACACCCTATGAGCTTTGGTTTGGAAGAACCCCAAATGTTTCTTATTTTAGAGTTTTTGGATGTAGATGCTTTATCCTTAACACCAAAGACAACTTAGGCAAATTTGATACCAAAGCTGACGATGGTATTTTCCTTGGCTATGCTGTCAAGAGTAAGGGATATAGAGTTTTTAACAAATGCTCCTTAATTGTGGAAGAGTCTACAAATGTGACTTTTGATGAAGATAACAGTGCAGCAGCTACTCTTGATGATGATGTTGAACCATCAACGTCTACTCCAATGAACACCACAACCGAAACAAATTCTCTGGAAAGCTTACCTAAGAAATTCTCTTTCAAGCCTTCTCATCCAGAAAATTTGGTAATCGGTGAGGTTTCACGAGGAGTAACTACTAGATCATCATTAAGAGACTCTATTGCTAGTACTGCCTTTATTTCACAAATTGAGCCTAAAAATATTTTTGAAGCTTTCAATGATGAATTTTGGATTTCTGCTATGCAAGAAGAACTCAACCAATTCGAGAGGAGCCAAGTATGGGAACTCGTTCCTAGACCGGCTAATCACTCGATTATTGGTACTAAATGGGTTTTTAGAAACAAAGTAAATGAAGATGGTTCAGTCACACGCAACAAAGCTCGTCTAGTAGCTCAAGGATACAACCAAGAGGAAGGTATCGACTACGATGAGACGTATGCTCCTGTTGCTAGATTAGAATCCATTCAGATGCTTTGTGCATTTGCAAATTTTTAAAATTTCAAACTATTTCAAATGGATGTTAAAAGTGCTTTCTTGAATGGTTTTATTAAGGAGAAAGTTTATGTTAAACAACCCACTGGCTTTGAAAATCATAAATTTCCCGACCACGTATTCAAGCTAAAGAAAGCACTGTACGGCCTCAAATAAGCTCCTAGAGCTTGGTATGAACGGCTAAGTAACTTCTTGCTTGAGAAAAGTTTTTCAAAAGGGAAAATTGACACTACACTTTTCATAAAGTCTTTGAAGGACACTATTCTTTTAGTACAGATATATGTAGATGATATTATTTTTGGTTCTACTGATGAAACCCTTTGTCAAAATTTTGCCAAGTGTATGCAGACCGAGTTTGAGATGAGCATGATGGGGGAGCTCAACTACTTTCTTGGGCTGCAAGTCAAATAATTGTCAAATGGAACCTTCATCTGTTAGTCGAAGTATACAAAGGACAAGTTGAAGAAATTCGAACTTGATAATGTTAAACCAATCAGCACTCCTATGGCTACTTCAACCAAACTGGAACCAGATAAAAGCGGCAAACCCGTAGATCAACATAAGTATCGAGGTATGATAGGCAGTCTACTTTATCTTACTGCTAGTCACCCTGATATAATGTTTAGCGTTTGCCTGTGTGCTAGATATCAAGCAAATCCTAAGGAATCGCACATGACCGCAGTTAAGCGTATCTTTAGATACCTTAAGGGTACGGTTACAGTGGGCCTATGGTATCCCAAGTTAACATCATTTGACCTCAATGGTTATTTTGATGCTGACTTTGCTGGATACAAGGTCGACCGTAAAAGTACGAGCGGTATGTGCTATTTATTAGGAAAGGCTTTAGTCTCTTGGTTTAGCAAGAAGCAGAATTCTGTCACACTATCCACAACAGAAGCTGAATACATAGCAGCTGGGCGTTGTTGTGCACAAATTCTGTGGATGAAGCAAACTTTTGAAGTATAATTTATCTTTCATGCATATTCCTATCTTTTGTGACAACACTAGTGCAATAAATCTTACTAAGAATCCTATTTGTCACTCACGCACAAAGCACATTGAAATTCGACACCACTTTTTGCGTGATCATTAGCAAAATGGCACGATTAACTTAGAATTTATTGACACTGATCACCAGTTAGCAGACTTCTTCACAAAGCCATTATCCGAAGAGCGCTTCAATTTCCTTTGTCGTGAACTTGGAATTTTAGATGAAGCCGTCATAAATTAAAATACACCTACGTAAATGTCGATTATATTATGATTCTCTTATAATGAACTTGCTATGGGTACAAGCCGAAAGGGCCCTTCTGACAACAAGGCGTAAAAGCCTAAGCGACACGGTGCACTAGTCCTCAGGACTACCGCTAGCTGGGATCCGGCCCCTGCAGCTAACTCATGGCAAATTTAAAATACTAAATTATAATATAACTCCTTGTTTATTATACGGTATATTTTGATTTATAATCTGCTGACATGCTATTTTTCAATTTCATATTGCTATCTTTCCCTTCTACTATCTGGTTTATTGACATTCTTAATCTTTTATCTTTATAACTTATCTTGTTTTCCCTCAGTTAACCAATTTTTTCATCCTTCCAGCCTGATTTCAGTTCTGGGACAAGGACCCAGAATTCGGGCTGAACTCTGCCCTTACCAGAGTTCGGGCCGAGTTCGGCCTCCCTGTTCCAGAATCAGGGACTGTTCCAGCCGTGGATCTCATTGTTGATCCAATGGTCAAAATTGAACCCGACCAAGAGAAACCCTCACCTATATTTCGGTTTCTCTTCCCTTTCCTTCATTCTTACCACCTCCTCTACTTCTCTACCACTATTTTCTCAAACCCTAACCCTAGTTTTCTCTCCATAGTGCTCCATCTCTCACCAAAATCAAGGAGAAGGGCTATTTTCTCATTCTCTTTCACTGTTCATCATTTATTTGAGGTATAACTCACTCTCCTTCTCTATTTCAATTTCTCTATTTTGTGCAATGGCTCCTCGCTTGCCCAACCGTGGGAAGAGATCTCGGACCGAGGGTGCATCCTCGTCGAGTGCTCCTCCTCCCGTTGAGCAACCCGTTGAACAACAACAACCACCTCATCCGTTGTTCAACCCTTCACGTCCTCGTGACCCTAACACCTATGACGACCGAATTTTTGTGTCACTAGACGCGTCCAACGATTGGTTTAGTGACTTTCGGACCCGTCCGGTATTTGTGGGACACCCCATAAACTTCACAATCTTTTCACAATATGAATCCATTTTTCAAGATCTTTGCCTTGATAAGCTAGTTGCTACAAATTTCGTCATCTATCGTAGCGCTATTCAAATGTTTTACTGCAACTTGACTCATGATGACACTCACATCTATTCACGAGTTGCGGGCATTAATATCGCCTTTGCTGATTCTGATTTGGCCGAGTATCTTGAACTTCAAGATCTCGATACTTGGGATAAGCTTGTTGAAGCTCGCTCGTTCCAATTTGTAGACGAAACTTCCCTTGAGAACTTCAAGGAAGACTTATGTGCCCCAAACATATGTCCTCGCAAACTTATGGCCAAACACCTCAACCCTTACTTCTATGAACTTCATCGAATTATTTTCAACACCTTTCTGCCAAAAGCCGGCTCCACCGATGAAGTCATATATTTTGAGATCTCAGCCTTGTATCATCTTCACTATCGTATTCCTTTCAATCTTCTACGTACCATAATGGACTGGATAATTAACTGTAGGAAGAAACCACGAGCCCTGGTTTATCCCTTGTATCTTCCTATGGTCCTTCGTGCTTTCATTGTCCCTCTTCATGATTGTCCTTTCTTGCCTGCTCCTGCTTTTCTATCTAAGGCACGACGACTTCAGGCAGTCGTAGCCTCTCCTGCCACTTCTGAGCATTCTGATGATGAGGAGCCCGATGCCCCTCCACTTGGACAGGATGCGCCACCTCCTCCTGCTACTCTTGACTCCATCCAGACCATGCTTCGAGATCGCTTCGCCTTAGAGGACGATCGCTGGACTCAGATGGACTACCGTACTACCCTGCAGATGAGTGCCCTCAGCAACTCGCTGCACGATATTCGGTATTCCATGTCCCGTCATCCCTCTATGCCCATTCCCATGGAGCGGGATCCCGGTCGCGAGGGATATCGCATTGACGATCCCTGGGTCATGTGCTACCTGGATCCGGGTGCTACTATTGTGGACCCCAGCCGTTCATTCACTGATCCTTCAAACTCCGCTGGGCCTTCTCGTGCTCCATGATGGAGATGGCTTCTACCAAATGATGTTGCTGCTGATCATAGTTTATGTTTTTATGCTTTCTAGTTTTTCAGTTACTTAGTTGGATTTATGTACTTGGTTTATCAGTACTCTTTATGTTTTAGTTGTGATGACTCTTATATGCTCTAGTTATGAGTTGTGACTCTTATGTTTCTGGTAGTTCTATTATTCTATGTCATTTGCTAGTTCTGTTAGTTCATATGCTGTTTCTTCTCTTTTGGTGTGTTTGCCCATTATTACTTGATTCTTATTATATTGCTAAATGCCAAAGGGGGAGAGATATGTATATTCTGGTATATTCTTTTTGGTATATGTGCTTTTTGGTGCTTTTGGGAGATTTTCCTTATCAGGCCAACAGGTTCAACGCATTGTTTACGGGGGAGCTATCTCGTTTAGCTCGGCACTGATTATGGGGGAGCTATGTTGTGTCCAGGTATGAATATTGAATATACATTTATTATTTTGTCAATTATCAATATGGGGGAGATTGTTGACACAAAGTCACAGTCAACCAAATATTGATAACATTGACTAAATAATACTTATAATAATTCAATACGACACACGACGTCTACATCAAGCTCAAGTCAGAAGACAGCTCAGTCTTTGCAATTCAGTTATATTTGAGTCTGTATTTTACACTTTTATTGAGTCTAGACTGTTGTAAACTGTGTCATGCTGAGCTCTTGAGACTTGACCAAAAGCCTACCCAAATCCATAAACTCCACCATCCAGAAATAAGCCCACAGATCCCCAAGAACCAGTTCTGTGCTCTGGAGACAGAGTTCGGGCTGAACTTTGCCTCCACACAGAGTTCGGGCCGAACTCTGTCCCCTAAAAATCAGCAACCTTAATTTTAGGGTTAGCTGGTTGCTAGTTGTCCAACGGCCAAATATTTGAAATTTCCTACCCGAATTCTGGTCGAATTCTGCCTACAAAAACCCTATAAATAGGCCAAGAATTCTCTCATTTCAAATCATCCAATCTTCTCTTCTCTTCTCTCTTAAGCTCAAATAAGCCATACCCTTCCCATCTACTAGCCACAAGCTTCCTAAGTCTCGAGTGCTCAGCATCTCTCAGTTAGGAGTCTTGTGCAAGAGTTGAAGAAATCGCTTGGAAAATTCCGAGCAAATCGCCACTGCGATCCTCTGTAAGAAGTTGACGTGCTCTTCTGAAGAAAAGACACGGGTTGTAAACTACTATTTTACAAATAGTAGATTTAATCCTGAGCTAGAGTTCTCAGGCCTGGACTAGTCCTCCACGAGGGAAACCAGGTTAAAATCGGCTGTGTTTGCGTATGCTCTCTTGATTCTCTCTTTAAATTCCGTATTTACTCTGATTAGTTTTATTTGTGGTAGAGTTAATTTTTTAAGTGGATATTATCTCTATATACTCTATTCACCCCCCTCTAGAGTTGCCATCTGTTCTTCAGGATGGTGGTGGGAGGTAGGGGGTTCACCCCTATGGTTCATAATGAACCAAGTAAACCAAACCAAGCCGAACCAACCCAAGAATAAACCAAGCCCAAATAAACCAATGAACCATTAAAACCAATTAAACTATCAATGCCAATAAAACCAAGCCAATGCAAAATAAACTAAGATAACTAACCATGAATAAATAATAAAAAATAGGGTCCAAAATACGTATACGTACACTAAATACGTATCACGAATTTGGGACATTACATCCTACCCACCTTAAAAGAATTCCGTCCTCGGAATTTAATCAAGAGGCTATAGATGTAAAGGAAAGCTATCCTATCTTAGGCAATCTACCACTACCAATCAATCATACAATCATTCATGCAAGCAAGGATTCGAAGCGTAAGGCATAAGGAAGATATTACACCTCACGAGCTAAGCCGATTGGGATAACGTGATCAGATATCACCCTCACACTCTCACGTTTGACTCTCCCAAGGAGCGATGAACTCAAGCAAACACGAACTGAACTGATAGTCTTGCGCTTGAGGTCTCTTTCTTTGGTCAAACATGGACACGGGCCTATCCTCATACAAAAAGGTTGGTACCAATAACCAGTTTCGAATAACCTAGATATGGCTCGGGTCCGGGATGTACCATTGTAATTAGGATACATGAAATACGTCATGCACCCCGCATAATGACGGTAGAAAAGCAAGATGAGAGGACACATATACCTCTCGGCCAATTCTGAACCTGAGCCTGGGCTAAGGCAAACTGCCGCGGGTTCTGTTGTTGGAAGGTCTGGGCCTGAGTCGGCAATGGCCTCGGGAACGGGAACTGCTGTTGCTGGTGAACTGGAGCTGGTGCTGGTGCTGGTGCTGGTCCCCTAACCGAGGGACTAGATACTGTCGATGCTGAATCAACTCTGAAAGGGCAGGACCCCACCCTATGGTTCGGTGCTCAACACAATAAACACAATCCCAACGCCTTGCGACACTCTGCTACCACGTGTCCAGGCTTTCCACAATAAGAACAGCCTACGGCGGAAGACTGCGCTTGCTTCTGTTTCTGCGGAGAGTACGTCGGGGTTGAGTGCTGAACCAACGTCACTGAGGTCGCTCGCCTCGGAGCTCCAATAGTCAAAGCCCTGGCTGCCGGGGCTGAAGACTGATTCATTTGGCTATGGGACCGCTTCCGACCTCCGGTCCTGTCCACTATTCTCTGGAAGGTATACTCGTGCCTCCTTGCTGCTCGTAACACCGCATCATAGGTCTGATGCTCGAACTGTTCTACTGCCAATATAATCTCCAAGTGAAGTCCCTGCTGGAACCTCTGCGCTCTGTCAAACTCGGTTGCCACCAAGGTGGGAGCAAACCGACTGAGTCTGGAAAACTCAGCCGTATAACCATCGACCGTCCTCTCCATCTGCTTAAGATTACTGAACCTGGTCTGCAAGTCATATCGAGCCACTGCATCATAATACTTGATCTGGAACCTTTCGCTGAACACTGCCCAAGAGACAGGTGTTGTCAATCCCACTGCTTGTGCGGTCCACCAACTGCGGGCTAGATCCAATAACTGTAGGCGCACCACAGCCACCTTCTCGTCTTCTGGAGTCTTCGCGGCTTCGAGAATCACCTCTATATCTTGTAGCCAAGCATCGACAGCAATGGCATCCTTGCTGCCATCGAAGAATGGAGGGTTCAGGCGCTTAAAACTGTTGACCGCACTGTACCCTCGGGGTCCACTTCTATTCAGAGCATCTTATACTACTTGGTACAGGGTATCTCCCGGACGATCTTGGGACGAAAGCAACTCACGGATGAGTCCTACCAATCCTCCATCCTCTAACCCTGCTGGCTGGACGGGCTGAACTGGCGGTACTGGTTCTCCAGGAGACACGGCTCGGGAGGCTGCTGCGGAGGGCTGGGCCTGATCTTCTGGTTGCTGCTGGTCCACGGGAGGTGATCCGCCTTGCTGATCAGCAGGTCCAGGTTCAATGCCGCTGAAAAAGACGATATGGGAACAATAAGGAAGGACCAGGACAGATCAACGATTACAAGCATGTGATCAGGACAAGAATTTTCAGGAATTAAGAGGATACGAGCAGAGATCAAGGGCGAGTGCTGATTGAGACATCTATCCGGTAAACCCTTATACATCTTGATTTACAAGACATGCATGGGCCACCACTTAAACCATGTCACGCCCCAGAACCAGAATACTGGAGAGCGGGGGCAGACATAGCCAGCTACGTATAACGGAATGGAATCCACACCGCTATACGGTCACGGCTGTCTAGATATGTGAGGGTTTCACTACAATCCATCAGTCTCTTAAGGTCATAAAATAGCCTATTGTCTCAATCCCAGCCAACTAATAAAAGTTACAAGATGTCAGACCACCAAATACACAATAGTAAGGCGTCCCATACATTATATATTCGGAATGATCATGAAGCTAGTCGTTACAAAATGTGAGGACTAGCAAGAGTTCAGTCATACATGATCAACCCCCGGGGCTTGTTAATCATGTCACAGCCCGTAGGCAGACAGTAAGTAAGTACAATCGAGCTAACACTTGCTCGTCGGCTAAACGCCTCAAAGAATAATTTATAATATTACAGTGGGAGAACAAAAAGAACCCACTCGATGCCCTGGTTACGCCTGGTGACCACCATCGGGCTGGAAAGCAGGGAGATCCTTTGGTGCTGCTCCGGTATCTGGCCATACAAAACCAGCTGGGTCAGACCCCAGAAAGAGCAAGTGCCACAAAGGAGGCTTCACTTAAGAACTAAAATCAACAAATTATTATCATTCAATACATAAGAAAACAACAATAAGTAACACAGATTGAGGTTTGTACACTACCAATGCACTTATCCTAATCAGAGAAAATAATTAAGTGAAGCATCATTGACATACGATAACTGGAGAATCATGCTAAATAAAATATAGCTGGACAATATATGAAGAGAAGACGAAGGTACTACTCCGGAAGCCAGGTTACAATCCTTAAACCAAACAAGGACCGAGATTGTAACCCTTCGCCTGAATAGAACTTAGTCTCTGATCATTTATTACTAAAGGTGCCAATCGTTAAGGTAAAAAGGAGAGAGTACAATGATAAAAGTGATAAGAGAGTACAATCGTTATAGTATCAATCTGGAGTGACAATCATTCAATCATTCTGGTACAATCTTGCAATCAATCACTTCCAGACAATACTATACTGGACTAGACTCCATCCAATCAATCACGGCCAATCATTGCCTACGGTTTTCTACATTAACTAACTAGGGTTATCATAATCCTAGTTACTAGCAAGATACAATGAGATGCTCCAAGTAGTCACAGGCCCTGCAGCTATCCAGGTTATTCAGGCAATCATTATAGTGACAATCTAGAGAGTACAATACATTAGAGTGGCAATAGAATTCAATCATGTAAGTGACAATGGTGGGTGCCCCACATAACAGTGGACTGAAAATGTGCCCTACTCGTCGGCAGGCTACAAGTCCAAACATTTGCGGCCGGGATAACGGGATCGCCTGTAACTGGGGAATATCTCTTCATGTCTAGTGAATTATACTAGTCATTAACCTTAGTCCATATCAGTAGGTACTCCTGACCGTGGTACTCAGGAGTCCCCTCCTAGACATGATACAAGACAGGACTGGATTATTTGTACAAGCACAATCGCCCACGGTGTCCAGGTTTCTTATACGGGTCAGGTCATGTCAGGTAGCCGTCGCAACAGCTATTCAAGATATATCAGGTCAGATTATCATGCCAAGTGTACTTGTCAGGAGTGCGCCACGATGGGCCACTATCAGGTCATGTCAGGTTATTATGTCAGGAGTGCACCACTATGGGTCACTGTCACGTCATGTTCAATTATCAATTCCAAACATATCAAGTAAATTCGTGATTATCCAGTTCAGGACAAAAGGCGTAAGGATATAAAATGGACGTTAAATACCTAATAAAATATCAATATTCAGGGCTATAGAAGATCCAGGGTAAGAAGGGTCAGGTCCAGTTGCGCCTAAACATCAGGTTGCGCCTGAGTCAGACTGCGCTCAAGTCAAGCAACGCTCAAGTCAAGCAACGCTCAAGTCAAGCTACGCTCAAGTCAAGCTACGCTCAAGTCAAGCTATGCTCAAGTCAAGCTACGCTCAAGTTATACGCTTCCAAAAGGCAGCGTATGTACTCCATACGACTCCTCTTCAAGGCAGCGTATGAGGTCCATACGACTCCTCATCAAGGCAGCGTATGAGGTCCATACGACTCCTCATCAAGGCAGCATATGCAAGACATACGCTTCCAAAAGGCAGTGTATGAGGTCCATACGACTCCTCATCAAGACAGCGTATGAGGTCCATACGACTCCTCATCAAGGCAGCGTATGCAAGACATACACTTCCAAAAGGCAGCGTATGAGTCAGACTGCGCTGCGCTGAAGAGCGCGCACAGCTCAGTAGCGCAAGCTAAAAAGCTCGTGCACACTGCTCACTGTCTTCTCCAAATTAGCAGGAACTCCATGGTTGAACCCAAAGCTTCAAAAGTCTATAACTTGGTCAAAACAAGTCCAAATCCAACTTTTCAAAGGTCAAAATTGGGTAGAATAAAATTCTCTACAACATGGAACCATCAAAACTTGGAAACAAAGAAGTTTGATAGATCAAAACCACCAAAATCCAAAAATAACTAATTTCTAGATCTACAAAAATTAAAGCCTCAAAATGGAAAATGATAAGTTCTAATGTGTCTTAGAAACATGAGGAGAAGCTAATGGAACAATAAAAATGGGTTCTCTTGTGGAAGCAAGTTGCACTTGCCTAAGGGGTGTTCTTGGTTGGTGGTGGGTTTAATGGAGAAGGAAGAAGAGTTAATGAGAAAGTGGAGGAGAGAGAAAAGTTAGGTGGGTTATAAAGGAGGATGGTAGTGGTAGGTAGGGGGTTTACCCCTATGGCTCATAATGAACCAAGCAAACCAAACCAAGCCGAACCAACCCAGGAATAAACCAAGCCCAAATAAACCAATGAACTATTAAAACCAATTAAACTATCAATGCCAATAAAACCAAGCCAATGCAAAATAAACCAAGATAACTAACCATGAATAAATAATAAAAAAAAAATAGGGTCCAAAACACGTATACGTACACTAAATACGTATCACGAATTTGGGACATTACAAATATGATACTTTTCGGAACTCCATGAATCTGGTAGATGTGCCGCATGTACAGTACCGCCAACTTCTCGGTGGATAAACCCACCTTAAAGGGAATAAAGTGGGCTGACTTCGTCAGTCGGTCCACGATAACCCAAATGACATCCTTTTCTCCTTGGGATCGAGGCAGTCCTAACACAAAGTTCATCGTTATGTGTTCCTATTTCCACTCCGGGATGTCTAGCGGCTGCAACAGTCCTGCTGGTCTCTGTCTGGTAGCTTTCACTTGTTGACAAATTAAACATCTAGCTACATACCTGGATACGTCCTTCTTCATTCTGTACCACCACATTATAGTACGCATATCCCGATACATTTTGTTGGCTCCTGGATGTATGGAATACTGCGACTGGTGTAACTTGCATCAACTCGTTCCTCAGTTCGTCAGTTGGCACGCAAAGTCTCGTACCGTGCTTCAGTGCCCCATCGCTGGCGATTGAAAATCCTTCAAGTGTTTATGCCAGCACTTGATCTCTGAGCTTGCAAAGCGTCTCGTCTTGGAATTGTGTCTCCTTAACTCTGTCCATTAGACTTGAACGCACTTGCAACTGCATCATTGATGAATCAGCTCCTGGTACGATGGCTTCTCTTCCCAGTTTCTTTATTGCTTCTTTGGGCAGTACAATCTCCAGTCCGAGCTTTTCTATGTCCTCCAGCAAATGATGCTCCTTGGTTAAAAACATTACCATCGGGTATCGACAAAGTGCATCTGCAACAATATTAGCCTTACCCGGATGATACTGCAGGTTGATGTCGAAATCCTTCATCAGCTCCAGCCATCGTCTCTGTCGTATGTTCAGCTCCTTCTGAGTGAAAACATATTTAAGACTTTTGTGGTCTGTAAATATTTCCACTCTCTCTCCATAAAGGTAGTGCTTCCACAGCTTCAATGTAAATATAACCGCTGCAAGCTCCAAATCATGCGTGGGATAGTTCTTCTCATGAGTTCGTAATTGTCTAGATGCATAAGCAATTACTTTCCCGTATTTTTGAAGAATACAACCCAATCCCTTATCGAAAGTATCACTGTAAATTGAGAAACCGTCGGTACCTGAGGGTAGCACAAGTATCGGTACCGTTGTAAGCTACTTCTTCAGTTCCTCAAATGCTGACTGGCAAGCTTCTGACCAAACAAATTCTTCGTTCTTACTAGTGAGCTTCATCATCGGTTCAACAATCCTGGAGAAATCCTTTACAAACTTTCGGTAGTAGCCAGCTAAGCCCAAGAAACGTCTGATTTCTGCAACTGAACTTGGTGCAGTCCACTTCTCAATAGCAGCTATCTTCATTGGATCCACCGAAGTTCCTTCTCCTGTGACAACATGGCCAAAAAAATCTACTTTGTCTAAGAAGAATTTATATTTAGATAGCTTACCATAGAGCTTCTCCTTGCTTAAAGTTTCCAGAACTTTCCTCAGGTGCTCTTCATGCTCTTCTTCAGTCTTCGAGTAGATCAGAATGTCATCGATGAAGACAACAACAAACTGATCTAGGTATTCATGGAAGACCTTGTTCATAAGGTTCATGAATACCGCAGGGGCATTCGTTAGTCCAAACGGCATGACCAAAAATTTATATTGTCCATATTTGGTGTTGAACGCCGTCTTTGGAATATCCTCCTTCCTGACCGTGATTTAATGGTAGCCAGACCTGAGATCAATCTTGAAAAATACCTTAGCTCCACTCAGTTGATCAAACAGGTCATCGATCCGGGGCAGAGGGTACTTGTTCTTGATGGTGATGTTGTTTAGCGCCCGGTAATCAATGCACATCCGTACGGTTCCATCCTTCTTGGGCACGAACAAAACTGGCGCTCCCTATGGTGTAGCTCCGTCTCTGATAAATCCCTGGGCCTTCAGTTCGTCAATCTGGTCCTTCATCTCCTTTGCCTCCTTGGGGTTGACTCTGTAGCATCCCCGAGAAATAGGAGAAGAGCCGAGAACTTGGTCGATGGTGAATTCCACACCCCGGTCTGGCGGCAATCCTGGAAGACTATCAGGAAAGACGTCCATGAATTCCGCTATGATAGGGTGAGAAGGTCCGAGTTCTTCGGTGATAGAGGAGTAGGTAACACTCTTCATGTCTTCCGGAGTTTGAGAGATTTCAAACTCCGGTTCTCCTGGTGGGCTGAAGATTACACATCCTCTGTGACAATCTATCAGCACATGCTGTTCACTTAACCAGTCCATCCCTAGGACTACATCATAGTTGGACAAGGGCATCACAAGTAAGGGTGTTAAGAATTTATGGCCTGAGATAATTATGAGACAGTTACAAGTCTCGATGATGGGTATAGGTCCACCACCGGTCATAACTCTACTTATCACCTTGCTAAATCTCGTATCTAGGTGGTGTACAGAAATAAACTTTGATGATATGAAACTGTGTGATGCACCCGAATCAAATAATGCTAGAGCAGGATGTGAAAATACATAAATGAAACCTGTGATGACATCAGCGGTGGGTTCCTGCTCTGGTTCTTGCTCGTCTGCTGCTAGGGCAAAAGCTTGCCCGATCTTCTGCTGATGTTGCCCGAACCGTTGTTGCTGAGTGGGTAGAGGAGCTCTTTGCTGAGTTGCTCCGGTCCGGTTGAATGCTGTAGGGCAGTCCCTCACTTGGAGGGTGGCAGACCCACAAACTAGGCAGTATTCTAATTTCTTCCTACAGATATTCGCCTGATGTCCTGGCCTCTTGTAGAAGTCGCAGACAGGGATCTGCTTCTGAGACGCTCTGTCACTGGTCCTTGCCTGATGATGCTGCTGCTGGTGGTGAGAAGGCCTGTTGTTGTTGTTGTGGTTGGGCCTCTTCTGGTTACCCTGGAAGTTGCTAGTTCCAGAATACTCCCTTTTTAGACGAGAAGGCTGGCTCTTCTCCACATCCTGGGCTCGTATCAGAATCTTCTCGTACGTTTTGGTGCCGCCTGCGATCACAGGGGTGCAAATTTCTTCCCTTAGTCTATACCTGAATCTCTCAGCACGATCCGCGGGATCAGCAACCAAGTTCTTGCTAAAGCGACTAAGTCGGCCGAACTCTGCCGCATACTCTCCAACCGTCATGTTCCCTTGCTTCAGATCCTGGAACTGTCTTTCCATCTCCCGCAACTCTGATGTTGGGAAGAACTTCATGCGAAACAACCTCTTGAAGGTGTCCCAATCAAGCTGCTTGTCCTGGAGTCGGGGTTCATTTCGATACCAGGTGCTTGCTACATCTCACAGCTGGAGTCCTACTGCTTCGACATAGAGATCGTCGGGTAGTCGAGCGACGCTGAGAAGACGCTCCATGCTGTCGAGCCATTCGTCGGCATAGATGATTTCTTCGGTTCCCTTGAAGGGTCGTGGGTCCTGCTTCTTAAAGTTTTCGATAGTGCCGACCTTCACATAATCATGTCTCTTATCAAATTGAATGGCCTTAATGATACAAAAATTAACTCTTAGATTTATGTTTACCTTAGCAGGCCTTGGTTCCGATTGAGCTGCTCCTCCTCTCTCGAGGGCAGCCATAGCCACGTTGTGGGCATTCTCTATGCCTTCTCTCATGATCGTGGTCTTCTCGCGATAGGCTTCAGCTTGGGCTGCGACCTGTTCATGATGAGCTTTAGCTTGGGCTCTCTGGGCCTCCAGTACTCCTCGTAGCAGGCCTACAAGCTCGGTGGGGTCCACCGGTACTGGTGGGGCATCTGGTACGGGCACTACCGTAGGGGACTGCGGCTCAGTTCGGGGAAGTGCAGGTTCTGCCGTTTGCGTTGTAGTAGCATAAACGGGGCGGGGTGCTGGTGCAACGTGGGGACGGTCAGTCAGCTGCAAGAAAGGAGGGTCCCGATGTGCTTGAAGAGGTGGGGTGTGATTGGTAGATGACACCTCATCTTCAGCAGGGCCGGAACGGGTGGCCTTTCCTTTGGCCATACTCTGGAAGGTTTAGGATGCAATATATAAGCAAGGTATCCTGCCAGTTTATAATCAAACAAAAATATTTATATATATATATAATTCGGGCCTATGTTGTGACAAATCAATGTTTTAGTGTTCTAATTGTTTCTGGATATGTTTACCTAAGTTGTTGTTTTGGACCTACATGGGCCACCACTAAAAACATGTCACGACCCGATCCCAAATTATTGGATTGAACCGGATCATGCCCAGCCCGCACCGTTGTGAGACGGTGTCAGTAAGCTGTTCTATATGCAGGTATTCACAAAAACATCTAAACATTTGTCACAACTTGAATATACAAAAATTTTAAAACTTTTTATTCAACAATTGAAAAGTACAACTGGAAATGGAAGAACTGAAATAAAGTACTGATTTCAAATTAACAAACTCCAAAACAATAAAACTAGAAAACTGGAAAATAACTAGTTAGGCGGTCGGCTCATCGGCCTCAGGTTCTGCGTCCTCCAAGGGAGACTCTGCCAACACCACATGATACAATACCGGGTCATAGTAGCTATTGTACAATAGCTCAGCATCCTCAATATCACCTAAAAATGTGGGTCTCCAGTCAGGAGGGAGCAAGTACGAAAATGTATCTCACATTTCAAATAATAATAGAAAAGTGCAGGCTAAACAGTTGAAACAATATTTTCCAGCAATTTAACAACTTAAAACAATATGATTTGAATATGTAAACGTCTATGACCGGCTTGGGTTGTACAGTAGCATCATAGCGACGCGATACGGCTTATCCCCGTGTGGTAGAGGGGTAAGCTCGCACAATAATGTAATATGAGGGATATTGGTCATAAACGTTACACTATTCTCCCAATATCCCCACAATCAATATCAATCAATATTTGAACCCTAGGAGAGGGTTTCGTGTAGCAATGTGGTTTAAACATGCAACTTGAAAATTACTAAATAAAATACAAGAAAACATAACCGTAACTTGCCTCTATTGATTGACTGGATCGGGAAAGTCGGTACCGAAGAGGAAGTCAAGTATGCCTCCGAGATCCTACAGTTGAGAACCTTGACTTAGAACCATAATGAAACCATTCTAGGTGTGCTAGTTACAATCTCTAGAAGCATACCCTAGTCAGATATTAAGTTATTAATTAATCTACCGAAAATTGTCTAACGTCGCAATCTACGTTCGTTATCATTTTAATTGAATAAGTCGGTTACTGATTAATTGAGAAAAATAGCAATTACCGGTTAATTTGGCAAAACTTTGTATTTTAAAATATATATATATATATATATATATATATATATATATATATATATATATATATATATATATATATAAAACTAGGCCTTTTCTTTTAAATGAGAAAACATGTGAATTACTAAATTACTAGATTATTTATTATGAGAAAACTTATTAATTTTCTTTATAAAATATATATCCATTTTATATTCTATGCGTTTAATGGTGAAATCAATATTCCAAAAAAATAAGAAAAAGCTACGCTACACAATACAAGGTCACAGAGAAATAAAGGAAAAACTGGGCTTATGCCCTTACAAATTATTTACATAAATTAATTAATTCCTAAGGCGAGCTCTGAGTGCCGCGAACGGTCCAAACAGTAGGTCGAGGTCCTGCACCATAAATACTAAAGCAGTACCAGTTCTAAAATAAACTATAATTAAATTAAAAATTAAAGAGTCTCAGACTTGGTCGTGCAATCTCATGTTGCGGCTTACGCCTCAACGTACAGGTGACCCTGTATCGTTTGCGTTTCGCCGAGGCTCATTCGACCGATATGGTCGTCGCCTAATTGGTGATACAAAATCCATAAAATCCAAAAACCAACAAAATCCAATCTATAAATTATTTTGCAAAGATCGATTTTCTTTGAAAATAGGTTTTATTCAAATTGCTAATTTTTATAAGAAAATCCCTTTTTAAAATATTTTCTGAAAATTTGGGCAGCATCTCCTCTGTAATTGAGACAACCCAATCCTGGGAGGATGCCAATCTGCAACACAAATAAATATCCCAAACCAGGGATCACTAATTACCAACCCAAAAATGAATATCCAACCTAAAAATGAACCACAGCTCAACATATCCAAAATAGAAAATAAGTCGCGACGTAACCGATACTCTACGTATCACCCAAAAGCAATAATATATCAAAATACCGAATCCCGAAACGGGATCGGGACCGCGTCATCACAGACTATCTACGGAAGGGACACGGGGACACGAAGTTATACCTCAGATGCTCGGCTAGAGCTCTCAGATGAATATTAGAAGAATGAAATCCGCGGACAGCGAGAAATGGCTCGGAAAAGCGCTGTAGAACTCGGGGCAGAGCTGGGGCGGAGCCGACAGGGCTCGGGGTCACCCCGGGAAGGCGCTGGCCAGCGACACGGGGACTCGGGGGTCGCCGGGGGCGGATCTGGCCGGCGGGACAGCGCTGGCCGGACGGGCACGGCCGACGGGGGCGCTGGCCGGACATGAACGGGGGTCGCCGGGGCTGGGATCTGGTGTACGGGAGCCGCGAAGGGCGGACGAGCCAGGGGCAGCCTCGAGAGGGTCGTCGGAGGCTGGGATCCGGCACACGGGAGACGGCGCGGGTCATGACCCGCACCCTAGGTAGGGGCACAAGTGCGTGACAATGTCCAGCCTACAGCGTAAAAATGGCGTAGAACGCTGTAGGTCTACTAGCCAACAAATAGTATATAATAACTTGTCATCTCCGCACGGAGGTATATAATATGAAATACTGATAAACTCAATCACAATCTAGAAAGAAGAAATCATGGCACGAAAACTAGATAGATATAATCACAAGTCCAAAATCCAGCTCAACAACGAGAGAGAGACACAAGGTAGTATAGTTATACAATCCCAAAATATAATAACATATGCATAAGTAGCAAGCTAGAGACAAGGTCCAGTCCAAACAACTCTAACTAAACAATAGGTAAAGTCTCGTCAAGCGGAGCTAAGCCCTGCTGAACCAAGGTCTCCAAGTCTAAGCCCACTACGTCATCCGGACCGTAGTAGGTACTGTAATCCTCCTCATCAGCATCTGTAATATTTTGTCAACATATCCAGTCAGGATGGAACGAGTACAATCAACTAACAATAGTTCACAAGATATGACAAACTATAAGACTGTAGATAGAGAGTATATACAAAAAAATCATGGAATGTACATGTGAGTATCATGACAAGGTAAGCTTTAAATCTAGAGCTAGAACAAGGCAAGTAAAACTGATCATGACATGTACAAGAATCAAGAATCATCTATCTAAGTGTGTGAGTACTAGTTCCAACATGTGGCCGGCTTGGGTCTGTACAAGGTCTACTGGCCTGGTTAATCATACGTGGAGTGTATGATTAACACTCACAAGATCTACAAGAATAATATGGTGGATAATGACCACACATCTACACTAATACTTCCCGTCCCCGACTGGTAGAGTGGATCCAAACAAGACACGTCACGACGCAGGATTCTACGAGAAAAGAGCAAGTCTCCTCGAGAATCAGCATCCATATAATGCACAAGAACTACAACGGGGCTTGCACAAGACATACCAAGATAACAAGGAATAACACCTCATGTCGGGATCCATGAATACCAATCCGTGTGACCAATGTGTCAAGAACAAGCATATCTACACTAATTACATGAATTATAACAATCATCATAAATTGGAAAAGTATTAGAGAATGTACTCGCTTGTAATATGATAGATAGATCGACTGAGTCCAAGAACAGTGCCTCGAGGACCTATAGATGGAATACTGTATCAATATAATGGTTTGGAAGTGAAATTAAGTCATACTGAGTCAAACTAGGTCAAACAAGGTCAAACTAGATTGTACAGGGTCAATCTAAGTCATATTAGGCCTAACCAGGTCAAACTGGGTCAATGCAAATCAAACAAAATTAAACTAGGTCGATTTAAGTCAACAGTTGACTTATAGTTGACTTTTGGTCAACTGGTCAACTCTGGTCAACCCTAGATCAACTCTAGGTCAACTTTAGGTCAAACTTGACTAACGTTGACTAACAGTTAATTTTAGGCCAACTCGTCAAGTTTGGTCAAGTTCTAGGCTATTTTAGGCTTCGGTTGACTTTCGGTTAACTTTTGGTCAAAATAGTCAACCGTGGTCAACCAAGGTCAAAGCTAGTCCAAGTCCACTATTCCTAACCATTACCAACCATAATAAACTAATTTTAGCTATCTCTTAGAGTATTAAACTCATATGTTGAGAATTGGGTATTATTCCTATTTATCCTATTTACCCTTCTACCCTAGTACTAAGGCCAAGTAGCTTTACCTTAGGAGTTTCACTCCCGACTTCCTAGGGTAGTAGGATACTAGCCTACACTATCATTACCTACCAAGCTTCCTAGGTAGAGTGGACATCCAATCCATCTTACGACTCATGTTGTCGATTTACCGATTATCTTAAGTATCGCGATATACTCAATGATATCGTACGATACCATCCTCCTACTCCCACACGAAACCTCGATTTCAACTCGGGAGCCTACCCACAAAATCTAATTCACATTATCTAAGTCTCATCCAATTTTGGATGCGTTTCGACACTCGGAACTCAATTTCTCCCTTTTACTAAATTCTGACTCACTCATAACTCTCTCTAAACTCACTCTACACATACTCTCATAGGACAAGTTTTGGGGGGTTATTTAGGGGCTATATAAGTATACATATAGGGGTATATATATGTATATATATATAGGTATATAAGTGTATATATATAGGGGGTATATAGGCTAAAGGGGGGGTTATCTAGTGCTACTGCTGCTGCTAAATGCTACTGCTGCTGCTGCTATTTGCTGTTACTGCTGCTGCTATTATGCTGTTACTGCTGCTGCTATTTGCTGTTGTGATGGGGGGGGGGGGGGGCAGCAGCTCCATTCCCCTCCCACAGCTGCTGCTACTGCCACTTCTTTCTTCCTTTCTTTTCCCTCTCTAACCCTCTCAATCTTTCTCTCTAATCTCTCAATTTCTTTCTCCCAATCTCTCTAAATTCCTCTCTAAAATCTCCTCTCCAAACTCACACACATCCAAATCTATATATATATATATATATAGACTCACAAACACACATAAACATCTACATATATATATATATATATATATATATTTTTTTTTTTATATATATATATATATATATATATATATATATATATATATATATGTTTTATGATTATTTCGTTTTGTCGGATACTGTGTTAGGGCTTATCCCACACGCTGTAGGAACTCGGGCTATCTCCCGGTTCCAACCTCGTTTTATTTCAATGAAGGCTTTTAGCCACTGTTTAAAAAAAAAAAAAAAAAAAAAAAATATATATATATATATATATATATATATATATATATATATATATATATATATATATATATATATATATTTTTTAGAGACACTCACACACACATTCATATCTACATATGTATATATATATACACACATACATATATATAAATGCATACATATATATATATATACTCCAAAACACACACACACACACACACACACACATATATATATATATATATATATATATATATATATATATATATATATATATATATATATATACATATATATGGACACACACACACTTACACACATGGACACACACACACACACACACACACACACACACACACACACATATATATATATATATATATATATATATATATATATATATATATATATATATATATATATATATATATATATATGAACACACACACACACACACACACACACACATATATATATATATATATATATATATATATATATATATATATATATATATATATATATATATATATATATATATATATATTATATATATATATTTTTATTTTTATATATATATTATATATATATATATATATATATATATATATATATATTTTACACACACACACATATATATATATATGTGTGACGCCCGTATTTCGGAATATATATATATATATATATATATATATATATATATATATATATATATATATATATATATATATATATATATTTTACACACACACACATATATATATATATGTGTGACGCCCGTATTTCGGAATACGTATTTTAATTAGGCTTATATGTATTTCGGACCTGTATTTTATTTTTCTCGGATTTTGGCCTGTAATTGTATTTTGGCTCGACTTGCGGATTTTGGTTTTCTCGTAAATTGGGTTTTGACCTGGCATGGTTTATTCTTGTGGAGAAGGATTTTGGTTTGGTTTGCATTGGACTAACTTAGTTAACCTCCACCCTCAACACAACACACCATCCCTCATTAAAACCCTACCTAACTTTCTCTCTCCTCATTACTTTTCCATCAATTTTCTCCATCTTCTTCTTCTTCCTTCCTCCACACAACACCCAACCTCCATAGGCAAGTGCACCTTGCCTCCAAATAGGAACCCTATTTTATTTGTCCATTAGTTAGATTAGGCCATGGTGAACAACATTAGAACTTGGCATTTTGTGATTTGGAGTCTCCATTTTTCTAGATCTAAGTTTTAACCATTTTTGGATTTTTTTGGTTTTGATCTATTAAACTTAGATTTTTGCTTGTTTTGAGGCTTCCATGTGGAAGAGAATTCAATTTCACACAAGGTAGAACTTTGAAAATCTAAATTTCGTTTTGATTTGGCCAAGTTATGAAGTTTGGAATTTTGGTGTTCTTGGGTTTTCTCTCTCGGCCTGCTGGAGAAGAAGACTCAGCCAGCGCTCTTTAGCGCTGGGCTGACCCGCGCTCGGTGCCCCTTGGCGAACCACGCTCACTCCCTAGCACAATCTGATCCCCTGCGCAGCTCACTCCCAGCGCAACCCGTTCCCAACGCCTTCGACCCTAGCGCAACCTGACCTCAGCGCAGTTCATTCCCCAGCGCAGTTCATTCCCTAGCGCCGTTCATTCTCCAGCGCAGTTCATCCCCCCAGCGCAGTCTATTCCCTCTGCGCAGTTCATTCCCCTAGCGCAATCAGACTCTAGCGCAACCCGACCCAAGGAATCCCAGCGCAACCTATTTGCCCATGATGGTTTGGTTTTATTTCCTTGGGATTGGCATCTCTTTTGTGATTGGAGCTCTGAGATCTTGTTTCACACAACACGACTGTCTTGACCCAACATGACCTGGCACGGTTTTCGGTGTTTTGCTTATGACTAGTACGGTTTTCGTGATTTCTGTGATTTATGATCCTAGTACTTTCTGATCTTCTTAGTAATGACCCGATGGGGTGCGCTCTTAACTTGTAACCTGTGATTCATGATTTGTCTTTGTACTGGATAACTTGATAGTGGCCCATGGCGGCGCACTCCTGACTTGTAACTTGACTTGACTTGATGCTGTTGCGATGGCTAACTTGACTCATATAATCAACTTTGACTCCGTGGGTGTTCATTCTTGTTGCTTCGTGCAATCTACTTGTCTTGTCTTGTCATGTCTTGCATCATGTCTAGGATGTGACTCCCTGGTTACCACGGTCAGGGATTCGCACTGAATATGGATTAGGCTAATTACTAGATCAAACTATAGTTCATGGAGAATCCCAAATCACAGGCGATCTCGTTATCTGGGCGCTTTAAATGGACTTGTAGCCTGCCGACGAGTAGGGCACATTTCCAGCACACTGTCATGTGTTGCACCCTCTAAGTCACCTAAGGGTATATCGTCTCCTGGGCGATGTACCCAACCATACACTCAACCCGCAGAAGGATAACTGGATAGTCTGTAGGGCTTGGGACTGGGAAATTTTTATTTGCATCTTGTTAGTAATTAGGCTTGTGATAACCCTAGTTAGTTAAGTAGTAAGCCGTAGTATTTGCTTGGCCGCTTGTGAATGGATGGTGTCCAGCCTTGTCTAAGTCTCGTCTAGTCCCAGTACCTGGTACTCCTGGGCATAATTGTTTTACTTATCTTAACAATAAATGGGTAGCGACAAGTGCTATTTAGGCAAAGGGTTACAACCCCGGTCCTTGTTTGGTTTAAGGGTTGTAACCTGGCTCCCGGAATGGTTCTACGTCCCTAATCGTTTATTGTCTTGTTGTACTCCTTATTACTTGTACTTTTCTTCTATTCCTTTTGTTCTGATATGCTGGCTTTTATTCTTATTTTGTGGCCTCCTTTGTGGCACTTACTCTTTCTGGGGTTTGACCCAGCTGGTTTTGTGTGGCCAGATTTCGGAGCAGTACCCGAAGATCTACCGAACTTCCAGCCCAATGGTGACAACTAGACGGAACCCGGGCTACGAGTGGGTTTTTCTTTTTGATTTGCTCACTACATTATAAAATTATTCTTTTGAGGCGTTAGCCGACGAGCACCTGTTAGCTCGATGCATATTTACTTACTGTCTGCCTACGGGCTGTAACATGATTAACAAATCCTAAGGTTGATCATGTACGACTGAACTCTTGCTAGTCTTGACATTTTGTACGATTAGCTTCATGATCATCCAATATATAATGTATGGGACGCCTTGCTATTATATATTTGATGCTCTGACATCTTATAACTATTATTGCTTGCTTGAGATTGAGACAATAGGCTTGTTCATGACCATAGGAGACTGTTGGCTTGTAGTTAAACCATTATATATCTAGACAGCCGTGACCGTATAGCGAGGTGGATTTCATTTCAATATACGTAGCTGGCTATGTACGCCCCCGCTCTCCAGTATTCTGGATCTGGGGCGTCACATGGTTTAAGTGGTGGCCCATGCAGCTCTTGTAAATCAAGATATGTGAGGGTTTACCGGATAGATGTCTCAATCAGTACTCGTCCTTGATCTCTGTTCATATCCTCTGAATCCCTGGATTCTTGCCCTGATCATGTGCTTGTATCGTTGATCTGTCCTGGTCCTTCCTTATTGTTCCCTATGTCGTCTTTTTCAGCGATACTGTACCTGGCCCCGCCGATCAGCGAGGTGGAGCACTTCCCGCGGACCAACAATCCGGAGATCAAGCCCAACATTCCGGAGTAGCCTCCAGAGTTGTGCCTACTGGAGGAGAGCTACCAGTTCAGCCCGTCCAGCCTGCAGAGCCTGATGATGGCACCTTGGTAGATCTCATCAGGACCTTGATAGCTTCCCAGGATCGTCGGGGCGACGTCTTGCACCAGGCAGTAGTAGATGCTTTGACCAGAGGCGGTCATCCAGGGAACAGCACGGCCAACAGCTTCAAGCGCCTGAACCCTCCATTCTTCGACGACAGCGAAGATGCGATTGCCGCGGACGCTTGGCTTCAGGATACCGAGGTGGTTCTGGAAGAAGCTAGGACACCTGAGAATGAGAAGGTGGCGGTGGAACACCTACAGTTGCTAGACTTAGCTCGCAGTTGGTGGGCGGCGCAAGTCGTGGGATTAGCGGCGTCGGTTACTTGGGCGATATTTAGAGAAAGATTCCAGACGAAGTATTTTGATGCTGTAGTTCGGTACGACCTACAGACGAGATTTACCAACTTGAAGCAGGGAGGCAGAACGGTCGACGGTTATGCATCTGAGTTCTCTAGACTCAGTAGGTTTGCCCCCACCTTGGTGGCAACCGAGTTTGATAGGGCCCAGCGATTCCAGCAAGGACTGTATTTGGAGATCTTGTTGGCAGTTGAGCAGTTCGAGCACCAGACGTTCGATGCAGTATTGAGGGCAGCTAGGAGGCACGAGTACACCTCACAGAGGATCGTGGATAGGATCGGAGGTAGGAAGCGGTCCCACAATCAGATGCACCAATCATCAGCTCCAGCCCCGGCAGCTAGGGGTTTGACCGTTGGAACTCCGAGACGGGCTACCTCAGTAACGTCGGTTCAACATTCAACCCCGATGTACCTGCAGCAGCAGAAGCAGAAGCAGACTTCCGCGATGGGATGTTCTCATTGCGGAAAGCCAGGGCACGTGGTGGCAGATTGTCGCAGGACGTAGGGATTGTGCCTGGCTTGTGGAGCGGCAGATCACAAGATAGGAGCCTGCCCGAATAGGGGTAGTTCGTCCTCTGCGAACCTAACCAGTCCGTCGGTTAGGAGACCAGCACCTATGCAGCAGTAGCAGTACCCGAGGCCATTGTTGCCTCAGGCCCAGGCGTTTCAGTAGCAGAACCAGTAGCAGTACACCCAGACTCAAGTGCAGAGCAGGCAGAGAGGTTTCCAACAGAAGGGACCCGCAGCCAGAGGACAAGGTCAGGCAATGATGATGACTATGGAAGAAGAAGTTGCACCAGGTGAAGTAGTGGCAGGTACTATTCTCGTTAACTCCTCTCCAGCATCGGTATTATTTGATTCTGGTGCATCGCATTCATTCATGTCTGCACGATTCACGATACGGATAGGATTGGAGCCCGAGTCATTATCAGTGAGGCTCAATATACTTACTGGTAATGGTCTTGTGGGAGTAGATCGAGTGTTTTCCTCGTGTCGGATCGTAGTTAGCGGTAGAGAGTTCCCCGCTAGATTTATCGAGTTTTCGATGGCAGACTATGATATAGTCTTAGGTATGGATTGGTTGAGGAACCAGTATGCTATGATAGACTGCCGCATTGGCAGGGTTGTTTTCAGCATTCCAGAAGAGCCAGAGTTTTCATTTTCCAGAGACGCAGTGGAGCCATCTTTTCCAGTATTGCGGATGGTAGTAGCAGCAGTTCAGTTACCCCGGATAGTTGAAGAGTTTCCAGATGTCTTCCCAGAGGAACTTCCAGGGATGCCGCCAGAGCGGGAGATCGAGTTCACTATAGATTTGATCCCCGAAACGGCACCAGTATCAGAGCGAGTCTACAGGATGGCGCCTTCAGAGTTGGAGATTTTGTACAAGATGATTGAAGAACTGAGGACCAAGGGATTCATTCGTGCAAGTGGATCGCCTTGGGGAGCCCCGATGCTTCTTGTGAAGAAGAAGGATGGTAAGTCTAGATTATGTGTAGATTATCGTACCTTAAATTCGATGACAATCAAGAACAGATACCCTCTCCCGAGGATAGATGACTTATTTGATCAACTCAAAGGGGCTTCAGTATTCTTGAAGATAGACTTACGATCAGGATACCACCAGATCAGGGTCAGAGAGCAGGACATCACGAAGACAGCGTTCAGATCGAGATATGGGCAGTGGGAGTTTCTTGTTATGCTATTCGGAGCAACCAATGCGCCAGCCGTATTTATGGACCTCATGAATCGTATTTTCATGCCTTACTTGGATCAGTTCGTGATCGTGTTCCTAGATGACATCCTGGTCTACAGCAAGAGCGAAGCAGAGCACGAGCAGCATCTCAGAATCGTCCTTCAGACGCTTAGAGAGCACCAGTTGTACGCCAAGTTCAGTAAATGCGAGTTCTGGCTCGATCACATTTCGTACTTGGGACACATCATTACTCGAGGAGGAGTGGAAGTGGATCCCCAGAAGATTGTGGCTATCAAGATATGGCCAGTACCTAGCTCAATGGCAGAAGTTTGCAGCTTCCTTGGATTAGTCGGCTACTACCGGTGATTCGTTTCAGATTTTGCAAGGATTTCAGCGCCGATGACCCAGTTGACCCGCAAGGATGTGCCGTTCGTATGGACAACAGAGTGCCAGGAATCATTCGAGAAGTTAAAGCAAGGTTTGGTAACGGCCTCCATTCTCACACTTCCAGATGGGACTGGAGGATTCACAGTTTATTGCGACGCTTCAGGCAGAGGATTGGGGTGTGTCTTGATGCAGCATGGGAAGGAAATAGCTTATGCATCATGTCAACTTCGTGATCATGAGCAGAATTATCCGACCCACGACTTGGAACTGGCGGCGGTAGTGTTTGCGCTTAAGCTTTGGCGGCACTACTTGTACGGGGACAGAGTGGAGATATTTACTGATCACAAGAGCCTGAATTATGTTTTCACCCAGAAGGACCTTAACATGCGGCAGAGAAGATGGCTCGAGCTACTGGTGGACTATAATGTAAATTTGTAGTATCACCCAGGGAAGGCCAACGTTGTAGCAGATGCGTTGAGCCGGAGAGCCGGAGTTTACTTCCTAACGGCGCAACCAGAGTTATTGGCAGATCTTCAGAATATGGGAATTAAAGTGGTTCTTCCTACCAACGTGGCGTTGATGGCCAGTCTACAGGTTCAGTCCAGCATAGTAGAGAGGGTCCGGATGGCGTAGTCTACGGATTCTAAGATTCAGCGACTCAGAGCAGAGTGTGAGATAGGAAGAAGGCCAGAGTTGTGCATGTATGAAGATGGTACACTTCGACACGGCACTCATCTTTGTATAACTAGTGGAGATCTGACTTGAGGTCATGGCAGAAGCTCATAGTTCACAGTATTCTATTCATCCCGGTGGCACGAAGATGTATAGGGATATTTGTCAGCATTTTTGGTGGAATGGCATGAAGAGGGAGATAGCCCAGTTTGTCTCTCGGTGTTTGGTTTGCCAACAGGTTAAAGCAGAACATCAGAGGCCCGCTGGACTTCTTCAGCCCTTGCCAGTTCTAGAATGGAAGTGGGAGCATGTGACCATAGATTTTGTGACTGGATTGCCTAGATCTCCAGCTAGTCGAGATGCCATTTGGGTTATAGTTGACAGGCTCACGAAGGTAGCTCACTTCCTCTCGTTCAGAGTTGGGCAGTCTACGGCTCAGCTAGCAGAGATGTACCTCAGGCATATTGTCAGGCTTCACGGTGTGCCCGTCAGTATCACCTCAGCCAGGGATTCAAGATTCACATAACACTTTTGGCGTAGCCTGCAAGAGAGTTTGGGAACTCACCTTCGGTTTAGCTCAGCTTATCACCCGCAGACAGATGGCCAGTCGGAACGCACAATCCAGACTCTTGAAGATATGTTGAGATCTTGTACCCTTGACTTCGGTAGTTCATGGGAGGATCACCTGTACCTGGTGGAATTCTCGTACAATAATAGTTTCCAGGCCAGTATTCAGATGGCTCCGTTCGAGGCACTATATGGTAGGAAGTGCAGATCCCCGTTAGTCTGGGATGATGTTGGAGAAAGGCAGATGCTTGGTCCAGAAATGATTGCCCAGACAGTTGAAGTGGTCAAAAGAATCAGAGATCGTCTTCGAGTGGCCCAAGATCGCCAGCGCCATTGGGCCGATGCTCATCGACGTCCCTTAGAGTTTGCTATCGGCGACCATGTATTCCTTAGGATCTCGCATAACCGCGGCGTCATTCATTTTGGCGTACGGGGAAAGCTTAGTCCTAGGTATATAGGGCCGTTCGATATCCTGGAGCGAGTAGGAGATGTATCTTATCATCTCGCTCTTCCGTCGTCGTAAAGTGAGGTGCATGATGTATTCCATGTGTCCCAATTACGACGGTACATCCCGGACCGAGCCATATCCTGGACCATTCGGAACTGGTTGTTGGTACCAACCTTTCGTATGAGGAGAGGCCCGTGTCTTTATTGGACCAGAGAGAAAAGATACTCAAGAATAAGACTATTAGCTTAGTCCGTATTGCTTGGGGTCGTCACTCTCTAGGTGAGTCAACGTAGGAGCGTGAGGACGACATGCGATCGCGATATCCTAAATTGTTTGACTCGTAAGGTATAATATCTTCATTATGCCTTACGCTTTCCATCCCTTGCTTACATGTATGATTGTTTGATTGTTTGCTTAGTGTAGCTTAATTATGGGTAGCATAGCTGGCTCTTACATCTCTAAGCATCTTGATTTAAATTTCGAGGACAGAATTCTTTTAAGGTGGGTAGAGTTGTGACGCCCGTATTTCGGAATACATATTTTAATTAGGCTTATATATATTTTGGACCTGTATTTTATTTTTCTCGGATTTTGGCCTGTAATTGTATTTTGGCTCGACTTGCAGATTTTGGTTTTCTCGTAAATTGGGTTTGGACCTGGCATGGTTTATTCTTGTGGAGAAGGATTTTGGTTTGGTTTGCATTGGACTAACTTAGTAAACCTCCACCCTCAACACAACACACCATCCCTTATTAAAACCCCACCTAACTTTCTCTCTCCTCATTACTCTTCTATCAATTTTCTCTATCTTCTTCTTCTTCCTTCCTCCACACAACACCCAACCTCCATAGGCAAGTGCACCTTGCCACCAAATAAGAACCCTATTTTATTTGTCCATTAGTTAGATTAGGCTATGGTGAACAACATTAGAACTTGGCATTTTGTGATTTGGAGTCTCCATTTTTCTAGATCTAAGTTTTAACTATTTTCGGATTTTCCTGGTTTTGATCTATTAAACTTAGATTTTTGCTTGTTTTGAGTCTTCCATGTGGAAGAGAATTCAATTTCACACAAGATAGAACTTTAAAAATCTAAATTTTGTTTTGATTTGGCCAAGTTATGAAGTTTGGAATTTTGGTGTTCTTGGGTTTTCTCTCTCGGCCTGCTGGAGAAGAAGACTCAGCCAGCGCTCTTTAGCGCTGGGCTGAACCGCGCCAACCCTTTCTCGGCCAGCGCTCTTTAGCGCTGGGCTGACCCGCGCTCGGTGCCTCTTGGCGAACCGCGCTCACTCCCTAGCGCAATCTGATCCCCTGCACAGCTCACTCCCAGCGCAACCCGTTCCCAGTACCTTCGACCCTAGCGCAACCTGACCTCAGCGCAGTTCATTCCCCAGCGCAGTTCATTCTCCAGCGCAGTTTATCCCCCCAGCACAGTCCATTCCCCCTGTGCAGTTCATTCCCCTAGCGCAATCAGACCCTAGCGCAACCCGACCCCAGGAATCCCAGCGCAACCTATTTGCCCATGATGGTTTGGTTTTATTTCCTTGGGATTGGCATCTCTTTTGTGATTGGAGCTCTGAGATCTTGTTTCACACAACACAACTGTCTTAGCCCAACACGACCTGGCACGGTTTTCGGTGTTTTGCTTATGACTAGTACGGTTTTCGTAATTTCTGTGATTTATGATCCTAGTACTTTCTGATCTTCTTAGTAATGACCCGATGGGGTGCGCTCTTAAATAGTAACCTGTGATTTATGATTAGTCTTTGTACTGGATAACTTGATAGTGGCCCGTGGCGGCGCACTCCTGACTTGTAACTTGACTTGACTTGATGCTGTTGCGATGGCTAACTTGACTCATATAATCAACTCTGACTCCGTGGGTGTTCATTCTTGTTGCTTCGTGCAATCCACTTGTCTTGTCTTGCATCATGTCTAGGACGTGACTCCCTGGTTACCACGGTCAGGGATTCGTACTGAATATGGATTAGGCTAATTACTAGATCAAACTATAGTTCATGGAGAATCCCCAGTCACAGACGATCTCGTTATCTGGGCGCTTTAAAAGGACTTGTAGCCTGCCGACGAGTAGGGCACATTTCCAGCACACTGTCATGTGTTGCACCCTCTAAGTCACCTAAGGGTATATCGTCTCCTGGGCGATGTACCCAACCATACTCTCAACCCGTGGAAGGATAACTGGATAGTCTGCAGGGCTTGGGACTGGGAAATTCTCATTTGCATCTTGTTAGTAATTAGGCTTGTGATAACCCTAGTTAGTTAAGTAGTAAGTCGTAGTATTTGCTTGGCCGCTTGTGAATGGATGGTGTCCAGCCTTGTCTAAGTCTCGTCTAGTCCCAGTACATGGTACTCCTGGGCATGATTGTTTTACTTATCTTAACAATAAATGGGTAGAGACAAGTGCTATTCAGGCGAAGGGTTACAACCCCGGTCCTTGTTTGGTTTAAGGGTTGTAACCTGGCACCCGGAATGGTTCCACGTCCCTAGTCGTTTATTGTCTTGTTGTACTCCTTATTACTTGTACTTTTCTTCTATTCCTTATGTTCTGATATGCTGGCTTTTGTTCTTATTTTGTGGCCTCCTTTGTGGTACTTGCTCTTTCTGGGGTTTGACCCAGCTGGTTTTGTGTGGCCAGGTTTCGGAGCAGCACCCGAAGATCTACCGAACTTCCAGCCCAATGGTGACAACTAGACGGAACCCGAGCTACGAGTGGGTTTTCCTTTTTGATTTTTTCACTACATTGTAAAATTATTCTTTTGAGGCGTTAGCCGACGAGCACCTGTTAGCTCGATACATATTTACTTACTGTCTGTCTACGGGCTGTAACATGATTAACAAATCCTAGGGTTGATCATGTATGACTGAACTCTTGCTAGTCTTGATATTTTGTACGACTAGCTTCATGATCATCCAATATGTAATGTATGGGACGCCTTGCTATTATATATTTGATGCTCTGACATCTTGTAACTATTATTGCTTGCTTGAGATTGAGACAATAGGCTTGTTCATGACCATAGGAGACTGTTGGCTTGTAGTTAAACCCTTATATATCTAGACAGCCATGACCGTATAGCGAGGTGGATTCCATTTCAATATACGTAGCTGGCTATGTACGCCCCCGCTCTCCAGTATTTTGGTTCTGGGGCATCACAATATGGACACACACACACATAAATATATATATATATATATATATATATATATATATATATATATATATATATATATATATATATATATATATATGGACACACAAACACAAGGACACAAACACTAATCCTAGTCCTCCTAGGAGTCTCCCGTAGGCCTCTAATCTCTTCCTAAATGGACACAAACATGGTGTGGTTCCTATGGGTTCCAAAACTAAGCAAAATTCATAGGAATTTGATTTAGAGAATAGATAATCACCTATTAGGAGTAAATCCTAATGAAACTCTCTCCGATTCGAAGATTCTTGAAGAATGGACACTTACACCTTGCATTTCTCTTCCAAACTTAGGTAGCACCCTCCCTTGATGGTATAGAGAGGTTCTATGGAAGAAATTTGGAGAAAAATGGAAGTTTGAGAGATCAAATCTCAAATCTAGGTTTAGGTTTTGGGGAAAACTCCAAAATTAGGGAAGAACTTGTATGGAGAAGAAGTAGAATGAAGAGGGGGTGTCCTCCATAGGAGGCCGGCCATGTGAGGGGGTTTGGTGGCATTTGGCTAATGTCCAAAATGCCCTCCAAGCCTCCTTTAGGCCAAATTTTGACTTAGGAATTTTTCGGATTTGGAACGGCCAAGTTAAAATCTACAAATTGGTCGATTAAGTCATGAAAAAATTATCTAAAGGTACCAGACTAATTTGTGGGATTTTATGGGCCTTGTCTAACTTAAAATTGGGTCCCGATCAGAGTCTAAGCTACCCCGGGTCTCCGATACAAGTCGGAATGAGCTGAAATTCGAACCCGACTCCAAAAATCCCCAAATAATAATAAAATTAAATAAAAATTTCTAAAATTCCCAAAAATGCAAAAATGACCATTTTACCCTATTTGTGAAAAGTGGGAGTGACAAGTCTACCCACCTTAAAAAAATTTCGTCCTCGAAATTGAATGGAAAACTAACACAGCAACATGAATAGAACAAAGAAAGAAAAGAAAGAATTTTACCTAAGGCTCGAAGAGAGATAGAAATCGCTCCCGCATCTCGTCCTCTCTCTCCCAGGTAGACTCACCTGGAGAGTGGTGCCTCCATGCAATACGAACCAAGGGAATGACCTGGTTCCGGAGCACCTTCTCTCTTCGGTCCAAGATCTCAACCGGCTTCTCTGGATAACTGAGAGTCGGTCCCACTTCGATCTCGGAGTGGTCCAAGACGTGACTGGTATCTGCCACGTACCGTCTCAGCTGCGACATGTGGAACACGTTGTGCACTCCCTTTAGTGCGGGCGGTAACTCCAGTCGGTAAGCCACTGCACCGACCCTGCCCAAGATACGGAAAGGTCCGATATATCGTGGACTAAGCTTCTCGCCGCCACCAAAACGAATCATGCCACTCGTCGGAGAAATCCGCAAAAACACAAGATCACCAACCTAGAACAAAAACATAAGACTTAAAGCTTGATCTAAAACAATCACAATCAGACTCAAATACTAGAAAAATCTAAACTATACCTCAAACTCCAACGACCTCCGGTAGCTATCGGCCCAATGCCGCTGCCTGTCCTGCGCCACCCGAAGTCTATCTTTGATAACCCTGACCTTCTCCGTAGCATCCACTACCATCTCAGGGCCAAGCAAAACCCTCTCGCCGACATCATCCCAAGACAAGGGAGTACGGCACCTCCGTCCGTATAGAGCCTCGAAAGGTGACATCTCTATACTGGCTTGGTAGCTGTTGTTGTAAGCAAACTCTACCAAGTGAAGGTGGTCCTCCCAAGATCCTCCGAAGTCCAAGACACAGGTACGAAGCATATCCTCGAGGGCCTAAATCGTCCTCTCCGACTGCCCATCTGTCTGGGGGTGGTATGCGGTACTGAACTTGAGCGATGTGCCCAAGCTAAGCTGCAAACTCCTCCAGAAGTGGAAAGTAAATCGGCTGTCCCGATCTGAGACTATGCTCGCTGGAACCCCGTACAATTAGACTATCTGCCGCACATACATCTCGGCCAGCCTCTCCGTAGACAAACCCACCTTGAAAGGCAAAAAGTGGGCCAATTTGGTCAATCGATCAACAATGACCCAAATCGCATCCTTTCCACCTGGAGAGCGCGGAAGTCCAGACACAAAGTCCATAGTGATATGCTCCCACTTCCACTCAGGAATGGGTAGTGGCTGGAGCAATCCACCGGGTTTCTGCCTCCCGGCTTTCACCTGCTGGCACACCAAATATCTAGAAACGAACTGAGCCACCTCACGTTTCATGCCATACCACCAAACATGCTGTCTCAAGTCTCTATACATCTTGTTGGCCCCAGGATGCATAGAGTATTGAGAACGATGTGCCTCCTGATGAACCTCCTCCCAAAGTCCTCCGCTCGGCACGCACAATCTAGTACCATGCCTCAACGACCCATCTCCCGCTATAGAGAACTCATCCAACAGTCCTGCCCGGACCTGCTCCTTGATGACCCTCAGAGCCTCATCCTCAAACTAAGCTGCTCTGACTCTGTCCATCAGCTCTGACTGCACCTGAAGACCCCACATCTGCTCCTCAAACCCAGAAACTATCACCTCTATGCCCAAGCTCTCCAGATCTGCCAGAAGGTGATAATCCATCGCCAAACACATGGCTACGGGATACCTGCTCAAAGCATCCGCAACCACGTTGGCCTTCCCCGGATGGTACTGTAAGGATATATCAAAATCCTTCATCAGCTCTAACCATCGCTTCTGCCTCATATTCAGCTCCTTCTGGGTAAACACGTACTTCAAGCTCTTGTGGTCAGCATAAATCTCCACACGCTCTCCGTACAAATAGTGTTTCCACAGCTTCAAGGCAAATATGACTGCTGCCAACTCCAAATCATGAGTCGGATAGTTCTTCTCATGTGGCCGTAACTGCCTAGATGCATAAGCTATTACCTTCCCATGCTGCTGAAGAACGCAACCTAGACCCTTCCCCAAAGCATCACTGTAGATCGTGAATCCTCCGGACCTAGATGGCAACGTCAAAATAGGAGCCGATGTCAACCTCGTCTTCAGCTCCTCGAAAGCAGCCTGACACTCATCAATCCAGACGAACTCCACGTCCTTCCTGGTGAGTCTAGTCATCGGCTCTGCTATTCGAGAAAAGTCCTACACGAACTTCCTATAGTAGCCTGCCAAACCAGAAAGCTTCGAATCTTGGCAACTGAACTGGGTGTCGACCAAGACTCCACCTCCGCAATCTTCCTCTGATCCACTGAAATCCCCTCACCGGATACAACATGGCCCAGGAACTCCACTCGATCTAAGAAGAACTCGTACTTCGACAGCTTTCCATACAGCTGCTCCCTCCTCAGAGTCTCCAGCACTACCCGCAGATGCTCCTCGTGCTCCTCAGGCGTCTTCGAATAGATGAGAATGTCATCAATGAAGACCACCATGAACTTGCCAAGGTATGGATGGAATACCTTATTCATCAAGTTCATGAATACCGCCGGGGCGTTAGTCAACCCAAACGTCATGACGGTAAACTCATACTGGCCATAGCGGGTACGAAAAGCAGTCTTCGGTATGTCATCCCCTTTCACTCTCAGCTGATGGTACCCCGATCGCAAGTCTATCTTTGAGAACACCCTCGCACCGCTCAACTGATCAAACAAGTCATCAATCCTGGACAAAGGATACATGTTCTTGATAGTGAGGTTGTTGAGCACTCGGTAGTCGATACACATCCGTATCGTACCATCCTTCTTCGGGACAAACAAGACTGGCGCGCCCCAAGGTATGTGTCACGACCCGCTCCCTAGGTAGGGGCACACGTGCGTGACAACGCCCAGTCTATACCGTAAAAACGGCGTAGAACGCTGTAGGTCTACTAGCCAAAAAACAGTATATAATAACCTATCATCTCCGTACGGAGGTATATAATATAAAATACTGATAAACTCAATCACAATCTAGAAAGAAGAAATCATGGCACGAAGACTAGATAGATATAATCACAAGTCCAAAATCCAGCTCAACAACGAGAGAGAGACACAAGGTAGTATAGTTATACAATCCTAAAATATAATAACATATGCATAAGTAGCAAGCGGGAGACAAGGTCCAGTCCAAACAACTCTAACTAAATAATAGGTAAAGTCTCGTCAGGCGGAGCTAAGCCCTGCTGAACCAAGGTCTCCAAGTCTAAGCCCACTACGTCATCCGGACCGTAGTAGGTACTGTAATCCTCCTCATCAGCATCTATAATATTTTGTCAACATATCTAGTCAGGATGGAACGAGTACAATCAACTAACAATAGTTCACAAGATATGACAAAAGCTATAAGACTGTAGATAGAGAGTATATACAAGAAAATCATGGAATGTACATATGAGTATCATGGCAAGGTAAGCTTTAAATCTAGAGCTAGAACAAGGCAAGCAAAACTGATCATGACATGTACAAGAATCAAAAATCGTCTATCTAAGTGTGTGAGTACTAGTTTCAACATGTGGCCGGCTTGGGTCTGCATAAGGTCTACTGGCCTGGTTAATCATACGTAGAGTTTATGATTAACACTCACAAGATCTACAAGAGTAACAAGGTGAAAAATGACCACACATCTACACTAATACTCCCCATCCCCGACTAGTAGAGTCGATCCAAACAAGACACGTCACGACACAGAATTCTACGAGAAGGGAGCAAGTCTCCTCGAGAATCAGCATCTATATACTACACAAGAACTACAAGGGGACTTGCACAAGACATACCAAGATAACAAGGAATAACACCTCATGTCGGGATCCATGAATACCAATCCGTGTGACCAATGTGTCAAGAACAAGCATATCTACACTAATTACATAAATTATAACAATCATCATAAATTGGAAAAGTATCAGAGAATGTGCTCGCCTGTAATATGATGGATAGATCGACTGAGTCCAAGAACAGTGCCTCGAGGACCTATAGATGGAATACTGTATCAATATGATAGTTTGGAAGTAAAATTAAGTCATACTAAGTCAAACTAGGTCAAACAAGGTCAAACTAGATTGTACAGGGTCAATCTAAGTCATATTAGGCCTAACCAGGTCAAACTGGGTCAATGCAAGTCAAACGGAATTAAACTAGGTCGATTTAAGTCAACAGTTGACTTTTAGTCAACTGGTCAACTCTAGTCAACCCTAGGTCAACTCTAGGTCAACTTTAGATCAAACTTGACTAACGTTGACTAACAGTTGATTTTGGGCCAACTGGTCAAGTTTGGTCAAGTTCTAGGCTATTTTAGGCTTCGATTGACTTTTGGTTAAAATAGTCAACCGTGGTCAACCAAGGTCAAAGCTAGTCCAAGACCACTATTCCTAACCATTACCAACCATAATAAACTAATTTTAGCTATATCTTAGAGTATTAAACTCATATGTTGAGAATTGGGTATTATCCCTATTTATCCTATTTACCCTTCTACTCTAGTACTAAGGCCAAGTAGCTTTATCTTAGGAGTTTCACTCCCGGCTTCCTAGGGTAGTAGGATACTAGCCTACACTATCATTACCTACCAAGCTTCCTAGGTAGAGTGGACATCCAGTCCATCTTACGACTCATGTTGTCGATTTACCGATTATCTTGAGTATCGCGAGATACTCAATGATATCGTGCGATACCATCCTCCTACTCCCACACGAAACCCCGATTTCAACTCAGGAGCCTACCCATAAATATAATTCACATTATCTAAGTCTCATCCAATTTTGGATGCGTTCCGACACTCGGTACTCAATTTCCCCCTTTCACTAAATTCTGACTCACTCACAACTCTCTCTAAACTCACTCTACACATACAGTCATCGGACAAGTTTTGGAGGGTTATTTAGGGGCAATATAAGTATACATATAGGGGTATATATATGTATATATATATAGGTATATAAGTGTATATATATAGGGGGATATATAGGCTAAAGGGGGGGGTTATCTAGTGCTACTGCTGCTGCTGCTATTTGCTGTTACTGCTGCTGCTATTATGTTGTTACTGCTGCTGCTATTTGCTGCTGTGATGGGGGGGGGGGGGGGGGGCAGCAGCTCCATTCCCCCCCACAGTTGCTGCTACTGCCACTTCTTTCTTCATTTCTTTTCCCTCTCTAACCCTCTCAATCTTCCTCTCTAATCTCTCAATTTCTTCCTCCCAATCTCTCTAAATTCCTCTCTAAAATCTCCTCTCCAAACTCACACACATCCATATCTATATATATATATATATATATAGACTCACAAACACACATACACATCTATATATATATATATATATATATATATATATATATATATATATATAGAGAGAGAGAGAGAGACACTCACACACACATTCATATCTACATATGTATATATATACACACACACATACATATCTATATATGCATACATATATATATACTCACAAACACATATAAATATATATATATATCTATATACATATATATGGACACACACACACTTACACACATGGACACATAAAAAAAAAAAAAAAAAAAAAAAAAAAATATATATATATATATATATATATATATATATATATATATATATATATATATTTTATATATATATATATATATATATATATATATATATATATATATATATATATATATATATATATATATATATATATATATATATATATATATTTATATATATAAAATATATATATATATATATATATATATATATATATATATATATATATATATATATATATATATATATTATATATATAAATATATATATTTATATATATAATATATATATATATATATATATATATATATATATATATATATATATATATTTATATATATAATATATATATATATATATATATATATATATATATATATATATATATATATATATGGACACACAAACACAAGGACACAAACACTAATCCTAGTCCTCCTAGGAGTCTCCCATAGGCCTCTACTCTCTTCCTAAATGGACACAAACATGGTGTGGTTCCTATGGGTTCCAAAACTAAGCAAAATTCATAGGAATTTGATTTAGAGAATAGATAATCACCTATTAGGAGTAAATCCTAATGAAACTCTCTTCGATTCGAAGATTCTTGAAGAAAGGGACACTTCTACCTTGCACTTCTCTCCCAAACTTAGGTAGCACCCTCCCTTGATGGTATAGAGAGGTTATATGGAAGAAATTTGGGGAAAAATGGAAGTTTGAGAGATCAAATCTCAAATCTAGGTTTAGGTTTTGGGGAAAACTCCAAAATTAGGGAAGAACTTGTGTGGAGAAGAAGTAGAATGAAGAGGGAGGGTCCTCCATAGGTGGTCGGCCATGTGAGGGGGTTTGGGGGCATTTGGCTAATGTCCAAAATGCCCTCCAAGCCTCCTTTAGGCCAAATTTTGACTTAAGAATTTTTCGGGTTTGGAACGGCCAAGTTAAAATCTACAAATTGGCCGATTAAGTCACGGAAAAATTATCTAAAGGTACCAGACTAATTTATGGGATTTTATGGGCCTTGTCTAACTTAAAATTGGGTCCCGATCAGAGTCTAAGCTACCCCGGGTCTCCGATACAAGTCGGAATGAGCTGAAATTCGAACCCGACTCCAAAAATCCCCAAATAACAATAAAATTAAATAAAAATTTCTAATATTCCCAAAAATGCAAAAATGACCATTTTACCCCTATTTGTGAAAAGTGGGAGTGACAGCGCGGCCTTGGGAGGCGGGCACGCGGACGGATCTCGGGCGGAGGTGGGCGCCGGGTGGTCGCGGATGGGTCACGAAAGCTCGAGGTCGACCAGAGTTGGCCGGTTGGCTAGGGCACTGGAAGCGCTGGAGAGTGGGTTTGAGAGTGAGAGAAAGAGTGAAGGAGAATGAAAAATGAGAATGAGAGAGAGGAAGCTGGTGTTGGGTTAATATGGAAAGAGTGGGAGAGAAAGATGTGGAGAGGAGGAGAAGTAGAGATAGAGAAATAAGGGGCTTGGGCCAGGTCGTGGACAGGCCACAAGCAAAATCCAATAATTAATTTTAAAAATAATATTTTCCTGATCCGACTAATATAATAATAATAATAATAATAATAATAATAATAATAATAATATAATAATAGTAATAATAATAATAATAATAAAACTAAGACTAATATTACGCTACAGGTAAAAGAAATCCAACAATTATAATTCCAAAATTTCGGGTTTCACAGTGGGCAGTGGTATCAGGATAGTATCTTGGGGAGATGAGAGTGCCTATTTGAGTTAGTGTTGGTACTGGTGAGTGAATGTAGTTTAGGATCAATTAGGATATTTAGAAGTGAATGCAAGTATCCTATCTTAGAGTGTTAGTGTATGTGATTATCAGTATGTGTCAAATCTTATTATTCCTAAGTAAGAGTGGGTATATGTGAGTGAGTGTCATTATAGTGTTAGAGAGTTAGTTCAGTCCTAGTATCTAGAGTGTATAAAGTATCCTAGAAGTGTAGGTATGATTGGTACAGCGTTTTGAGCCATTCTCTAGAAATTAAATTTACTTATGCCAAGCCATTTGGGCCTATCAGAGTTATAGATTTTTTCGGAAATCTAGTATAACGCTGATTGTCTCAAATGGCTTGCATAAGTAAGAGTGTACAGAGTGAGTATACTAGTAGTATATCGTAGTATCTTAGAGTGTATAGAGTGAGCTTCCCTACTTCCTTTCTTCTCATTCGGGTCATTGAGCCGACTATTCCGCATCATAGGATATCTACCTCAACCTTACCCTAGAGAAGTGTAGAAATATTAATATTAACTAAGGTTCACAGTATCGATTTCGGTATCGGTATCGTTATCGGTATCATTTACAGTTGATATTAGAAGTAAAAAAATTTTGATTGGTGGTGGGACGAGAAAGGATTCTGACTCATCCCACCACCAATCGAAAACTTTTTACTTCTAATATTTTGAATATGAAGCTCTGCTTCACGTTTGGCTCTACATTGTGCTCTACTAGCGAAAGCTATGAGATTCAGGATATCAACCGTAAATGATACCAAAATCAATTTCGATACCGATACCGATACCGATATTGTGAACCTTGGTTAACATTAATATTTTCACACTTCTCTAGGGTGAGGTTGAGGTAGATATCATATGATGCTGAATAGGATGCTGAGAGAGTCGAATGAGAACCAGGGAAATAGAGGGGGGTCAGAGAGGAGGCCTTCTTGTTGAACATGTGACAACACTCATTTGATACTCATGTATCTATATGCATCAATTTAGAATATACTCGAATAATGTGTATCTATCTTTGCAGAATTATTGTCAAATGGATATGAATTACTATCTGCGGCATCGTTCGTGGATGTATAATCGTCATCCTGATGACATGTGCGGTGTGCGAGATGAATTTATACATGTGGTAGAGCAATTTCTACAGTTCGCCAAGGCGTTCTCTCAGTATATGGATCATACCAAAATTAAGTGTCCATGTGTGAGATGTCGCAACATGAAATATCATCCAGAAGTGGATGTGACATATCATTTGTACTCGAGAGGTTTTATGCCGAATTACTATCAGTGGACGTCACACGGAGAACTAGTGTCTTTAGCATCGGAGCTGGAGCCTAATTTCTCGTATATGGATGTCTATGAGCATGCTGGTTACGATGAAGGGTGCGTGAACATGGTTTTTGATGCTGTAGGGCCTAGTTTCGATCCAGACAATCATGATACGGCAGAGGAGGCACCGAATGCCGATGCTGCAAAGTTCATGGAGTTGCTGGAGAATGCAAGGACTCCTTTGTATCCTGGTTGTGAGGATCATTCACCGTTGGAGGTGGTTACAAGACTGCTGAGCATCAAGTCCAATTTTAACATGTCTCAAGAATGCTACAACCGAATCATCGAGTTAATTATAGAGATCTTGCCGGTAGGTGCAAAGTTACCTACAAAATTCTATCGGTCTAAGAGGATGGTGAGATCTCTCTGGATAGGATACGAAAAAATTGATGCATGTCGTAACGGGTGCATGTTGTACTACAAGACGATAAGGATGAAGACGTGTGCAGATTTTATGGTGCTGATCGCTACAAGGCAACAAGTTCAAGTAGGACTCCCGGTGCAAGAAAGCCTACCGATTCGATGCACTACTTGCCGTTGACGCCGCGGTTGCAGAGGTTGTTTATGGTGAAGGAGACTGCAGAAAATATAAGCTGGCACAGACGGGAACAGATCAAAGGAGTATTGGATCACCCATCTGATGGGGAAGCATGGAAGCACTTTAATCGAGAGTATCCAGATTTTGCTTCGGATTCGCGTAATGTCAGATTGGGTCTCTCCTCTGACGGTTTTACCCCATTCAGACTTTCGGGCTCCCAGTTTTCGTGTTGGCCTGTGATCGTCGCTCCGTACAATCTACCGCCTTGGATGTGTATGAAGACTCCGTATATGTTTCTCACCGTTATTATCCCGGGTCTGAATAATCCGAAGAGGAACATTGATGTGTATTTACAGCCATTGATAGATGAGTTAAATCAGCTGTGGGAAGTAGGTGCCAACACCTACGATGTTTCTAGAAAGCAGAATTTTCAGAAGAGGGCCGTACTAATGTGGACCATCAACGACTTTTCGGCATATGGAATATTATCTGGATGGAGCAGTTATGGTCGTCTCTCATGTCCATATTACATGGACCGTACGAAGGCTTTCCGTTTAAAACATGTACGAAAACCGTGCTTCTTCGATTGTCATCGACAGTTCTTGCCGAAGGACCATCCGTTCCGGAGGAACATGAATGCATTTCGTGCCGACGTTGTAGAGAAGGCCAATCCACCGCCAAGGTGGACCGGAGGCACGTTAATACTAGCGACGTAGTGCGTCATCGATCTACGTCGCTATGGCGACGAATAGCGACATTTTCGATAATAGCGACCATGAATAACGCGACATGCCCGAAACGTCGCTAAATACATCGCTGTTTTCAGTTAACGACGTTTTATTGCTATTTAGCGACGTCGTTGGCGTCGCTAATATGAGATATTTTGGTAGTGCTCCTTAAAACCACCCAAAACCGAATTGCTCATAACTGCTATACTCTAAAAACACCTCATAACTGCTACCCCTATAATTGCGAAGCAGACATAATATTTAACTACCACTTTAATCAGAAACCATCTTCAAATCTTTTCTTAATCAAGTTTTAATTAGGTTTTAAGGGGCAACAAAATTATATTGCTAAAATTCAATTTCTGGTAAAAAATTGAGGACCAAGTATCGGAGCGAAGCTAGACATTCTATTCCTAGAAACATTTTTTGACTATTGGGGCAGACTTTAAGAGTTATTTAAAAGAAAATTTATATACAATATATAGAACACATTGGGGTCCATCATGGGGACGGTGGACACCAATGTGTTTTATGTAGCTCCACCTCTGTCTATTTTCTGCCCATAGTACAATTTTAGAACTCTAATGCAATAGCAAAAAAATTTAACCGTTAGGATAAATCGTTGTATGAAATATGTAGAGTTCACAGTGTAAAAAAGTCAAAATAGTAATAATGCTTGTATTTTGTTTATCGTATTCTGTTATGGTTTCACAAAGGGATGATTAGATGAGTGAAAGTATGATAGATTTGGCGGGCTTCTAGCAATGGAGTAGAGATCCTCCAGTTTCTATGTTTGGTTCACAAGGAAAGTAGAAGATAAATTTGTATAATGATTGTAAGATGAGTTTTGTCCTCCTTGCTTTTCTCTATTTTCAAATCCTCTTTTTTCAGAGAAGACGTGAGATACAAATTGTATTTCAAACCTTTTGTTATTTTTTTAATTTATATTCATAGTATACTATATTTCAATTGGAATAATCCATCTATGCTCAAAATCATATTCTATATCTATTATATACCACCATAGTTTGGTTCGAATCGTCTATATATACTCATTTTCATCAATCTAGGTCCATATTATATCATATATCGGTTAGAAATAGCAATTTATAGCAGCAGAAGGATTAAACATGGGAATGGGATAATTCTTCTTGACGACAAAATGACATATCTTGGAGGATCTTCAAGAGATGGACATCGACGTCATTCTTCCGCATTTCAAAGGACCTTAGCTAGTCTTTAGATTTAGTCATCTTTGGTTGAGAGGTTTAGAGAAGCGCAACCAGAAGATTTCAGAATTCATAGGCTTATAGATTTGAGGTCGGTAAGCAGGGGCGGATCTATGTAGGGTCCAAGGGGGGTCACGCCCCCCCAATCCAATTTTTTTTTAAAAATATTAATTATTATACATAACTTTTTACAAGTTTACAATATAAATTAGTTTGACCCTCTAATGTTCAATTGGGCTTTCAATTTAGAGGTTGCAAGTTCAAATATCACCTTTCACATTATCATATATTTTACATATTTGATGTATAATGTTTTGCTTCCTCTTTTGTAACAATTTAAATATATTGGCTTAATTTTTTTGCTCATTCTTGTTTGAGTTTTAGTATATTTTTTGCTATTGAAGTCCAATTAACATTACAACTTTAAGGATTTATAGTAGTACAACCCCTCCATAATTTTAATCCTGGCTCTGTCCCTGTCGGTAAGGACCGATGATTGAGGATTCATTGTCACACCCGATTCGGTAGAATCGATAGTCGTCCCCCAAACGTGATGCCGTACGAGCCTAGGTTGTGCTCGCACAAGTCACTTTCATAAAGTTATCTGAAACACAACAACAAGAGAGTGTGCAGAGTAAATTGAACACATTGTATAGAAGAAACTTGAGCTTTATTGATAATGAACATCATATTATACTTGATACAAAGGTGCCGCGTGGGTTTACAAACTGACTTTATTACGAAATGAACGTCGATGAGATAGCCGTTCCATACATCACACCCCTTTATACAGCCAAAATATGCAGATACCTTGAATAGGGGAGAGTTGAGACATCTTTGCTTGGAAAGTTGCAGGGTCTTCAAAAGAGATTGATCTAGTCTTTGCACGCACGTACAAAGCTTCAAAACACATGAGCGTCGCCTTCAGTCAGGTGGCATGCTACTCCTGATTTGTAGTACCTACGGAGAGCATGGATCAGTATATTACGCGTGTACTCGTGAGTGGCTAAATAATTTCTGTGCTCTAATTTGGTTCACGAATTTAGGTGAAACCATGCGACATATATTAGTGATGTTTTTAGTCATTCCTAGTCAGTTTCATGCAAACAGTTTGACGAAACATAAACAAGATAAATTATGCTAAAACTTACCCACGGTAGAGCGTGTCATGCAACATAAAGCTTACCATCATCTTCCCTGTCAGTTTGATAGCAATGAATAGAAAGTGTGTGATGTGGAGGTTACTGACATTAACTAGCCATCCTGGACATACCCTGGTTAGACGGGATCAATTCAACGCAAGTAGCGATCTCCATTGCAAGTTTCCAAATTATTCGTTGCTTAAACCAAGCTCGGCTATACCGTAGTTTCCCTAGGTCAAATCGGTCTCGGGGCTCCGGGTTACCGTTCGAGAAACATCACCCTTGTGCACAAGTTGTCCATGACCGGGCAAGACTAAAACTAGTTATTCAAGCATGGTCTATGATTCATAGTAAACTTAACCGAGTTCGACGTATCCTGCCTTGTCATTTTGCCGAAGCATGCATGTGAACAGTTACATGATAAAGCAGTTCTATTACAGTTTTATGCAAGTAAGTATGTACAGTTCTATGAAAACAGTTACGTAACATTAAATTCAGGACTACACATCTAGCATTCGGATTATTAGTACTATCGATTGATTTGGTAATCGAGAGGGTCGAGAAGAGAAGGGTCAGCCACTAACCTTAATTGTTTGATTGAGGCGAGAGACCCGTTGGCTGTGCTAGACGGCGCCTACGCAATCACCTGAAATCGCATAAGCAACTGATTAGAACACTGTCCCATTCAATGAGTTCGATACAAATGCAAAGTTAGAAAATGTAAGCCATGAAAACCATCAAAAGCATTCACGAAAATGCATTTAGAAAACCAAAGCCAAAGAAGCAAGTACGGCATGAAAACAGAGCAACGGAAGGTCTCTTCCGACTCAGCCGCATAGTCCATCCTTGAGGCGCAACCCGCTGAATATGGGTCATGATTCTGAAGAAGCCATTCCATAATAAGTAAAGGATCTTAATTCAATCGGTCCCCTTCAATCGATTCAATCGATCCCGATCAATCGGTCTCGACTTAATCGATAGCATGAGTATTCTCGAGCACCCTATAGACGAAAGACGGGGCACGATGTAGGGACGGGGCACTACACCATAACCAACTAAGAAAAAAATTTATCCTCGAAACTTAAGAAGAGAACCTACCACTAGGAAAATAACGAAGGGAATTTTTCTTTCATCTCGGACTCAAGCTCCCAGGTCGACTCATCGACCGCATGGTTTTTTTAGAGTATACAAATGAGAGGGATAGCCCAATTTCGAAGCAGTTTATCCTTGCACTCCAAGATTTGCACAAGCTCTTCTACATATGTTAAGTCTGCCTTCAGATATCTACCACATGGCTCGAATTGTGTACGTAATTTCGCAACTGAGAGACGTGAAAGACATCGTGCACATCTGACAGTGCTGGCGGTAATGCAATCTGGTAAGCTACTGGGGCGAATCGCTTCTATATTTTGAAAGGACCAACAAATTTTGGACTAAGCTTGTCCTTAGCTCCGAATCTCGTGACTCATCGTATGGGCGTTACTTTCAGAAACACGTGGTCGTCTTTCAAAAATTCAAAGGGTCGTCAGTTAGTGTCGACGTAGCTCTTCTACCGACTTTGTGCTATTTTTAATCTCTTCCGTATCAGCTTAACTTTTTATACAGTCTGCTCCACCAGTTGCAGGCCGAGTATCTGTCGTTCCCTAAATTTATTCCAACAAATGGGTGTTCTGCACTTTCGGCCGTATAAAGCTTCGTACGACGCCATTTGGATAATGGACTGATAGCTATTGTTATATGCAAATTTGGCCAACGGTAGTTGAATGTCCCATCTTGACTTAAAGTCGATTGCACAGAGTCGTAACATGTCTTCGAGAATCTGATTCATCCGTTTTGTTTGGCTATCGGTCTGAGGATGATAAGCTGAGCTAAACTTCAACTTGGTCCCCAATGTTGAATGACGACTACACCAGAAGCGTGACACAAATCGTCCATCCTGATCTGAGACAATAAATACTGGAATCCCGTACAGCCAACTATTTCATCAAGTGTCACGCCCCAGTCCCAAAATATACGGGACTAGGCCACGTGGCAATGGCCAGCTACGTACTCAACCAGAATTTAGTTGGACTAGAATACGTATAAGCTGTCAAAATGGTGTAACTAATCACTACAACAACACTATTTGTCAATCCAAGTACGGAAACAGAAGGAGGTAAATATGAATACTAGTCTGCAGCCTAATAATCATACTTGTTCGAATAGACTCGAAAAAAAATAAAATGAGTCTATAAATACTAGGCTACTAACAGATACAAATAACAGTAAATGAAACATATTACTCTGGAAGATTGAATACCTGTAATGAATGAATACCAACAACATCCAGCAAGACGCTCAACCAAAACCTATTCAGCCAACCTGGAAGGAAACCAGGTCCTCAGAGGGATGCAATAAGGTACATAATATACATGCCAAGAGTACGACAGTAAAGGGTGATATGATAAAATAAAATGAGACAGAATAAAATGGGTGAACTACTGTAACCAACTAGTATGCAATACAATTTAAGAAACATCACTCGAACACGCGGGCTATCACGGTGTAATCCGGAGTTCTGATACGGAGCTCGGATAACTATGAGAATCCGTATTTCCGATAAAGAACTGTGGTAACTATAAAATATCCGCAGCTCTGGTAATGAGGCAGCGGTAACTCTGTGGAAAAGTAGCCCAAGTGCACGGTGTATGTTTCTTCCCGCCTATGTGACTTCACAAATCGTATCCACGAGTCACTCGGTCAGACCTCTATCGAGTACACGAGTCATAAATAGAATAGTAATAGTACACGCATATCAATGTCATCGTCCTAGAATCAACTCGAATCTTCGTACAACAAGATGTAAACAAGTACGAAGATCCGTCGATAATGTAGTGTCACATGAATATGTCCTAGGGTCAGAGTGTAACCCGCAACGAATTATCGCGGTATTGCAAATGTAAATGTCTAGGTTCAATACCCGATGACGCTAACGGCCATCGGCACCCGAATGTGATTCGGACGCGAAGTATCGAATGCGGCCCTATGTGTTGCAATCATATACTCATAAATAAATATTTACGAATTTTAAGTAATGTAACTGAAGTACAAGAATGGCAAGGTACACTTGCCTGTCTCCGGGCACTGAAGATGAAAAGCTGGTCCAGCGTCCAAGTTCTGAGTGTCGAAAGGACCTAGATGAATATTTAACTAATTAATTACCAAGTATAAAGATGATCTATTCAATGCTACTAATATCCTGATATAAAAATAAGCAAACTTGGATTTAGTATTTAATTTAAAATGTGGATTAACAATCTCTTATTTATTAAACATATATAAGAATATACTATACTAGGGTCATAGCCGTAAACCTTAAAGATGGCAAAAATAAAAATAAAAATTTATTTAGCCAAAAGTTATATTAGACTAGGCATTAACAAGAAAATTATATTAGGTTGAACCTAGCAAAAGGGAGACCAATACAAATAAATCCCAAGGAAGAAAGAAAAAGAAAAAAAAAACATAACAAATAACATAGGATTTGAACTCAAAACCTCTTGTATATTAGCCTTCCCCACTACCAGTGGGCTAATGCCCTCAATTGGCTATATGGGGCTTCATGCTAATTAAATTCAGCAAGGGAAGCTTAAATGTGCTTCAACACGAAAACGAAAACTCTTATTCCCACTCCTGGATTCGAACACAGGATCTCTTGATTACTAGCCCTTACGCCCAACCAGTGAGCTATTGCAATCTTCCATATACATATTGTTTCTGCTAATATTAATCCCTTTTTACCTAACCCTCTCTTCTTCTAAAACAAATTTATATCAACCACCACAACAAGACAACACGAGTTTTCTATTCCCAACTATCATTCTAACCTATATGCTTCCAAGCATTGAGCACTAAATGAACATCATGCTCAATAAAATCACACATATATTCCATAAACAATCTAACTCATTTTGTTCTGTTCTTAATAGGAAGCCCACACTCTTTTCTCCTTATTTCATAACCCAACACTTATATACATGTTCTTGAATAAACCTTCACAGAGAACTCATCCACCTTAACAAATTTCAAACTACCATCCTTTTAATACCAAAAACCTGTTACTATGAGTAAAATTATATTGCTAGCAATTCCTAAACCTTTTAATGCGCGCATACATCAGGAAAGACATATGCTCCTTGCCCATTATATTTTCTATGTTTTGTTCCCATCTATACACTGACATTTGATAATAAAAAAAACACACCACTCCTCTACGTTGGTACTGCTTTGCCCATCTACTTCATCCATGTTATAAATCACACAGCACAAGACTCCTACTAATACACCTCTCTCTTCAAGGTTTTTTAAGTTTGAACCCTTACTTAATGATATTAAAACCTACATAAGAAAGATTTAATGGGAGGAAAGGAACGTTCAAAGGATCGCAAGTAGGGAAGAATGTACCAGGCAGGATGGGGCCACCCGGCAGCCGAAGTGGCGACAGTGTTCGTCGTGCGCCCGGAAGTCAACCGTTGCCGTGTGGGGGTGGTAATACTGCCCACGCCAGACTACGACGTCGACGCTGAAAATGATGAAGACGCCGAGGGGGTGACCGCGTTCGTAAAACGACCTGTAAACAACTGCTGCCGGCGTGTCTAATCTCGAGCAGTGGTACGTACTGGCCAACGTGCGAGCGACCGTGCCGAAGGGAACGTTTATCGGCAGTCGCTCCGTTGATGACCGGCTACGCCAACGACGACGGGGAGGTAGAAGGAAACTGAAGGTGGGATGGTGATGAGCAGGTGTGTTATAGGTGGCGACTAGGTTAGATGAGTGAAGAGAAAGGAAAAAAATTGAATATATATAGGGAGAAGGCTTAGGGTTGTGTATGCAACTTAAGGAGAGTTGTTGCTCTCCTATGAGTCCCATGCAAAGGTGTGGACCCTGGGATTTGGGCCGATTAAAAGAAATAATGAACCTAAAAATTTATACGATTTTGTCAAAGTTTAATTGGATAAATAAAAATGCTAATCTTATTACTAAGGTGTCAAGCTAGCTATATCCATGTAGTGACCTACAATCCAGTTATTAAAATAAAAAAGATTTTGCTTAATAACAACTAATAAAATTTGAGATGATTTAAACTTCTATAATTATAACATAACAATAGTGAATTAATTTGAATCGATTAAAAATAGTCAACAATATGCTTTTATAAAAATGATAAGTTAAACTAATTAGAAAACTAACTATTTCTATATACATATATATAATCGTAAGTAAAATTTTAATGCAAGGAAATAAAAATAAAGGTAACATAATTTACCAATATATATTTACATAAAAATTTAGGGGGCTCACATCAAGATAGATCTGCACAAGGCGATCGACGCTCCAAGTGACTTTAATGGCAATGAACTGTGCTGACTTGGTTAATCGATTGAAGATGACCCAGATGACATTGTTCCCCTATGGCATCTTCGACTGGCCAACAACAAAGTCTATAGTGATATGATTAGGGGTGAGTATTCGGTTTATTCGGTTCCAACCGAACCGAATAACCGAAAACCGAATTGGACCGAAACCGAATAAGCAAAATCGAAACCGAATCGAATTGGTCAATAATCGAATCGAACCGAACCGAACCGAATTAAATCGGTTCGATTTTCGGTTTATTTAGTTTTTGGGTTTATTTGTGTTTTTTTTGTTAATATATATAATAACTAAATATACCTAGATATATTTATTATATACCTATAGTATATACATATACATATATATATATATATATATATATATATATATATATATATATATATATATATATACATATATATATATATATATATATATATATATATATATATATATATAAAGAAAAAATATATATATATATATATATATTTCTTTATATTTAGTATATACCTATAATTAATACCTATATATATATATATATATATTTTTTTTAATACCTATATATATATATATATATATATATATATATATATATATATATATATATATATATATATATATATATATATACACTAGTCATAACCCGTGCCCATAGGGCATGGTTCATTTAAGGTATTCGCCCTCAAAATCTTGGACCCCCAATTTTAACCGAACAATAATAATTATGAGGCCCCCACTCTCAATAATGCTCATCCACAACCATTATGAGTGCAAACCCCACTCTTTGGATTCCCCATAAAACCCCACTCTCAATAATGCTCATTCCCATAAAACCCCACTTTCAATAATGCTCATCCACAACCATTATGAGTGCAAACTCTACTATTTGGATTCCCCATAAAATCCCACAACCGTTGATTCACCAAGATTAAATCCCAACCACTCTTTATCTCGGCACAGTCAGCCCTAGGATTCAAAAACCTTTGTGTTTTGTATAATATATATATATATATATATATATATATATATATATATATATATATATATATATATATATTTATATATATATATATATATATATATATATATATATATATATATATATATATATATATATATATACATATATATATATATATATATATATATATATATATATATATATTTTATATATATATATATATATATATATATATATATATATATATATATATATAAACTAAATTGTCTTATTCGGTTCGATTCGGTTTTCGGTTCAAAATCGAATAATGCTCACCCCTAGATATGATCACATTTTCATTCTGGAATGACAAGTCTCTGTATCTCCCCGTCCGGTCTCTGGTGCTCAGCTTTAACCCGCTGACAGGCTATACATGCGACACAAAGAGTGTCACATCTATCTTCATGTCATGCCACCAATAGATAATACGGAGGTCCTTATACATCTTAGTGCTGTAACTACTACTTTTCTAGAATAAGGATATTTTGGTAATTGTGTAATTTTTTAAATTATTTTATTAATATTTTTAATTATTGCTTTTTGTGATAGTGGTTCTTTTGGTTTAACCTTAGATAACCATGTTTAGAGACTAACCATGAATCCTTGAGACTTAGTTAGTAGACTTAGAATAGTTAGTTGGGCTCTAATTTGTCTAGAATGGCTAGAAAAGAATTAGAGTTTTAATTATTCAATAAGCCACTTTGGGCCTTTAGCTAACAGGGCTAGTTTTATAACATAGAAAGGAGGTATTGGGCATTACAAGCAACCAAACCCTATCCCACACCTGGCCGACCAACTACAGCAGCCCCACCCCTACATATTATCATCTACATGAAACCCTAGTCTCCTTCTCATTGCAAAACCCTAACCCTAATTGAGTTCTTCTTCAAAAGTTGCCATATTCTCCAATTCTCATCCAAATCTGACGAAACAAATTGCATTGCGATCCTTGGGAGGAGGAGAAGTTGCTGGAGGTTTGCTAGCAAGGAATTGGAGGCTTTGGAGCGTAGGAAGTTGGTGTCGAGGCATTTGGAGGCTTTTTATATTGATATTTTGACTCTCAATAGGTAAATGCTTTTAAATTCCTTTAAATCCTGATTTTTCTTCATAGAAGCATGCATCTAGGTACCCTAGACCTGTAGATATAGTTTGGTTAGATTTCGTGTCTGTTTGATATATGTATCGGATGCGTGTCGGTGTATGTTAACATGTGCTTGATGAAATGCCTCTTTGAAATAAAAGTTATTATTTTTCAAAACTAATTTCATATACTTGTAGCCCTATACGAGGGGATTCCAAACATACTTTTTTTGTTATTTTTTGACACTATTTTTGTGTCCAAACAGGACATGAGAATGTAGCACGAGGTCTCGTGCACAAACCATGCACTGTTCTGCATCCTGAGTGTCGTAACTCGATGGATACGACACGGTTTGGCGTAAAATTTTGTGGAAATGTGGGGGCAACCTCTGCCCATGTGCTCATAAAATTTTATGAATTTTGTTGAGTGTGTACGAAGATATCACACCTGCATGGATTCGGCTGACACCGTGCACGCGCGCACAGCCCTCCCCGATACGCTGTTCGTGTGACGCATGTACACCACGTGGACACGTGTCAGGGTGTCAACTACCTAGACCTAGACCCCACCTAGCTATGTGCACGAGTACGAGGTCCATTGTGTCGCGTGTCGAGTCCTATCGAACCCGACACTACTAAAATCTGCTCAATTGGCGACATAAATTTAGCGAAGTTCGATTAACGTCGCTAAATTATCTTCATTAGCGACGTTTTATTGAAACGTCGCTAATAGTCGCTACAAGCGACGAAATAAGCGACGTAACAACGACGTATATTAATTACATGAGCTAGTCGTCGCGAAACGTCGCTCTGACGTCGCTAATAACGACTAATTTAGCGACTGTAGTACTAGCGTCGCTAAATTCTAATTATATTCCCCCCAATGATTCATTTCCCCCTATTTTACTCTCTCACTATCTCTCCTTCCCCTTCCGGCGCTCTCACTCTCTTCGGCGCTCTTACTCTCTCCGGCGACTCTCACTCTCTCCGGCGACTCCTCCCTCTCCGGTACGTGACTCTCCCCCTCCCTCTCTCTCTCTCTCTCTCTCTTTCTCTCCGGCTGTTTTGGTTGTTGGTGGTTGGGGGGGCGCGGGTGGCTCGGGGGGAGGGGCAGGGGGGATGCAGGTGGTTGGGGGGTGAGTGGGGGGTGGGGCAGGGGGGACGAGGGCGGCTGGGGGAGGGGAGCTAGGGTTAGGGTTCAGGTTAGGGGTGGGTATGTGTGGGTGGGGGGAGGGGAGGGGGGTGGGGGACGGCTGGGACAGAGGAGTAGTGGGGGAGGGGAGGGTTAGGGTTCGGGTTAGGGGTAGGTATGTGTGGGTGGGGAAGAGGGGAGCGGGGGAGGGGGGGCAGTGGTGGTGGGGGAGGGGAGCAGGGGGGGAGGGGAGGGAAGGAATTCAGGTTAGGGTTAGGGGTGGTGTAGGAGGGGGGAGGAGGGGGGGCTTGGTTAGGGGCACCGATAGTGCCGAAAAATCTGATAATTTAGTAATAATTATTTATTTTTTGACACCGAAAAATGTGATACTCCGATTCGAATGCACCGATAGTGCCGATATTTGTAACAAGTAGTTTTGTTGGTTGGTTAATTGGTAACATGGTGATCGGGACATATAGTCCTTGCAACCATTCGACTGGCGAGGCAGAAACTATGGTACGACATGGTGATCAGGACATAGTCCCTGCAGCCATTCGACTGGCGAGGCAGAAAACTATGTAGCCTGTAGATAAAGTTGACTGTCCTCCGACCCTCATCCCTCGGCAATGATGATATGAGAACCTATCACTATATCTTATATAGTAGTAGATGATGTCTTAGTATTACATTATGTGAGTTCATCTTGATTCTGTTACATTCGTCAGATACTAGATACGATAAGAACATATACTACACCATATGTACAAAACATAGATGATTCACACTAATGTATGCTAGAATAAATTTTGGGTTGTGTTCTGAGCCATCCGTTCTCATACTTGGCAAAAAATCGAATTTTCTGTATTTTATCTGCTTTCAAAAATGTACTCAAACGAGATAATGGTTCCTCTAGTTAGCTTGCTTATGTTATAATTATATTATTCGTGAATATCGATCTTACCAGATGGCACCCATGACCCGAGGAGCGGCACGTTGTTTGGGGGAAAAAGTGAAAAGTTGAGGTGGCTCCTCCTACTGTTAAGGAGGAAGTGGCACCGGTAGCTAGTGAGACCGGAAAGTTCTATTCATCCAGCACCGGTAGCTAGTGAGACCGGGATTTCTATTCATCCAGCACTTGCAATGGACTGCATCTCTCCTGCCGCCGTCGATCCTACTTATTCGAGGTGGTTGTGTGATCGTATCACTGAACGTTTGCGTGAGCTGCATGGTTCTCATTAGCTATTAGTACTTATTTGTATTTGACTATTTGTATTGGGTCGTTTTTGTATTAGACTACATATATGAATTAGTACTGTGTCAATCTCTGGATTGTATTGGACTACGACATGGTGATCAGGACATAGTCCCTGCAGCCATTCGACTGGCGAGGCAAAAACTATATAGCCGTAGATAAAGTTGACTGTCCTTTGACCCTCATCCCTCGGCAATGATGATATGACAACCTATCACTATATCTTATATAGTAGTAGATGATGTCTTAGTATTACATTATGTGAGTTCATCTTGATTCTGTTAGATTCTTCAGATACTAGATACGATAAGAACATATACTACACCATATGTACAGAACATAGATGATTCACACTAATGTATGCTAGAATGAATTTTGGGTTGTGTTCTGAGCCATTCGTCCCCATACTTGGCAATTAAGCATGTGAAATATATCGTTGAAGAACATAAAACTTGTGGTCGTTACTGCAGAAAGTGCAGACTGACATGAACTGACGCTCGAAAAGGAGGAGATCAAAGCTGTAACAAGTAAAGTTGTGTTTTGGATGTTCTACTCTTGTAAGCTCTTTGTTCACAAAGCAAGATATGATGAATACAGAACAAGTATCGAGTTTATAACTCTTGTAAGCTCTATACTTGAGTTACGAACTCGATACTTGTTATGTATTCTTTAATTATAGCCTTCTCTGTGAACAAAGAGTTTACAAGTATTTTTTTCCGAAGCACAACTTTTCTTGTTCCAGCTTAGAGCTCCTCATTTTCGTACGTCAGTTCATGTCGTTCTTTACTTTCTGCAGTAACTTCCTCCAATTAACCTCCCTCCCTTGGTAATGATGATACGACAACCTATCTTGATTCTGTTATTATAGTAGATGATGTCTTAGTATTACATTATGTGGGTTCATCTTGATTCTGTTATATCCTTCAGATACTAGATTCGATAAGAACATATACTACACCATATGTACAGAACATAATGATCCACACTAATGTATGCTAGAATGAATTTTGGATTGTGTTCTGAGCCATCCGTTCTCACACTTAAAACATATATGAATTAGTACTGTGAGAGCGCCGGAGAGAGTGAGAGCACTGGAGGGGGGGGGGGGGGGAGGAGAGCGAGTGAGAGAGTAAAATGGAGGAAAATAAATTGGTGGGGAGAATATAATTAGAATTTAGCGACGTTCATACTAACGTCGCTAAATTAGTCGCTATTAGCGACGTCATAGCGACGTTTCGTGATGACTAGCTCATGTAACTATGTAGCCGTAGATGAAGTTGACTGTCCTCCGACCCTCATCCCTCGGCAATGATGATACGAAAACCTATCGCAATATCTTATATAATAGTAGATGATGTTTTAGTATTATATTATGTGAGTTCATCTTGATTCTGTTACATTCTTCAGATACTAGATACTAAATTCGATAAGAACATATACTACACCATATGTATAGAACATAGATGATTCACACTAATGTATGCTAGAATGAATTTTGGGTTGTGTTCTGAGCCATCCGTTCTCACACTTAAAATACATATGAATTAGTACTGTGTGTCAATCTTTGTTTTTGTATTTTCGGCGAACCCAAGGATTGGATTATGTATTTTGTATTTTGGATTCTGTATTTTGGCTCCAGCTCCATCTCCATTTGTAATAATATACGGTACGACATGGTGATCAGAATATAGTCCCTACAGCTATTCGACTGGCGAGGCAGAAACTATGTAGTCGTAGATAAAGTTGACTGTCCTTCGACCCTCATCCCTCGGCAATGATGATATGACAACCTATCACTATATCTTATATAGTAGTAGATCATGTCTTAGTATTACATTATGTGAGTTCATCTTGATTCTGTTACATTATTCAGATACTAGGTACGATAAGAACATATACTACACCATATGTACAGAACATAGGTGATTCACACTAATGTATGCTAGAATAAATTTTGGGTTGTGTTCTGAGCCATCCGTTCTCACACTTGGCAAAAAATTGAATTTTTTGTATTTTATCTGCTTTCAAAAATGTACTCAAACGAGATAGCACCCGTTCTCACAGATGGCACCTAAGACCCGAGGATCTCGCTTGAGAGAGGCACAGATGGCTGTGAAAGAGGAGGTGGCTCCAGCTCCAGAGGGCAGTTCCACCGAGAGAGCCGCTCCAGAAGTAATTCCTAAAACTGAGGGAGCTGTGAAGGAGGAGGTGGCACCACAGGGCAGTTCCACCGGATGTTCCAGTCATCCATCTCCTCTAGATATTGATCTGGCTTGCCACGGATCCTACTTATGCGCGCTGGCTGAGGGAGTTCTATCTGTCTCAGCATAGACGACAGTAGATACATATATTGACTGGATTTGTTTTGATGGATATATCTCATCTGGATATTGTGATGGATATTTGTTTTGATGGATATATCTCCTTTTAGATATTGTGATGGATATTTGTTTTCTTGTGTGTGAAGTATATTGGTATAGCTTGATGTGTGATGCATATTGTGATGTATATTTGTTTGTGTGATGTGTGATGCATATTGTGATGTTCCGAGAGGCTTGAGAAGACGACCAATTATTTTTGGTCTATTATGGGTTGTATTGTGCGGGCCGGTGTTGAGTGTTCCACCGAAGGGGTCGGCGAACCCAGGGATTAGGTTATGTATTTTGGATTGTATATTTGCATTATGGATTCTTTTTTATAAAAATTTTTCAATTTAGCGACGTTTTTAGCGACGTTTATATTCTTCGCTAACATTTAGCGACAAATATAAAGGTCGCTAAAAACGTCGCTAAATTGTTGACGTGGCAAACAATCTGATGCCACCATATCGTCGCAAGAACGTCGCTAATGTGTCGCTAATCGGCGACCACTTGAAAACGTCACAAATAATGTCACAAATTAGCGACTTTATAAACGTCGCTAACTAACGTCGCCCTAGCGATGTTTTACGACGTTTTCTCGATTAGCGACACATTTTTTTTTTCTGTCGTTTGTTAAACGTCGCTGAAAACGTCGCTAATTTTGTGATGGGGACAGACCCCAACCTGAGAAAATTCTCAGGAAAACATAGCCAAGGCAACCCAATACAACATAAGTATATATAGGAACATACATAAGTATATATATATATATATACTTAAAAAATATATATATATATATTTTTAATATATATATATATATATATATATATATATATATATATTTTATATATATATATATATATATATATATATATATATATATATATATATTATATATTTATATATAGCCAAGGCAACCCAATACAACATAAGTATATATAGGAATATATATATATATATATATATATATATATATATATATATATATATATATATATATATATATATATATATATATATATGTTCCTATATATACTTATGTTGTATTGGGGACAGACCCCAACCTGAGAATTTTCTCAGGTTGGGGTCTGTCCCCATCACACCAGCAGCATCACACACACACGCGCATGCCTATTTCACTTTTTCTCTTTCCCTTTATATATATATATATATATATATATATATATATATATATATATATATATATATATATATATATATATATATATTTGAATTGAATGTATATATATGCATATGTATAATTGATAGTGATATAAAATATTAGCCTATGGTTAGTGAGTTAGTTTAGAATGGACCTATAGGCCCAGTTAGACAAGGTTTGACTAGCAAGTTGACCAAGTTGACCAAAGTCAACTATGGGTCAAACTTGAAATAGAATTGACTCAAATGGACATAAAAGGACTAGTTAACTTATGTTTGACTTAAACTTAGAACATTTGATTAGTTGACTTAGGTTTGAACCAGTTTGACTAGAAAGGTTGACCAAAGTTGACCAAGAGTTGACTTTGACCTAGAATTGACTCTAATAGGTCTAAATGGACATGTTGACTTAAGTTTGACCAAACCCTAGACTAATTGACTAGTTGACTTACGTTTGACCTAGTTTGACTGGAATGGTTGACCAAAGTTGACCAATAGTTGACTTTGACCTAGTTTGACTATAATGGTTAACCAGAGTTGACCAAGAGTTGACTTTGACCTAGAATGTCCTAGAATCATATAGAGTATATTGTAAACTTCTTTATTTCATGTTAGACACTTTGTAACCTGTGTTGCTCTAAATAGGATACTGTGACTCCAGTTTGGACATTTATTCTCATCAGTTGTTCAGGTTATCAGGCGAGTACATTCTCTGACCGTTTCATAATTGCTAGGACTTATATTCTTGCTATAGACTACTTTACTTGATACTGACACGATGTTATCACGGATTAGTATTATATGGATCTTTTTATGAGATGTTATCTCCCTCGGGTGCATCGAATACATCATGTTATATACTTTTCATGAATATCATGTATTCCATGGACTCTTATTATTCATGTACACTTATGTGCTCTCATGTACTCTCATGATCCATGAGCTTATGTATAAACTATTCATGTACACTCATGTTCTTACGAGCTTCATGTACAATAACATAACCTGTTTGGATCCTTGTGTATTGATTAGGATACGGGGGAGTAGAAGTGGTCATGTGCACAATTCTAAAGTAGTATAATCATGTACAAACTCTATAGTATAATCATGTGCAAATTCAAGCCGTTCACATAACCATCTTGTCCTCTAAATCACTTAGTCACTTACAGTTCCTACTTTTCCATATTTATATTTCCAGTTTTACTAGATTTCTCTTTTGCTCTTCATGTTTATTTCTTACAGCGTTTCATGTATTTTATTCTATAGCTTGCTTTACATTTCCTGTCATGATATGAACTGTGTGAGAGATATGTATTCGTTTCTGTCCTGATTGGACCTGTTGATAAAATTTTACAAGTAACTTGGAGGATCACAGCTAGCCTAGAGGACACTAGTAGAGCTTGAGTAGATGTCTAGAGTTTTGTTCATCTTATTTCTTGTTTGTCTTGGAGATGTATTTTATTTTAGATATTATGTTTGTTAAACACTTGACTTATTCATTTTTGGTTGCATCCCTCTTGTGGATGTTATTTATTTCATCGTGCTGATTAACTACCTCTAGTTTTATGATTGAGATTGTATCCTTCTGATATTGTCCTCCGTTTGGAGATTCTATCATATAGTATTAGTTGTGATTGTGACCTACAACAGCGTTCTACCATCGACACTGCGGCGTAGGTTGGACGTACCTACTTCTCGTGCCCCTACACTGGGTGCGGGCCGTGACACGTGCTGCCAAGATGCAAGAAATATTTTACATAATACGCTTCTGACATTATCTCCTTTTTGAGTTTTGGATTATCCGGGACACATAGCCTGCCCTTTATTCGTAACATTTTCGACTCATCCTCTACAAAGTCAGACGCCTTCCCTATTGATATCAGCTTTCGTATCTTCTCCAGGTACGGATCATCCTTTAAAGCAGACGACATTTTCCAATAGGCTCGGCTCTAGCCGCTGTTGCACCAGCTGTGCACCCACAAATCGAACTCGGAGTTCTATGCCGATTCTTTCCAAGTCGCACAATAGTCGATTGTTGATGGATAGTGAAGCTAGGTATTTTAGACTCAGCGCATCCGCCATAACATTTTCCCTATCCGACGCATAGTCGATCGATAATAAGCAGTCCTTAATCAGTTCCAGCCATCGTCTATGTCGCAAATTCACCTTCTGGGTGAAGAGATACTTGAGGCTCTTGTGAGCCGTATAAATTTTACACGCCAGGCCATAAAGATAGTGATGCCATAGCTTCGACAGAAACATAATTGCCGTTAATTCTAGGTCGTACGTGGGATAATTCTTCTCATGCGGCTTTAATTGTCGGGAAGCAAAAAATATCAACTTATCCCGCTGCATGAGCACACACCCCAAGCCCTATCCAGAAGCATCGCTGAAGATTTAAAATCTTTCGGTCCTTTCAGGAAGAGCGAGTATCGGGGCCGAAACGATCCGCTCTTTTAGCTCCTGAAACAAAGTTTTGCAGTCGTCTGACCACACGAATGCGACTCCCTTTTGGGTGAGGCGAGTCAAGGGCGATGCAATCTTTGCGAAGTCTTTCATGAAGTGTCTATAATATGCCACCAAGCCGAGAAAGCTTCAAATTTCAGTGACTGATGCGGGCCATTTCCAATCAACAACTACTTTGACTTTCTTCAGATCAATTGAAATGCCTCCAGCGGAGATGATGTGCCCAAAGAATGACACGTTGTTCAGCCTGAACTCATATTTGCTCCACTTTGCAAACAACTGATTATCTCAGAGGGTCTGGAGTACGGTCTGCAGATATTCTACGTGTTTTGGTCGATCCTTCGAGTAGACGAGGAAGTCGTCGATAAATACTACCACGAATTTGTCGAAAAATGGACGAAAACTCGATTCATTAGATCCATGAAGGCAACAAGGGCATTTTTCAGGCCTAATGACATTACCAAGAACTCGTAGTGGTCATAACAAGTGCGAAAGGCAGCTTCGGCACGTCTTCTGGCTTGACCATGAATTGATGGTAATTTGATCAAAGATAAATCTTCGAAAACACCGTAGCACCTTGGAGCTGATCGAACAAATCGTCAATGCGGGGTAGGGGTATTTGTTATAGACGGTGGCTTTATTCAATTTTCGGTAGTCGATGCAGAGTCGTAACGATCTATCCTTCTTCTTGACGAATAATACAGGCGCACACCATGGCGAGACGCTAGGACGAATGAACCCTTTGTCGAACAATTCCTATAACTGCACTTTGAGTTCTTTTAATTCTATATGGGCCATTCTGTATAGGGCTTTGGAAATCGATCGAGTGTTGAGAAAGGTGTCGATAGTGAACTCGATTTCTCGTTCGGGTGGTATGCTGGGTAGCTCGTCCGAGAACACATCAGGGAATTCTGCCACAATGTCGGTTTGACCCGCGTTTGTACCATCCTGTCGCATGTCTCGAACGGATGCTAAGTAGCATTCGCATCCAGAAAGCAGCAATCTTCGAGTAAAAATTATTGAGATCACCATGCAAGCTATCGACACTTCGCCATATGAGTGGCAGAGTTCAGGCTCCCCTGGTAGACGGAAGGTGACCTTCTTTCCTGTACAGTCAATGGTGGCCGGGCAAACGCCGAGCTAATCCATCCCCAAAATGAAATCGTGGTCCTTAAGGTCTAGAACTATCGCATCTAGAGTCAATTTTCTCCCACCAATATATATGCAGCCGTCTCTACGGATAGTATTTACAGGTATTTGTGTGCCCGACGGGGTGCTAACACTAAGGTTAAGGCCTAACGGTGCCAGGTGTTGTGTTCATCAACAAAATTTGCCGTTATAAAACTATACGTAACACTTGAATCAAACAGTACACGAGCAGACTTATTATTAAAAAGTAGTACACTTGTCACGACTGTATCAGAGAGGAATGCCTTATCTCAAGTCATGATATAGACGAGACCTTGGGCAGTAGGACGACGGTCCTGACAATTTTGCGGCGTGGGTTGTTAGGCTCGAGGCGCTGGACCCTGGTTCCCTGGACGAAGTTGCTGGTATTGAGGCGCCATTGGGTTCGACCTTTTGCTCGAATAATCAGCACATATGTGGCCCTTTTTACCACAGTTTTAGCATCCGCCTTCAGGTATCAGACAGTCATTGATAGTGTGGCCGAGCCGATGACATCGGGTGCAGCGAGGCCATGGGTTCCGCCCTTGATATCCACCTTATTGTCCATTGTTCGGACGCTCGCATTATTTCTTTCCGCATGGCTAGGACGCTTGTGATTATAGGTATGAATAGCACCGATAACAGCTGAAAGTTATTAGCTTTCAAGGCGGAGAGCGTGATTTACAGACTCACCCATCGCCTTGTACTCCGAAACTGACACATGAGCAGAGATAGAGGGCCGTAGACCCACTTTGAACCACTGAGCACGACTCTCCATTGTAGGCAAAAATGATCCAGCAAATTTGGCCAGTTTGTTGAATTCTGCTGCGTACTGCTGCACCGCCATGTTTTCTTGCCTCAGTTGCATAAATTTATTCTTTTTTCTTATCGAATAGCTGCAGGAAGATACTTGATCTCAAATGCCTTTTGGAACGTAGTCCAGGAGATTGTCGTTGCCTCGTCGTCGTGTCGGATTGCTCGCCTTTGTACGGCCCCACCAGTCGTGTATGTTCAATAAAGTAAAAGTTGAGCACATACAACTTTCTTGGACTCTTCAATGCCCAGAAGTTTGAAATGGTCTTCCAGCTCCTCAAACCAGTCGATCGCCAGAGAGGGATCTTCGGTAACATTGAAGGAAGTATGGCAATTCTTTGTGAATTTAGACACCTCAAAGTTGGAACTTCTTGGTGCTATAAATTGACGCACAGGCACCTCCGGCTCGACTTCAATCGGTCTGACCGCAGGCTCGGTTACGGCATGAGTCATCGTAGAGTTGCTATTGGCCACAACTGTTTGGACGATTTGCTGAAGAGTATCAAGCTGCTTCTGCTGCAATGCCTCAGCATGTCTCTGCTGGTTTTCAACATGGTATCGATGTTGTTCATTCAGGTGCTGATTGGCCTTAGACTGTCATTGTTGCGCTTCCAGCATACGCATCATTTATTCCATGAGGGCATTTGAGGGCTCAGGCCTTGAGCTACTCGAGCCGCTCCAAGCACCTTCTTTGCTCATGGCCGCAGCTTCCCCAGCTTCTGGGATATGAAGGCAGCTTATATTAGTCTCAAAAAATATTACAGATTCATTTGTATGGAATAACTCATCTCATCGACACAAGTTCAAAGGTTCAAGACTCAAACTGAAGGCCAAAGGACGTAATATTGGCCCAATGATTGTATCATATTTTTGAATATGGTTAATATGTTAAGTTTAGTATTTCATTATCACTAATCTTCATACTATTGCTATAGCACTTCTACTTATACTTATACCTTTGGTGATATGTGCCTATTGGTTTACATATTAGTGATATGAGCTTATCTATCTTAAATTTAATTGGGTTACCAAAATCGAAACTATGTTTTTGATTGTAGTCAATCAATTAAGTTTAATCATTATGATATCACTAACATTTATGCTATCACCTTAGCACTTATACTTAAACTCAGCATTGTCCTAATGTGTATTAAACTTATCATACTTGCTACTATGTATATTGTTTTATTCGTCTAACATGTACATACAAAAAATCAATAAGCAAGATCAATGTGGACATATGTAATGAAGAAATCATGGTGGGCCAAAGACGACGGATCCCACAAGATTTTTCTGAACCATCCGACGACATCTCCAGAGCCACGAACTCGGGAGTTCAGCTGCCCGGTCAGCGGACGGGGGTCGAGGGGGCAGCGCCCCTCATCGGGGGTTCGGGGGCAAAGCCCCCGAAAGGTATTCAGTTTTCACAAACTGGATATCTTTGGACAGCTGCGGCCAAGAGCAAAAGCCAAGCCATGCCATCATCATTTCGTAACTCTGAAGAAGCCTGCACCTGCTAAAGTATTTTTGGAGTCTATAATGAGTCTTAGGAATAATTGTAAACACAAGAAATATATGGCAAAATCGAAAGCTAGGGTAAAAATTAGCCCAGAATCATTTTCGGATGAAAATCGGCATACCGACGGTATATCGGTCTATACCGACGGTATACCAATTTTGTTCACAGAAAGTTTCTGTCTACAAAATCGGCATACCGATCTATACCGACGGTGTACCAATTTAGTAACGTTGAAAATCCAACGGTTGGATTTCGAGCATTTAATGATCCCAACGGCTATATTTCTAACCGTTGTATTCCAGATCGGCATACCGACGGTATACCGACAGTATACCGATTATTGACTGAAAAGTTTCCTTTGAGCTCTTTTCAATACTTTTGTTATAAATAGCCTTGAACCCCTTCATTCAAGATTGATACTTTGAGCCTAAAAAATTTCTAAACCACCAAAGCCTATCCACAAACAACTCTACAAAGCTTTCATTTGCCATCAACAAATTGTGTTAGAGTTATTGAGTTGAAAAGTAAGATCTTCATCTTGTTGTATAAGAAGATCAAAACCTATTATGAAAGGTTAAAGTTAGAGAGTCTTCGTATCCAAACTCTCGGTTGAAGTTGGAGAGTCTTCGTATCTAAACTCTCGGTTGAAGTCGGAGAGGCCTTCGGACTAAAGCTCTCGTGTAAGAAGTTGGCGAGTTCTTTGGATCCAAACTCGTGTGTAACTATTTACTCAAATAGTGGATTAAAGCCGGAGAGAGTTCCGGGACTGGAGTGCCCCTTTGGAGGATACCAGGATATATCGTGTGTCGGTATTGTTATTGCTTCTTCTCTTGCACGTATATTTTTAAATTGTCCATTAGCTTGTGCTAAGTGCTTGATTAGTTAGCTTGACCCTATTCAACCCCCTCTAGGGTTCCTATAAATGGTATCAAAGCAAGGACTCTGTTGTTAGGCTTAACATCCTTAGAGTAGATCCTTGTTAATTTTTCTATGACATCGTATTCCTCCTCCTTCTCTTATAAAGAGGGTTTTACTTCTAATAGCATGGACAATCATATTTCTTCTAAATACAATAAATGCTCTAAGTGGAAAGCCGTGGCTAACCAATCCTTAGAGATTATTGATGACCTTCATTCTACAAATGAAGAACTTTCAGAAAAGGTTATTCATTTTGAAGAATCTAATGAGTTTTTGAGAAATAAAAACAATAATTTATTATCTAGACTTGATTCTCAAAACTCATCTTGTATTTTTTTAAAGAGTTTGAATGAGGCTTTAATTTTGAAAATCAAATCTCTTTTCTCATCAATAGAAGATCTTAAGAGGCAAACACATGACCTAAATCATTTGCATGATTCTTCTATTGACTCTTTAAAGAAATAAAATAATAATTTTATTTCTAGAATTATTTTATTTGAAAAAGAGAATTATGCATTAAATGCTAAATTTGATTCTTTTACTTGTTTGCATGATGATTTTCTATTAGAACATGGTATTCTTAAGACCAAATCCATGTATGCTAACTCTAGAGATATTCATCATTCTAGTATGTCATATGTTCATAATCATGCTCATTCCTATACATGTGCACACACTAGTATTAGGTGCTTCTATTGCTCTCGTATTGGACACATGAGCTTAACTTGTCCTATTCGTAGGAGTTTTTATACCAATGCTAGAGTAAATAGTATATGGGTCCCTAAAGCTAACAAATGTGGATCCAATTTTATTTGGATACCAAAGTCTTCGCCTAATATTGTAGGTGGAGCTTCTTATATCGGGACATAGTACCAAGGTGCGTGTTGGTGGTTGCAAAGCTCAAAGGTCATCTTCTAAGCAATTGCACCAACACAAGCGTGACCACTAGAGCCACTTTGGTACCATGCTAAACGATTCTCTTTAAATTATTTATATTTGTAGAATCTAGCATGTTTCTCTTGATGTCTTACTACTAGCTCACATTAATATCCTTTAGTTACCTTTTATATAAGTCAATGTGAGATATAATACTAGCATGCTTAGTTAATTTTCTTATTAATTCTTTTATCTAGCATGACTAGTTACTCGGCTTAAATAATTAGTTCACACTATGTAGTTTATCACTCATTTTCTATTAGTGTGACACATTTATATATGCATGCTCGTTATTCTTAATCTTTATTTATAAAGCATGCATATCACTCTAGTCCATAGGAGCTTGGTTTTGATTTGAGTTAATATGATTTTAACTCTCCGTCTTTAAAGTTTTTGAGATAGTTACTTTTTTGTCGATTTGTTTTTAATATGTCATATTTACATTAATCGGTATTTGTGAATATATGTGTTTAGCACAAGCTTCTTATCACTTGACAAGTATACACTTATACTTCTATTTTAACCTTGTGCTTATATGATATATTCATTATTGATTCTCATATTTTATTTTGATTAAACCTCTTATGAATCAATTATGTCTTTGCCTAATAAAGCTTATTTATATGTGTTTTGAATTTGTGATAGTTTTTCAAACATTCATTAAGGATACATGACTTCATTATATTTCCATTTATATGTAGATTATGTATTTCTTATGTTGATATATATTTTTGTATAAATATCTTTATGTGGACATATGAGTTAAGCTAAAATTTTATATTGACTTGAAGAGTATTTAATTATACTTGTTACCTTCAAACTTGTGCTTATCCCATACTTTAGCTATTAATTCCTTTAACCAAATTTGTGCTTCTTGAATCAATTAGCTTCTTCCATAAAGTCTTCTTTTTATGATATCTTCTTGACTTTTTTGTTGGCATTATGGATACATATTCTTAATTGATTTTTGATCTTTTCATGTATGCCTATTCGTGATATATATAGTTTCATATATATAAATGATTTCTAACTTTTGATATTTATTTGTTTTATACCTTTAAGTTAGGATATTGGGAGAAAATGTTTATTAATGTCTTGCTCATGACTAATTGTGGATGTTCTATTAAGGATCACATAGTTTTGTACTTTACCTTACATGTTAAATTTATTTCCTTAATTAGTGCACATTTTCTAGTTTGTATCTTTATAATTTACTATGGTGCACTATAAAAGCTCTTTGAAAAATATACTTCTTGATATCTTTAGCACAATTAGCTTTCTTGATCTTAACAATCTTTCGTTGCCCATTCCTTGGATACTATGCTTTCTTAAAATTATTGTTGCCCAATGATATTTTTGTAGCACATGAGAATACATATAATTGTTACATCATATTTCTTATGACTTTAGTTAATATGGTTTGAGCTTTTATGTTGAGATTTTATATTTCTAGATAATACACTTTTGTCATAATGGCTATAATATTTTGCATTCTCTAGATCGATCTATTATTTTATTATACTGGACCAATCTCAATAGTTAGCAAAGAGATTTATTTTATTATTTTTATGAATATCTTTTCAGCCATATTTTGATAAGAGTTAGTTCATTTTTTTGCTATCTTCTTGCTCTTATCATTGCTTAGTAAAGAGTCTATAAATTATTTTGATCATTCAAAATGTATGCCCTTAATTGTGAACTCTATGCTTAAGCAAGTATCTTTGTGTTTGTGACTTAAGATTTAATGAGCACTTTTATCTTGTTAATGACTTACCTCATTAATCTTAATTAGTTATGTAGCTTGCTTAGTTATGATATATTGTTAAGCTATATAATCTATGTTCACATTCACTCTTCTAGCTATTGTTTTTCGTTTTAATCTATATATGATATGCTAGTTTCCAAAAACAAGATGTATGAACTGTCTTGATGTGATTTGTATTCTATTTTAGATACGTATATTTTGTTCTCTAAAACTAGTTTGACAAACATTTGATTTGATCTTATTTTTCAAAAGAGGTTTGTGATTCCTTACTTTAACTTTCTTCCGTACTAGTCATTAGTATCTCTTAAATTTTTTCTCATTTTGTGTCATGATTTCATCGTATTATCATTTACATCTCCTTTTGATTATATTTGCAATCATTTAGATGAGAATGACTCTTTTTCATATTTTTTTATTGATTTATGAGATTTTATGATAAATATGGATTTGAGATTTTTTTGAGATTTGTTGGATCATGTTTAATTTGTTTATTTTATTGATAAAAGATCCTAATGGTTGAGTAGTCCTATATTATCTTATTATGTGATTATCAAACTAATTTATTACTCTATTTTGACTACTCATGGATTGACACATATGGACCTTTGCTATTTGAACTTTATGGATTATTATTTACCATTAGCAAAGTTTGGGTTTTACCCGTTGATGGGTACATATATGGTGAAACATACCTGGTCCATGTAAAGTAATAAATTGGTTGATTCTTTCTTAATTAGATAATCATAGACATGATATTTGAGTTTTATTTTTATTTTATTTTTGAGCTATATTTTGTCTATCATCATGATTGTTCTTAATTGACTTTATTCTTTTTCATGATGACATTTTCTCAAAGGATAACATACATTGATCTATCATGTTTAAATATGAGATCCTTCTACATAGATTAATGTATGCCATCTTTTGATTATACGTGCTTAATTGGAATATTCTTCTAATTTTTCATCTTTAGCGGCTATTAATTGGACATCTCTTCTTGACTAAATATGATATTATTCGTCTTTTGACGATATTGTAGCCTTATATGCGTTGAGCATAGGAGAGAAATCCATAGTTGATTTACCCCCAAATCCTTTAGTTATATATTTTATGCTATAAGTTCTTTGGAACTAGACGCATATTTTGAGGGGAAGCAAATTAATTGATTCAATTCATTTATACCCTATAATATGTCGTATACCTAGTTCATAATGGACCCATATTTTTTTAATTTCATATCCTATTGATTGAGGTCATAATATTTTTTATTTGTGAAGAATTTATGAGAGTGTATGCAAGTGTCTTTATTATTTATCTCTCTCTCTTTTATATGGGTTAAATAAGTCATCTTGTTAATATTAACCTTCATATCTTATCTTGATGACTATTGTGCTTTCATTGATTTGGCTTTTGTTATTGAGGACTTACCTAAAATTCATGTTTATCTATATTGGTAATACTTTGAGGGGGAGCATTCAAGTCGACTGAATGTCACTTTTTCAAGTATTTTTCTCCTTTACCTTCATGTTTATTTAAAGGATATTCATATAGCATGATAAGGTAATTGAGTTCAAATGCATTAACTTGGGTAAGCAAATAGATTTTGCAAATAAAGAGATTATTTTATATCAATTGCTCTATTTCACTAATCATTCATTATTTGTTTCACTATTTATTTGTGGACAATTTTGACTTTTAAATGGCTTTTTGATCAATGTTTCAAGTTTATATTTCAATTGGTATTAAGTTTATATCTTCCAACTATCTCAGTTGGTATTTTTTTAATATCAATTACTTTGTAATTATCTAATCCTCATGGGCTTTTGATTAAAATCCTTGATTGAAATCTTTTATTTCAATTGGTATATCGATTCTTTCCAAAACTCAACTATATTGTGTTTTAACATGCTTCTTTTAAAAATTTGATATTCTATATTGGCAATGTAGCTTTATAAACTTGTCATGACACCATTCTTCCATTGTTTTTCATTAGTATATCTTGATCATGATTGTCTATGACTTCTCCATGCTCTGATTTCTATGCTTGAGATTGATTTTATTTTATCTCTTAGTACGGGAGAGCCTTTTTTTTGATCATGTCAAAGGAAGAGAAGTAAGTTTAAGTATGTATTTATAAGTAAACTAAGTAGTATGCTTTTAGTGATATTGCTTTAGTATGCTTTTAGTGATATTGCTTTAGTATGCTTTTAGTGATATTGCTTATGTCTATTGTATATTAGTGATACATGCATCTATTATGTCCATACTAAACTTAACCGATTTTCCATAATCAAAAAGGGGGAGATTGTTAGCCCAATGATTGTATCATGTTTTTGAATATGGTTAATATGTTAAGTTTAGCATTTCATTATCACTAATCTTCATACTATCGCTATAGCACTTCTACTTATACTTATACCTTTGGGGATATGTGCCTATTGGTTTACATATTAGTGATATGAGCTTATCTATCTTAAATTTAATCGGGTTGCCAAAATCAAAACTATGTTTTTTATTGTGGTCATTCAATTAAGTTTAATCATTATGATATCACTAACATTTATGCTATCATCTTAGCACTTATATTTAAACTCAGTATTGTCCTAATGTACATTAAACTTATCATACTTGCTACTATGTATATTGCTTTGTTCGTCTAACATGTACATGCAGAAAAGCAATAAGCAAGATCAATATGAACATATGCAATGAATAAATCATGGTGGGCCAAAGACGACGGATCCCATAAGATTTCTCTGAATCACCCGACGACATCTCCGGAGCCACGCACTCGGGAGTTCCACTGCCCGGTCAACGGACGGAGGTCGAGGGGGCAGCGCCCCTCGTCGGGGGTTCAGGGGCGAAGCCCCCAAAAGGTATTCAGTTTTCACAAAATGGATATCTTTGGACAGCTGCCGCCAAGGAAAAAGCCAAGCCATGCCATCATCATTTCAAGACTCTGAAGAAGCCTGCACCTGCTACAGTATTTCTGGAGTCTGTAATGAGTCTTAGAAATAATTATAAACACAAGAAATGGATTACAAAATCGAAAGCTAGGGTAGAAATTAGCCCAGGATCATTTTCGGATGAAAATCGGCATACCGACGGTATACCGGTCTATACCGACGGTATACCGATTTTGTTCACAGAAAGTTTCTATCTACAAAATCGGCATACCGACGGAATACCGATCTATACCGACGGTATACCGATTTAGTAACGTTGAAAATCCAACCGTCGAATTTCGAGCATTTAATGATCCCAATGGCTATATTTCTAGCCGTTGCATTCCAGATCGACATACCGACAGTATACCGATGGTATACCGATTATTGACTGAAAAGTTGCCTTTAAGCTCTTTTCAATATTTTTGTTATAAATAGCCTTGAACCCCTTCATTCAAGATTGATGCTTTGAGCCTAAAAAATTTCTAAACCACTAAAGCCTATCCACAAACAACTCTATAAAGCTTTCATTTGCCATCCACAAATTGTGTTAGAGTTATTGAGTTAAAAAGTAAGATCTTCAGCTTATTGTATAAGGAGATCAAAACCTATTGTGAAAGGTTGAAGTTGGAGAGTCCTCGTATCCAAACTCTTGGTTGAAGTCGGAGAGGCCTTCGGACTAAAGCTCTCGTATAAGAAGTTGGCGAGTTCTTCGGATCCAAATTCGTGTGTAACTATTTACTCAAATAGTGGATTAAAGCCGGAGAGAGTTCCGGGACTAGAGTGCCCCTTGGGAGGATACCAGGATATATCGTGTGTCGGTATTGTTATTGCTTCTTCTCTTGTACTTATTTTTTTTAAATTGCCCATTAGCTTGTGCTAAGTGCTTGATTAGTTAGATTGACCCTATTCACCACCCCTCTATGGTTCCTACACGTAAAACCGTGCTCTGATACCATTATGTCATGCCCTGATTTGGTAGAATCGATAGTCGTCCCCAGGGCATGATACCGTACAAGCCTAGGTTACTCTCGTACAAGAAACTTTTATAAGGTCATCCGAAACACAACAGCAAGAGAGTGCACAGAGTAAATTGAACACATTGCATAAAAGAAACTTAAACTTTATTGACAATGAACATCATGTTACAAACTCGATACAAAGGTGCCATACGGGGTTACATACTGACTCCATTACAAAATAAACGTTGATGAGATAGCTGTTCCATACATCACACCCCTTTATATAGCCAAAATATGCAGACACCTTGAATAGGGGAGAGTTGAGACATCTTTGCTTGAAAAGTTGTGGGGTCTTCAAAAGAGATTGATCGAGTCTTCGCACGTACAGGCAAAGCTTCAAAACACACGAGCGTTGCCTTCAGTCAGGTGGCACGCTCCTCCTGATTTGTAGTACCTGCAGAGAGCGAGGATCAGTACATTATACGTGTACTGGTGAGTGGCTAATTAATTTTTGTGCTCTCATTTGGTTCAAGAATTTAGGTGAAACCATGCGACATATTTTAGTGATCTTTCAAGCCATTCCTAGTCAGTTTTATACAAGCAGTTTGACGAAACATAAACAAAAAATTACTTTAGAACCTACCCATGGCAGGGCATGCCGTGCAACATAAAGCTTACCATCATCTTCCCTGTCATTTTGATAGCAATGAATAGAAAGTGTGTGATGTGGAGGTCATTGGCATTAACTAGCCATCCTGGATATAGCCTATTAGACGGGATCCTTTCAACACAAGTTGCGTACTCCATTGCAAGTTCCCAAATTATCCGTTGTTTAAACCTAGATCAGCTATACTGTATTTCCCCTGGGCCGAATCGGTCTCGTGGCCCTGGGTAACCATTCGAGGAAACATCACCCTTGTGCACAACTTGTCCATGATCGTGCTAGACTAAAACTAGTTATTCAAGCATGGTCTATGATTCATAGCAAACTTTACTGAGTTCAGCTATCCCGCCTTGTCATTTTGCAGTGTACATTCGTTGGTTCATTCCCTTTGCTTAACACAGTTTGATGGAAAGTATATTATAAGCATGCACGTGAAAAGTTTCATGGTAAAGCAGTTCTATAGCAGTTTTACGCAAGTAAGTATGTATAGTCCTATGAAAACAGTTATGTAACTTTGAATTGAATGAGTCTGATACGAATGCGAAGTTTGAAAATGTAAGCCATGAAAATTTTCAAAAACATTCACGAAAATGCATTCAGAAAACCAAAGCCAAATAAGCAAGTGCATTATGAAAGGCATAGCAATGAGAGGTCTCTCCCGACTCAATCGCAGAGTCCATACTTGAGGCACAACCCGCTAAATATGAGACTTGATTTCGAAAAGCCATTCCATAACGAGGAAAGGATCTTAATTCAATCGGTCCCCTTTAATCGATTCAATCGATCCCCATAAATCAGTCCTGATTTAATCGATAGCAACAATGTTACTTTCTTGCGCACCCCGTGGATGAGAGACGGAGCATGATGTAGGGACGGGGCACTACATTCATGAGGATTGATCGTTCAATTTTGGTAGTTATCGTTGTGTGCAGAGTTCAGACATAAGATTATGGCAGAGGTGTACTGTAACTGCCTGTTTTCAAAAATAAGGGTAATTTTAAACTTTTGTAAAATTGATTATTTAATAATAGGTTTAAATCATATTATTAATTTATTGGTGATTTTGATTATTTTAATATTATTAAATTGATGTATTGTTATTTTGGTCATTTTTTATATTTTAATATTTTGGGAATTTTTATATTTTAATATTGTATTTCCGGGTTTAGTTTAGTCGGGTTTGACTTTCGTCTAGTTTCGACTTTGTGTTAGTGACCCGGGTAGCTTAGACTCTAGTCGGGACCCAAAGATTAGTTAACCATGGCCCACCAATCCCACTAATTTAGTTAGTACAATTAGACTAATCCCATTTGATTGGAATGGTTAAGTTAGAGAATTAAACTTGACCTTTTTGACCCCAAGTTCTTGCACTTGACTAATTAGTCAAAGAGGGTTTAGTTAGGGGCATCCTTGACTTTTACAATAGCCAAACCTAAGGACTACATGGCCGGCCACACCATAGAGAGGTTCACATCATTTTTATTTCACACATAGCCTCTTTTTTCTCCTTTGGTGTTCTTCCCCAAAACTTGAGAGCAACCTCTTTGGATTTTATCTCCCAAATCCACTCATTTTTCCTCCATTCCTCTTAATCCATCAAGGGGAGGGAGCCTACTAGGAGTGGAGAGCAAGGAGCAAGGAGAGGAGTCCATTTGTAAGGAGAGTCCGTGTCGGATTCGTGTCGTTTGGATTTTTCATTGGGATCCAACTTCCAATATGTATCTCTCTCTCTAATCCCTCTCTATTTCATCTTTGCATTGCATTTTGATAGTTTTGAACCCATAGGAACCACCTCCATGTGTGTACCATCCTTAGGTTTGATTTTGAGACACTTTGGAGTTCTCATTTGGAAGTTATGATGGTTTTTGTGGCACCCAAGGAGAAATTCCGAGGGTGGCCCACCAAGTGTTTGTAAGAATGCCCCATAAATATTTTGTCCTCTAATTTCAGATTTAGATTAGTTAGAGGTTAGTTTAGACATGTTAGATTGGTTCCCCATGGTTCTCATTAGGTTTCCTACAAGTTTGGGCATGTGTTTTAGGCCTACATGTCATATTTACATGTGTCTATATGTTATTTTGTATATATATGAATAGTGGACTGTTTTGAGCCATATTGTTGTATATTTATGTGTTTGTGGATGTGTACTGGTGGTTGGATGTGTGAGCCTGCCTACTTGGTTGTGGTTTGACATGTATGTGATGTGTTGAGAGAGTTGTTGTGTTGGTGTTTGAAAGAGAGAGTGATATTATGTGAGTGGTTTTGATGAGGGTATTAGTGTTGGCTTGTGGGTTGTGAGAGGGAATTTGATTTGGTGAGATAGATATATGGATAGATAGGTAGAGGGATGAAAGAATTAGTGAATGGATGAATGAATTAGTGAATGGATGAATTAGTGAATGGATGAATGAATTAGTGAATCGATGAATGGATGAATGAATGAATGATTGAAGGAATGAATGAATAGAGGGAAGTAGAGGGGATAGGAGCAGCTGCAGCAGTAGCAAAATCAGCAGCAGCAGAAGCAGCAAAAGCAACAGCAACCCCCCTTTTTGTACCCCAATTTGCCCCCAAATATACCCCCAATTGACCCCCATATATACCTCCCTATATCCACTATATAACCCACTATATGACCCTTAATTTGTGAGTGTTAGAGAGGTGTTTGATGGTTAGAAAGTTAGTGGGTTGAGTGGTAGAAACTAAGGTAAGTTCACATGTTAGTAGATAGGTAATATGTTAGAAGTTAGATTTGAGTTGAGTTTAGATATTAGAGTTAGTGTTAGAGACTTGGTATTAGGATACCAAGTTAGGATTTGAGTTTAGAGTGCTAGTTAGAGTGGAGTAGAGTGGTATTTTAGGATACCAACCCGGTATCTCAAAGTTACCCTTTTACCTTCAAGATAATATGATGTTACCTTTTTAACAAATAGGGTATCAAGATACCATGGTACGGTATCGAGATACAAGGATAGGATTAGAATACCTTGGTAGACTATTGGAGGATACGTGGAGTGAGGGTAAAGTAGGTTGGGGTATTGGCTAGAGGCTAAGGCGAAGAGTTTACCTTGGTAGGATAATAAGGTAAGGTTAAGGTAATACCTTAGAACTAAGATATGAGATAATATGTTTAAGATATGGTTAGAATTAGGATAGCTTGGTTGGTAATGGTTAGGAATAGGGTAAGTGACTTAGGGTTGACCCCCGTTTGACCATGGTTGACCGTTTTGACTAAAAGTCAACCAAAAGTCAACTTTAGCCTAAAATTGACCAAAACTTGACCAGTTGACCAAAAGTTGATTGTGAGTCAACCATTGACCTAGTTTGACTAGAGTAGACTATGAGTTGACCAGGGTTGACCAGAGTTGACTGTTTGACCAAAAGTCAACTGTAAGTCAACCTTTGACTTAAATCGACCTAGTTTGACTTGTCTTGACCTAGTTTGACTTTGTTAGGCCTAGTATGACTTAGATTGACTTTGTATAATCTAGATTGACTTAGTTTGACCTTGTTTAACTTAGATTGACTTAGATTCACCTAGTGTGACTTAGTTTGGCTTGGTGTGACTTAGTATGACCTAGATTGCATAACATATACTAGAAATCATGTCATACGCTGTTAAACCCTATTTAACTCATGCATATCTCATGTTTAGGTCTGTGACTTCACTCTGAGCCAAATTACACAGTTGACATATTTCCATCGGATCTCAGGCGAGTACATTCTCTGATAATATTTCTGTTTTATGATATCGTCTTTGTTTCTAGTATATAGTATAGATATCCTTGTTCTCCTGACACGTTGTTCACATGGATTGGTATTTTTCTGGATCCCGTCATGAGATGTTATTCCTTGTATTCCTTGGTATACCCTGTGCAAGTTTTTCCTGTGTATTGTATAGACACGATTTCTGCGAAGGCTCGCTACCTCCTCGGAGAATCATGTGCCATGACATGTCATTACTGGATCCACTTTACTGGTCGGAGATAGGGGTACTTAGCGTAGATATGTGATCATTTTTCTTCATGTGTTATGTTCCCTGAGAGTGTTAGCCATACACTTCACGTATGACTAGCCAGACCATTTTTTTCCTGTGCAACCCAAGTCGATCACATGTTGAAACTAATACTAAACTAACATAGATATAGTTTCAGATTTTTGTATATAATATATACAGTTTTTTTGTTCTTACATTCAGTTACAGTCTTGATATGCCTTACCATGATTCATGTATATATTATTTTACCTTGTATATTCTCTCTATTTACTTCTACATTTTTAATATCGTTTAACTAGAACTGTTATTTGAGATTTGTGCTCGTTCCATCCTGACTGGATATGTTGACAAAAGTTTACAGATTTTGGCGATGAGGAGTGTCCTACCTACTACGGTCCTCATGACGTAGCTGGCATAGACTTGGAGACCCTAGTTCAGCAGGGGTTAGCTCCAGCCGATAGGGTTTTAGAGTAGCTTAGCTGGTTTAGTGTGGTACTGGACTTTGTCTCCAGATTACATTTTGGCTTGTTATTATTTTAGTATTTGTATTAGAGATTGTTGACTCTAGACTTGTATTATTCCTGTGTTGGATCTTCTGGATGATATTTCATATCTTGTTGTCTTTATCTTTCGGTATCAATTATCTTTCTTAGAGTTTGTGATTGAGTATATTATATCGTCATTGCTTGTCCTCCATTCGAAGTTGACCGTTTTTGACAGGTTTTGATATTATAACCGTTGTTAGATAGTAGACCTAGACATCATTCTACGTCATTTCTGCGGCATAAGCTGGGACGTTGTCACGAACTCGTGCCCTTACTCCTGGTACGGGTCATGACATGTACAGACCGCGGTACTCACTTCAGCTTTGAAGTACGATGATATACCAGGATATCAACCAATATTTTTTGCTGGAGTGGGATAAAGAGGGAGATAGCTTGATATGTTTCGAGGTGTTTGAATTGTCAACATGTGAAGGGCGCATCAGAGCTCAACAACTTTGCTGCCCCAAATATTCAATGATGTGTGCGTGTGTGTGTATATATATATTTTATATAAACCAAAGCCCGTGTCGAAGACACCCAACCGACTTTGGTCCCGGGGGCCGTGTCCACTAACACCCAGCCGACCCCCGTAGGGCTCGATCCCTTGACCTCATCCCCCGTGTGTGTGTATGTGTTTATATATATATATATATATATATATATATATATATATATATATATATATATATATATATATATATATATAATCTCATGGAAAAAAAAATATATATATATATATATAATCTCATGGTCGCTCAGGAGCTCTCTCGGGCGATTTGGGGGCGCCCAGCCCCCCGGTGATCCCTGCGTTTCCCAGCCAGCGCCCGACGGCGCTCCCCCCGTCCCCTTGCTTCTCCAGCTCCTCCTTCTCTCCTTCCCTGGCTCCCCCTTCTCCACCCCTCCGCTATACCTCCCCCTTGGCCGGATGAGGTGTTAGCATTGGTCCACCACACCTCCCACTCTCCTTCTTCCCTCCTTCCCTATGGAGCTCGTCCCACCCTCCGCCCCTCCATTCCCCCTCCCACTCGCCCAAGGTCAGCCTCTCCGGCGTCTCCGGCATCTCTCCACCGCATCCCCCCCCAAGCCGCTCCCCTTTTTCTCCCGATCTGGTGTGACCCCCGGGGGGCCTTCCAGCTTCGCTCCTACCCTTCCTCGGGCGACACCTCCGGTGGGAGACCGGCCGCCCCCCCGGGCTGATCACCCCCGGGCGTCAGGCTTCGGTTTGCCGCCCAATCCTCATTTTTAATTTTCTTTCGGTGATGATGGTTCCTCGAGTAGAGTGCCCCCTGCGGTGCAGGTGGTAGGCCCCCTACTCATGGCCTCTCTTTCGGGACATCTCATGGTCCCATCAAGAGAGTAACCCCTCTTCTTTTTACGCTCAGCCAGCGAGCGCTGCCCCCATATTTTACGCTCACAGCGGTAGGACCCACCCCAAATTTCCCCTTGCTTTCTATGCGGGTTATGGCAGTGGGATGAGCCATGCTTTTTACGCGCAAGGAGGATCCTACGCGGGACAGCTGGCCGCGTATTGGGACCCCTCTTCCTCCGTGTACTCTCTCTCTCCCCTGGCATGTAATTCACTCCCCGCGTATTTCCCCCCTCCCTTCCATCTCCTCCTCCCGTTGAGCCCCCGGCTCCCATCGCCCCCTTTTCCGTTGTTCCCCCGAACACCTCCTCGCCGTTGGGCTCAATATTGCCCCAGCAGCCCGCTCTTCCGTCCATCCCCCCCCTCCCCCGCTTCTCCTCTACCCCCCTTTCCCCACCACCCCCTCGTATCTTTGGGCCCGGCTCCCCCGGTTACCTCTCCTCCTGCTGTCAGTTCTCCTCTCCGACGGACCAGCGTTCTCTCGTTGCCTCCTCCGTGGGAGTCCCTGGCTCATCGGCTTCGGGTTCTAGCTTTCCGACCTCCAGTGGGCCGCCAGCGCCTTCCCTTGCCTGCAGGGAGGCCATCGCGCCAGTCTCTTCTCCGCTTTCAGTCGGACAGCCTTCTCCCTCCTCTCCATCCCCTGGGTCGGGCATCCCAGCCCGTCCCCTTTACCCCTCACCCCGTTTCTATCCCTCCCCAGAGTGCCCTACCCTTTCCAAATCAGCCCCGGCATCCTACGCCGCCATTCTGCGCCCAGACCTTGCTTCCGATCAGAATCATATTTTCCCAGATGTCCGCCTTCCGGACATCGAGTACTCCCGGGAATCTCCAGTGCCTTTAGTTCCTTTCTCCGAATCGAAATTATCCTCGCTGTCATCATCTTTCCCCCACTCCTTCATCCTTAAATTTTCTTCCGGTTTCCCCAATCTCTCTAGAGTGCAGGAGGTGATTGCCAGCTGGAAACTGACGACTCTATATCGAGTAGCACCCATCGATCCGAAGCATATTCTTCTCCACTTATCCTCAGACCTTGATCACAGGACCGTGTGGTCCAAAGGCACTTGCAGGATCGACTCCCACCAGATGAAGATCATTAAGTGGTCGACTAGCTTCAACACCAGAGAAGACTCCCCGAAAGTCGTCGCTTGGGTAACCCTGCCCAATCTTCCCCTCATTTGCTTTGTTCCAGCAACGATTAGGCGTATCGCTAACTCCTTCGGCACGTACGTGACAATGGCGCCAGAGACGAGCAACCTCACCAAGGCTCACTACGCCAAAATTTGTGTGGAACTCGACCTTTCTTCAGAACTACCGAACTTTATCTCGATTGAGCTGGGCAACCGGACCCACACCCAACAAATCATCTACGACAACCACATTTTGTTCTGCAACCACTGCCATCTAAGAGGCCACACCCCAAAACATTGCCACCGCCTCCATCCAGAACTCAAGAAAAAACCAGCCCGGAATGACAAGGCACAAACAGAGGAGAGGACACCCCAAGGGCCCATTCTTCCCTTTTCCAACTTCCACATCCGATTCAACTCCAGAGAAGGCATGTCGGACAAGAGCGAGCTTCCTAGCAACGCTTTGATCCCTCTCAACCCTCAAGCCATCACGCTATCCAACCAATTCAACGCTCTTGATTTGGAGGAGGCGGCTTCCCCATCATCTTCTGTAATGCCCCGGTTCCAAAATACGTAGGACTAGGAACGTAGACATGCCCGTCGTATAATAAATATACGTAAGCTGTAAAATACAGTAGAACCATAACTAATCTCATCCATACAAAATAAATGAATAAAAGATATCATATAATCACTATGAATTGTCATTGGTACATGTAGTTGGACGGAGACAAATCTACTACTAACTATGAAAAGAAATACATAACAAAAAGGAAGAGTTTGGCGAGCGAAGCGAAGACGATCCAAGTGCAATCATCCTCGAAGAAATAGCGATGATCATAGCTAGAGCTAGAACACCTGCGAAAGACAAGAGCACACACCTGGCGAGATAACCAGGTCCTCAGAGGGACGTAACAAGACACATAGTATCCTGCCATATAAACTGAATAAATATTGCTCAAATAAATAAGTCAATTAAATTATAACATGGTCCAATACACACCTATTGAACTAGCTTACTATCCCCCCAACCAAACAAGGACAGGAGATGGTAAACTAATTCACGGTGACGTATCTTTCCATGCCATGAATCCAATATGGTATCCGGACCCTAACAAGGTTCAATACCTTCTCATCGAAGTAGTAAGTCACACCAACAACCAAACAAGGACAAGATGTGATGTACTAATTCGCGATAAGTTATTGTTCCAAGCCACGGTCAGATACAAGCACCCAAACCAAAAGTACTCATACCTAACGGATAAGGTAACCTAATCGTTCTAAGTGAAATATAGTTAAGAACAATCCTTCCTACGCATGGGCCCTGGCTAAATGTGATCGGCATAGTCCTCCCTTGGGCACCAGAGGCCCCATCAGTATGAGCATAACATTCCGCAGAACGTCAGTGGCCGTCAGTAATCATGGGCAATCTGACCTGTGTCTCCGGCGGAGCTCACGGGTTACAAAAGGGAAAGTGCATCGAAGCCCATACGCTAAGGAATTTGTTAGCCCAATGATTATATCATGTTTTTGAATATGGCTAATTAATTAAGTTTACTATAATGCCATCACAAATATTCCTGTAATCACTATCATGTTGCTACTTAAAACTTAGCATTGTCCAAATGTTTGCATTGTCCTAATATCAATATTGCTATGCATGTATCATATTGGTTTTGTTTGTCTAACATGTATTTGTAGACATGCTGTAAGCATGATCAAGCTTTGTCAAACTAGGACATATGCAATGGAGAATTATTGATGGACCAAAGACGGTGTTGGCGAAGCCCCCGAAAGGTATTCAGAATTCCAGATCTGTTTGTCTTTGGACGACTGCCGTCAAGGAAAAAGGCGTCTTCAAGTTTGCTCAAATATTTGAAGAAAGGCGTCATCAAAGGGCTCTTGGTTTTCCTATTTTATCAATGTATTTTTCATATCTATTGAGTCTAGGAATACGATGTAAACTGCATCGTACTGGCAAATAGGCTACCCAAAAAATGTTTTCAAAATACCCTTTCATTTTGAAAATAAGCCCACTTACAAAAGCCCAAACTACTTTCTAACTGCCTGACTTTTCAAAAAGCCCAAAAACCAGTTTGCAAAAACCTAACAGAACCCTAGCAAACTCGGCCCGAATTCGGCCAGAGTTCGGCCAGAGTTCGGTTAGTGAACGTTGCTTTTTAAACTTGGTCTTCCTGTAGTTACGGATCCCAACGAGATTTTCTCATCGAGTTCTGTTCGAATTCTGTCCGAATTCTGTCAGAATTCTGCCTTTGGAAAAACTATAAATAGAGAAGGATTTCGATCATTTCAATACACTCATTCACTTTCATATCTCTTCTCTATAAGCCTACTACTTCTTCCAAAGTATTCTGAGCTATTCATTTTCAAATCCCAAGCCAGTTACAATCCTCTAGTCGATTTGCCAGTGCGATACGGTCTAGAAGTTTCAGAGTGGTTGTAATCGGAGGCTTGATTGAAGGTACACACTTCACAATTGAAGTTGGTCGAGTACTTCGGATCAAAGCTCGCGTTGTAGAAGTTGCAAGAACTTCAGATGAAAACTTGTGGTAATTTTCCATAGTGGATTCAACTGGAAGCTAGAGTTCTTCCGACTGGACTAGTCCTCACAAGAGGGAAACCAGTATACATCCTTGTGTTTGCGTTTGCTCTATACTCTCTACTTTTCATTTACATATCTGTGGTATATTGTCTGTGATCTTATTACTAACATTTTTAAATAGTTAATTTTTGCTGCCTACTCTATTCACCCCCCTCTAGAGTATTACGCTTTACAACTCGTTCCTACAATCGGTCCTACAGAATTGTCCTCCCCGTCCAATGCCTACCATGTTGTATCCCCAACAGAGAACCTCTATAACCGCTAAGTCAAACTAGCATGCAATTGTATTAGCGGTTAATCCTATCGCACGGCTTGTACGTACTAGTGGCCAGCCAATCACGCATGTCCGTGTTCTACATGCGACACACAAGTTCGTGGTACAACGTGTCAAGGCCAATAAATGCAACACATAAGATGGTCCCTTAAATCTAAGTTTAATGTGTAAGAAAACTAATACATAGCAGGAAATATAAATAAACAGTAAGTTCTAACAGTTATGCCATGTATCACAGTTTATTTTGTATAAAGAAAATAATGAATAATGCATGAAATATGAACTAAAATAAATAAACAGCAAATGGCAAGGTGTCTTGCCTGAGGTCCTTGCCGGTGAAACCGATAATCCCGTTGGGTACAGAATAGTCACAGGACTACACAAGATAAACTCGGACGATGTGACAAACTTCTAAAATAAAAACCAAAAATAAAATATTCTGGAAATTTTTTGGGAAAAATATATGATGTGTATTTTCTGTCAGCATTCCGAAACTTCAAACGGTTCGTGATTCTGATTCCTGGTTCTCCCAGAATCTCAAAAACACTAAAACGTGTCAGATTTCGGACAACTGACACTCCACAAATTTTCCAGAAAATTAAGTTCTGAATTTATGAAAATAAAATTTATATTCAGAAAATATACCTCAATACGATTCCAATAAAAAAAACTGGAGGTCAAACGAAGTCCGGAGTTGGGAGTTATGGTCATTCGAAGTTGCTACAACCTTTGAAAATTGAGGCTGAATTTATGACGAATTTTGGGCTTAGTTATGACGAAAAAAGAGAGAAATTTTGACAAGGATGATTTGAAAGATGATTTTATTCATAAATTCGATAGATATATATATAATGGCTAGTAATTAGCAAATTATGATAGGATTAGAACTAAATCAATAAGGATGATTATGATTACCAACTAATTTGGATAGGAATAGGATTGGTTTAAATAAGAAACGATCTAATTAATGCTGGATATGATTCCAATAGGATAAAAATTTCTAATGGATAAATCTTCCCATAAATTTAAATCAAATAAATTATTTAAAAACAAATCCATTTGATTGCAATCCTTTAAATGATCACCATAATAACTTTAAGTATTATTCTATATTATCAAATAATTCAAATCATATGAATCAAAATCCAAATCAAACTCAACATAATAACTTTAAAATAATATCTAATATTTATCAAAATAATTTAAATCAAATAATAAATAAATCATTTAATTAAATAATATTTCAAATCTAGATTAAACAAATCGTAATGCTCCAATTAGTCATCGTAAGTATTTTAAACAATATTTAAATTATCAACATAATTTAAAGTATAGTTGATAACCATCAAGAAAATTTAAATTAATTCAAATATAATTAAATAACTGATTAACATATCAAAATAATACTCGATGTCATCAAATATTATAAAACTTACTTTTATAAATCTAAAAGTTTATTAAAAAATAAATAGACAAAAAAATCTTTTATCGCTCAATGTTTTTTTAAAACCAATTTTTAGAAGACCAAAAATAATAAAACATATTTTATATTTCAAATAAAAAATAAAAAAATTCGAGAACATTTTTTTAGAAACATTATTTCAAACCATTAATTTAAAACTTGTTTTTGGTAACAAAAGTAATCACAAAATATCTTTTGCAAAATTTCTACGAAAATTACTTTTAAACACGAAATTAAAATATATAGATATAATTTAAAAAAATAATAATTTCGGGAAGATGAGTTACAAATCTACCCACCTTTAAAAAATTTTGTACTCGAAATTTAAGGACTACTAGGATAGACGGACTTGGTTGATCGGTAAAAGGATAGTAAGAATTTGTGATAAGAGAAAATAGATGGAAGGAAAAAGAGAATTTCTTTAATGAGAACATTAATCAATTTGGATAAAAAATAGAAGAAGTGAATGGATATGGCTTGATGTGCACGGACACGATGCACAAACACATTTGTAGGTGGAGAAAATTAATGGAACAGAGAATAATGAGCCTCTCCTTATATAGGAGGTGGAAGCTACTATTTAGATAAGGATTATGATAGTTGCAAACCCCTTTTTGATATCTCACTTTTAAATTTTAATCAATTTAAAATCGATTCAATAGAAATCCAAATCCAATCCAATTTCGAATTAAATCTGTATGTATTCAAATCCAAATTTAATATTGAATACTTCCATATTTAAATTAAGCATATTAAAAGTAATAAGAAAATTTCAAATTTAAATACCCATAATAAGTTTAATGAAATAGAGAAATTCAAAATAATTTTTTTATAAATAATGTAAAAATAGTAATAAATAATTTTAAAAATTATAATAAATATTTGACTATTTGAAATACCTTTTTAATAAATTAAAATAATTACTAAAATAATTTTGAAAATTTAAAATATATACATGAATTGAATTTCATGTACTCGCATGCAATTAATATTTTACATAAAACATATTTTTCCAGTATAGTACATAAAAAAGAGAAAAATATTATTTCTTAAATCATTACCTATACTTCTATAAATAAAAAGCATTTTTATAGTAATGAAAATAAAATATTTGACTAAATTTTTGCGAAAAAAACATTTATATACAAATTATTTACTCTTTATGTATTTCGAAAACAAAACTATTTACTATATTTACGAAACCTGAAATAAACTATTTATATAAAATAACTAAATAAATAAATATCACGTATGTACGTAACCGCACTTGTCGTATAAATATCCGCATAAAACAAATATAAAAAAATATAGTAAAATTTTAGGGGGTTTACATCCTACCCAACTTACAAGAATTTTGTCCTCAAAATTAAGAATAATATGGGGTGGGTGAGACGGTCACATGGGTATATCGGTAATGGATACGATCAAGTCGCTGGACGAGGCGAGGAAACAACGTTCAATGCAAACATGCATTAGAAAATCACGATTTCAAATAATGATGACATAAATCATGGATATGGCTAACTAACGTCAGAAAGAAAATGATTAGGGTTAAAGTTTAATCAAGATAACACACAATAGTACGGTATCAAGGGGAATAACTTAGAGACCTTTAAGATTTGGTTCTTAGGAGAACGATTAGATTCACTCCTAATTTAAGTGATTAGAAGGTCATGATAGGGCCGAGAAAAGGACGAGTAGTTTAGGATGAAGATATAACAACATCGAGTGAGAATGGTCATAGTCGTTAGAAAGTTCTAGTATAACGCCTTCGTCCTTCTAAAATAGTTGAAGGTGAAAGCAATATAGAGTTCGAAGGAGGCGTTATCGAATACGAATACGTGGTTCAAAGGCGACCGAATAATTCAAAAGGAGTTACCAAGGCAGTCGTGGATGGGACTCTAGAGGGCAAGTTTAGCTATGTCCCCATCCACGTAGAACGATAGATAAAAGCGAACCAAAGTGCACTAGGTTGATCAAACCATCATGCACCGGTTCTGAGTAGACAATACGTTAGCGGAGGCCTCCAATAACATATCTCATGAACAAGCTTGATAAAGAATTGAGCTTGCAAAAACTAGGCTACATTAGCATCATTAGTCTAGAAAGTAAAATATAGGCACGTGAGATTAAGATTGAAATAGAGTAGAATTAGTTCAAACTCCTTAAGACTCTAAGTTGTATCCAATGTTGGTCTCTATACAGTTGTCCTATAGTCTTCTTGTCCAAGTTCTTGGTTGGCTAGATGGGTTAGGGTCCTCTAAATTCTAAAATTTAAGTAAACTTGCTAATATAGGTCACAAGGACAAAGGGATTGCTAGGTCATAAGGCATTCTACCCAACTTAAAAATTAAACTAATGGTATTTTGGGGACAAAAGTAACACGTCTAACTAGTAGGGGTCACCTTCCTAACCTCTAGCAAGTACGAAGAGGAGATAAGAATAATGGTAGGAGGAGTCAAGCAAGATGCAATCGATGGGTCGGATGGTAGATAAAATCTAGGAAAGTGGTCAAGTATGTGGATGAGATCCTAGACTCTAATCCTATACGCAGGCTTGCTTGGTACGGTAAAGTAACCAAACAATTTATCTTGACCTGCATGGGCCACCACAAAAATATGTAACGCCCCAGTCCCAAAATACGTAGGACTAGGAACGTAGACATGGCAGCCGTATAATAAATATACGTAAGCTGTAAAATGCAGTAGAACCATAACTAATCTCATCCACACAAAATAAATGAATAAAAGATATCATATAATCACTATGAATTGTCATTGGTATATGTAGTTGGGCGGAGACAAATCTACTACCAACTATGAAAAGAAATACATAAAAAAAAGGAAGAGTTTGGCGAGCGAAGCAAAGACGATCCAAGTGCAACCATCCTCGAAAAAATAGCGATGATCATGGCTAGAGCTAGAACACCTGCGAAAGACAAGAACACACACCTGGCGAGATAACCAGGTCCTTAGAGGGACGTAACAAGACACATAATATCATACCATATAAACTGAATAAACATTACTCAAATAAATAAGTCAATTGAATTATAACATGGTCCAATACACACCTATTGAACTAGCTTACCATCCTTCCAACCAAACAAGGACAGGAGATGGTAAACTAATTCACGGTGACGTATCTTTCTATGCCATGAATCCAAATGGTATCCGGACCCCAACAAGGTTCAATACCTTCTCATCGAAGTAGTAAGTCACACCTACAACCAAACAAGGACAAGATGTGACAAACTAATCGACGACAAGTTATTGTTCCAAGTCACGGTCAGATACAAGTACCCAAACCAAAAGTACTCATACCTAACGGATAAGGTAACCTAATCGTTTTAAGTAAAATGTAGTTAAGAATAATCCTTCCTACGCATGGGCCCTGGCTAAATGGGATCGGCATAGTCCCCCCTTGGGCACCAGAGGCCCCATCAGTAAGAGCATAACGTTCCGCAGAACGTCAGTGGCCGTCAGTAATCATGGGTAATCTGACCCGCGTCTCCGGCGGAGCTCACGGGTTACAAAAGGAAAAGTACATCGAAGCCCATACGCTAAGGAATTGTCCTTCCCGCCCAATGCCTACCATGTTGTATCCACAACAGAGAACCTCTATAACCGCTAAGTCAAACTAGCATGCAATTCTATGAGCGGTTAATCCTATCGCACGGCTTGTACGTACTGGTGGCCAGCCAATCACGCATGTCCGTGTTCTACGTGCGACACACAACTTCGTGGTACAACGTGTCAAGGCCAATAAATGCAACACACAAGGTGGTCCCTTAAATCTAAGTTTAATGTGTAAGAAAACTAATACATAGCAGGAAATATAAATGAACAGTAAGTTCTAACAGTTATGCCATGTATCACAGTTTATTTTGCATAAAGAAAATAATGAATAATGCATGAAATATAAACTAAAATAAATAAACAACAAATGGTAAGGTGTCTTGCCTGAGGTCCTTGCTGGTGAAACCGATAATCTCGTTGGGTACAGAAAGTCACAGGGCTACACAAGATAAACTCAGACGATGTGACAAACTTCTAAAATAAAAACCAAAAATAAAATATTCTAGAAAATTTTTAGGAAAAATATATGATGTTTATTTTTCTGTCAGCATTCCGAAACTTCAAACGGTTCGTGATTCTGATTTCTGGTTCTCCCAGAATCTCAAAAACACTAAAACGTGTCTGATTTCGGACAACTGACACTCCACAAATTTTCCAGAAAATTAAATTCCGAATTTATGAAAATAAAATTTATATTCAGAAAATATACCTCAATACGATTCCAACAAAAAAAACTGGAGGTCAAACGGAGTCCGGAGTTGGGAGTTATGATCATTCGAAGTTGCTACAACCTTTGAAAAGTGAGGCTGAATTTATGACAAATTTTAGGCTTTGTTATGACGAAAAAAGAGAGAAATTTTGACAAGGATGGTTTGAAAGATAATTTTATTCATAGATTCGATAGATATATATAATGGCTAGCAATTAGCAAATTATGATAGGATTAGAACTAAATCAATAAGGATGATTATGATTACCAACTAATTTGGATAGGAATAGGATTGGTTTAAATAAGAAACGATCTAGTTAATGCTAGATATGATTCCAATAGGATAAAAATTTCTAATGGATAAATCTTCCCATAAATTTAAATCAAATAAATTATTTAAAAATAAATCAATTTGATTGCAATCCTTTAAATGATCACCATAATAACTTTAAGTATTATTCTATATTATCAAATAATTCAAATCATATGAATCCAAATCCAAATCAAACTCAACATAATAACTTTAAAATAATATATAATACTTATCAAAATAATTTAAATCAAATAATAAATAAATTATTTAATTAAATAATATTTCAAATCTAGATTAGGCAAATCATAATGCTCCAATTAGTCATCGTAAGTATTTTAAACAATATTTAAATTATCAACATAATTTAAAGTATAGTTGATAACCATCAAGATAATTTAAATTAATTCAAATATAATCAAATAACTGATTAACATATCAAAATAATACGCGATGTCATCAAATATTATAAAACTTACTTTTATAAATCTAAATCTTTATTTAAAAATAAATAGACAAAAAATCTTTCGCTCAATTTTTTTTAAAAACCAATTTTTAGAAGACCAAAAATAATAAAAACATATTTTATATTTCAAATAAAAAAATAAAAAAAATTTGAAAACATTTTTTTAGAAACATTATTTCAAACCATTAATTTAAAACTAGTTTTTGGTAACAAAAGTAATCACAAAATATCTTTTACAAAATTTCTACGAAAATTACTTTTAAACACGAAATTAAAATATATAGATATAATTTAAAAATAATAATTTTGGGAAGATGAGTTACAAAATACCCACCTTTGAAAATTTTTGTACTCGAAATTTAAGGACTACTAGGATAGACGGACTTGGTTGATTGGTAAAAGGATAGTAAGAATTTGTGATAAGAGAAAATAGATGGAAGGGAAAAGAGAATTTCTTTAATGAGAACATTAATCAATTTGGATGAAAAATAGAAGAAGTGAATGGATATGGCTTGATGTGCACGGACACGATGCACAAACACATTTGTAGGTGAAGAAAATTAATGGAACAGAGAATAATGAGCCTCTCCTTATATAGGAGGTGGAAGCTACTATTTAGATAATGATTATGATAGTTGCAAACCCCTTTTTGATATCTCACTTTTAAATTTTAATCAATTTAAAATCGATTCAATAGAAATCCAAATCCAATCCAATTTCGAATTAAATCTGTATGTATTCAAATCCAAATTTAATATTGAATACTTCCATATTTAAATTAAGCATATTAAAAGTAATAAGAAAATTTCAAATTTAAATACCCATAATAAGTTTAATGAAATAGAGAAATTCAAAATAAATTTTTTATAAATAATGTAAAAATAATAATAAATAATTTTAAAAATTATAATAAATATTTGACTATTTGAAATACCTTTTTAATAAATTAAAATAATTACTAAAATAATTTTGAAAATTTAAAATATATACATGAATTGAATTTCATGTACTCGCATGCAATTAATATTTTACATAAAACATATTTTTCCAGTATAGTACATAAAAAAGAGAAAAATATCATTTCTTAAATCATTACCTATACTTCTATAAATAAAAAGCATTTTTATAGTAATGAAAATAAAATATTTGACTAAATTTTTGCAAAAAAAAATATTTATATACAAATTATTTACTCTTTATGTATTTCAAAAACAAAACTATTTACTATATTTACGAAACCTGAAATAAACTATTTATGTAAAATAACTAAACAAATAAATATCACGTATGTACGTACCTGCACTTGTCGTATAAATATTCGCATAAAACAAATATAAAAAAAATATAGTAAAATTTTAGGGGGTTTACATCTTCAGAGCCCCCCCATATCGAGAACACCGGCGCCATGGTCCCCTGTTCAGAAGTCGAAGAGGCGACCTTTGTCACTATCGACGAGGACCACCAACCCATCGTCGAAGACCCCATCGAAGCAGCCCTCACTATTCTAGGCCCGGATCTAGTTCAGAGGGGCCAACAGGTTCTAGCGGCAGGATTTCCTCTCCAGCAATCCATGCTTCTGATAGAGAGCACCAGTGACTCCTTAGTTATTCCCCCAGAGGACCCAACATTGGACTCCGCCGGGGATACGATCGGTCCTCCCCGGACCAGCACGGTGAATCAACTTGTGATCATCCTACCACCGCTAAGAATGCTAACGGGGTCTTAATAAGGAAAGGACTTGCTGATTCCATAACCATCCTAACCAGATTCGCCGCCAAGCAGATTAAACAAACCCCCCACGACTCCCTTAATGATTAATATCCTATCTTGGAATATTCGCGGGCTGGGGAACAAACCAACACTAAGGAGAATCGTCAGCCTTAAGAAAATCTATAAGATTGACATCCTCATTATTCTTGAACCCAAAATTTCCCCCAAAAGACTAAAATCCATCCAGCTGCAGCTAGGCCTCCCTACAGCCATTGCTGGCAGACACGACATTTAGATCCTTGGTACAAAAGATGTCACTATCGGGTATATCCAGGACACCCGGCGAGCCCTCTCCTGCTGGCTTGACCACCCCATGCTCCCCGAGCGCGCCATCATCTCGGCGGTCTACGGCAGTTGTGATTTCTTAGAGCGAAGACACCTCTGGAACGTTCACCTCGACATCCACCAAAACAACAACAATTCTCCTTGGCTTTGTATTGGGGACTTCAATGCCCTCACCTGCAGAGACGAGAAAATCGGGGGCCGACCCCCTCCCATCCCGGCCATGCAAGACTTCCACAACTTCATTTTCAACGCCAATCTAGCCCCGATCCAATTCACCGGCAATGCTTTCACCTGGTGCAACATGCAAGAAGACAACCGCCGTCAGTATTCTCGTCTCGACAGAGCCCTCACAAACATCCTCTAGCACGGCATGGGGATCACTACCAACCAGTCCCACCTCAACTCCACCGAATCTGACCATGCCCCGCTGCTTGTGGAAGTCAAAAACAATACTAACCCATCCAAAAAGAATTTCCAATTCCTCGACCTCTGGATCGAGCATCCCCAATTCTTGGACATCGTCGCGGAATCGTGGAATAGCGAGGACTCTCCCAACCCCCTTTCCCGCTTGAGCAATAGGCTTAAGGCTACTAGGAAATCCCTATCCAATTGGAGCAAACAAGCTTTTGGGGACATCTTTCAAGCCATCCGGGTCGTAGAGGACGACATCACCCGTGCCGAAGCCAGGTTCGCATCAGATCACTCACCGGCGGCCAGGACCGCCCTCAACCTTACCAAAGCCATGCTAAAATTTAGGATAAATGTGGAGAGCGACTTATGGAAGCAAAAAGCTAGATTGAAATGGGATAGCGACATGGACAAAAACTCGAAATACTTCCATGCCTGCATCAATAGCCGAAGACAAAAGCTAGCTATCCACCATACCACCGACGAGAGAGGGAACATCATTACTGACCAGAAAGGCATCCAAGCTGTCACGACCCGCACCCTAAATAGGGGCACAAGTGCGTGACAATGCCCAGCCTACACCGTAAAAACGGCATAGAACGCTGTAGGTCTACTAGCCAACAAATAGTATATAATAACCTGTCATCTCCGCACGGAGGTATATAATATGAAATACTGATAAACTCAATCACAATCTAGAAGGAAGAATCATGACACGAAAAACCAGATAGATATAATCACAAGTACAATATCTAGCTCAACAGAGAGAAGAGAGTCACAAAGTAATATGGTTATACAATCCCAAAATATGATATATCATAACATAAGTAGCAAGCTTGGGACAAGGTCCAGTCCAAAAGTCTACTCTAACTAAACTAAGCTAGAGGCTCGTCGGGCGGAGCTAAGCCCTGCTGAACCAAGGTCTCCAAGTCTAAGCCCACTACGTCATCCGGACCGTAGTAGGTACAGTAATCCTCCTCATCAACATCTATAATATTTTGTCAACATATCTAGTCAGGATGGAATGAGTACAATCAACTAACAACAGTTCATAAGATATGACAAAAGCTGTAAGACTGTAAATAGAGAGTATATACAAGAAATCATGGAATGTACATGTGAGTATCATGGCAAGGATAAGCTGTAAATCTAGAGATAGAATGAGGCAAGTAAAACAAATCATGGCATGTACAAGAATCAAGAATCATCTATCTACGTGTGTGAGTACTAGCTACAACATGTGGCCGGCTTGGGTCTGCACAAGGTCATGATCTAGCCAATCATACGTATGGTGTAGGATTGGCATTCACAAGGTTCACAAGATATACATGGCGGGTATTGACCACACATCTATACTAGTACTCCCCGTCCCCGACTGGTAGAGTGGATCCAAGCAAGACACGTTACGACATGGGATTCTACGAGAAGGGAGCATGTCTTCTCGAGAATCGGTATCCATATACTGTACAAGAACTACAAGGGGGTTTGTACAGGATATACCAAGATAACGAGGAATAACATCTCATGTCGGGATCCATGAATACCAATCCATGTGACCAATGTGTCGAGAACAAGCATATCTACACTAATTACATAAATTATAACAATTATCGTAAATTGGAAAAGTTATCAGAGAATGTACTCGCCTGTAATATGATAGATAGATCGAATGAGTCCAAGAACAGTGCCTCGAGGACCTATAGATGAAATACTGTATCAATATAATGGTTTGGAAGTGAAATTAAGTCAAACTAAGTCAAACTAGGTCAAAACACGTCAAACTAAGTCAATCTAGGTCAAACAAGGTCAAACTAGATCGTACATGGTCAATTCAAGTCATACTAGGCCTAACAAAGTCAAACTGGGTCAATACAAGTGAAACAAAATTAAACTAGGTCGATTTAAGTCAACAGTTGACTTACAGTTGACTTTTGGTCAACTGGTCAACTCTGGTCAACCCTAGGTCAACTCTAGGTCGACTAACGTTGACTAACAGTTGACTTTGGGTCAACTGGTCAAGTTTGGTCAAGTTCTAGGCTGCGGTTGACTTTTGGTTGACTTTTGGTCAAAATAGTCAACCGTGGTCAACCAAGGTCAAAACTAGTCCAAGTCTACTATTTCTAACCATTACCAACCATAATATCCTAATTTTAGCTATATCTTAAAGTTTTAAACTCATATATTGAGAAATGGGTATTATCCCTACTTATCCCATTTACCTTTTCTACCCTAATACTAAGGCCAAGTAGCTTTTCCTTAGGAGTTCCACTCCCGGCTTCCTAGGGTAGTAGGATACTAACCTACACTAACATTACCTACCAAGTTTTCTAGGTAAAGTGGACATCCACACTAACATATATATATACACACACACACACACACACACACACACACACACACATATATATATATATATATATATATATATATATATATATATATATATATATATATATATATATATAATTTTTTTGAACGAGAAGTTTATTGAAAACAAAGAGCAACACCACAGTACAAGGGATGCAGGCCCACACCACCGGCCTACAAACAAAATTCAAAAAATTTGAAAAACTCGACCGCACAAATCTCGCGAGGGGGGGGGGGGCACGTGGCCGCTACATGCGGAGCCCGAGAGAGGACAAGACCGGCACGGTTCCCAAGTGAGGACTAGACCCGGCGGGGGGCCCGAGGAGGCCAGAGCCAGGCGCGGGACTCGAAGGGGAGGGCGGGGGACCCGAGGGGACTCAGGACACGGCGGTAGGGGGTTGCTCCGACCCGCCGGGAGGGGAAGCCGGAGAGGCGGAGGCGGAGGAGGGCCACCGGGAGAGGGCGGATGACGGAAGGAGGTGGCCCGGGGCGATCAGTGCGGCTCCACGAAGACGGGGAAGCCACGGCGGGAGAGGGCATGCCACGGCGGCTGGGGGGGTCCACTCGAGGATGGGGCAGCTCGGCGGAGGGGGGGTCAGCACCGTGGGGAGGGGAGCGCGCCCAGGCAGAGAAGACCGGGGCTGGCTCAAGGCTGAGGGGGAAGCGCCGGGGGCGACTCCACGGAGGAGAAAGGGAAGAGAGGAGCAGCGACAAAGGGGTGGGAGTAGGCCATCTCCTGGCCACTGCGAGGATGGCCACGGCGAGGGCCACATCGAGGAAGCCCAAGGAGAAAGGGCCACGGGACGGGGTCTCACCGGGAGGGAAGCCGAGGCTGGGGAGGAGGAGAGACGCCGGGGGAAGCCGGAGAGCTGGGGTCTCTGCCTGAACGAGCAACGAGAAGGCCAAGGGGCGATCGGGGGGATGAGGACAGGGGGCGGGGCGCACCGGCCGGGTGCCCTAGGCGACGCCCTAGAAAAGGAAGTGTTGTCCCCACGCCGGCGCGGAGGGGGATTAGCTCCGCCGAGGGCGGAGGCATGCCACTGATGCGCGACCGACTGGACTGGAAGAGGGGTCCAGAGCCACCGAAGGGACGAGGGGTTCTAGGAGACCCAGAACCACCGCCGGGAGGCGGGGTCCTGATAGTAGTTCCCCGCCGCCGCCGAGGAGGAAGGGAGCGCAGCGGCGGGCTGGACGACGGGAGGGTGAGGGGGATCCGCGACCGATGAGGGCGGATGCACGGCGGGGGATGGCTCAGGGAGGAATGCCGCCGAGGAGAGTGGGTCCGCAAGGGGAGGCTGCGAGGCGGGGAGGACCACTGGAGGAGGGGCCGGCGGTGGAGGGGTCACCGCAGGGGCGGCGGAAGCCCGGGCCGAGGGAGACGGGGGGCGCATTGCCGGCAGGGCGAAGCCGATCGCCAGGGGAGGAGGTGGGGGATCTGGGGCGGGGGGAGACGGGGGAGGAGTAGTGGCCGAAGGGGGAGGCAACGCTGTAGCGGAGACGGCGGCCGTACCAGCCGGGGGCTTCAGTGCAGGGCCAAGGATGGAAGGGGCTGATGAGGCCAGGGCGATCCGAGACCTGCGACGCCTACGTCGTCGAGGGCGCCGGCAGCTCCGCGGACGGGGGAGGATGGGTGGGGGGCTACCGCACCATGGGCAGCCGCCGAGAGCATGGGCTCCCCACGGGAGGGTCTGTCGGGGGAGGTCCGGCCTGCCGCCGAGGCCGGGTAGGCCGGAGGGGTAGGAGGCCTCGCGGCGAGGCGGGGGTCGCCGGGGGGCGACCGGCCACCGCCCGGGGGCGGGAGGGTGGCTCCCGAGAGCGCCGACCAGAGGAACCCAAGACCAAAAACCGCTCTCCATCATATATATATATATATATATATATATATATATATATATATATATATATATATATATATTATATATGGACACACACACACACACACACACACACACACACATATATATATATATATATATATATATATATATGGACACACGCACACATATAAATATATATATATATATATATATATATATATATATAGACACACACACTCACACATGGACACATGGACACAAACACAAATCCTAGTTCTCCTAGGAGTCTCCCATAGGCCTCTAACCTTGACACAAACGGACACAACCATGGTATAGTTCCTATGGGTTCCAAAATCAATTAAACTTCATAGGAGAATGAATTAGAGAATAGGAAATTACCTATTAGGAGTGATTCCTAATGAAAATCTCTCCGATACGAAGATTCTTGAAGAATGGACACTTCCACCTTGCACTTTTCTCCCAAACTTTGTTAGCTCCCTCTCTTGATGATATAGAGAGGATCTATGGAAGAAATTTGGGGGAAAATGGAAGATTAAGAGATGAAATCACAATTTTTTGGTCCAGGTTTTGGGGAGAACACAAAGGGGGTAGAACTTGAGAGTGGAAATGAAGTGAATGAAGAGGGAGGGTCCTCCCCAAGGTGTCCGGCCATAGTAGGTGGTTTGGGGGCATTTGGCAAATGTCCAAAATGCCCTCCAAGCCTCCTTTAGGTCAAAATTGACTTAAACAATTTTTCGGGGTCGGAAAAACCAAGTTAAAATCTATAAATTGATCGATTAAATCACGGAGGAAATGTCTAAAAGTACCAAACTAATTTATGGGATTTTATGGGCCATGTCTCACTTAAGTTTTGGTTCCGATCAGAGTCTAAGCTACCCCGGGTCTCCGATACAAGTCGGAATGAGCTGAAATTCGAACCCGACTCTAAAAATCTCCAAATAATATTATAATTAAATAAAAATTTCTAAAATTCACAAAAATGCAAAAATGACCATTTTACCCCTATTTGTGAAAAGTGGGAGTGACAAGTCTACCCACCTTAAAAAAATTTCGTCCTCGAAATTGAAGGCGAAACTATCACAGCAACATAAAGGAACAATGGAAGAATAGAAATTTTTTTACCTCAATGCTCGAAGAGATAGGGAAATCTCTCCTGCATGTCGTCCTCTCGCTCCCAGGTAGACTCACCTGGAGAGTGGTGCCTCCATGCAACGCGAACCAAGAAAATGACCTGGTTCCGGAGCACCTTCTCACTTCTGTCTAAGATCTCAACCGGCTTCTCCGGATAGCTGAGAGTCGGTCCCACTTCAATCTTGGAGTGGTCCAAGATGTGACTGAGATCTGCCACGTACCGTCTCAGCTGCGACACGTGGAACACGTTGTGCACTCCCTCTAGTGTGGGCGGTAACTCCAGTCGGTAAGCTACTGCACCGACCCTGTCCAAGATACGGAAAGGTCCGATGTATCGTGGACTAAGCTTCCCGCCTCCACCAAAATGAATCGTGCCACGCATCGGAGAAATCTCCAGAAATACAAGATCACCAACCTAGAACAAAAACACAAGACTTAAAGCTTGATCTAAAACAATCACAATCAGACTCAAATACTAGAAAAATCTAAACTATACCTCAAACTCCAACGGCCACTGGTGGCTATCGGCCCAATGCCACTGCCTGTCCTGTGCCACCCGAAGTCTATCTCTGATAACCCTGACCTTATCTGCAGCATCCACTACCATCTCAGGGCCAAGCAAAACCCTCTCGTCGACATCATCCCAAGACAAGGGAGTACGGCACCTCCGTCCGTATAGATCCTCGAAAGGTGACATGTCTATACTGGCTTGGTAGTTGTTGTTGTAAGCAAACTCTACCAAGTGAAGGTGGTCCTCCCAAGATCCCCCAAAGTCCAAGATACAGGTACGAAGCATATCTTCGAGGGTCTGAATCGTCCTTTTCGACTGCCCGTCTGTCTGGGGGTGGTATGCGGTACTAAACTTGAGCGATGTGTCCAAGCTAAGCTGCAAACTCCTCCAGAAGTAGAAAGTAAATCGGCTGTTCCGATCCGAGACTATGCTCACTGGAACCCCGTGCAATCAGACTAACTGCCGCACGTACATCTCGGCCAGCCTCTCCGTAGACAAACCTACCTTAAAAGGCAAAAAGTAGACCGATTTGGTCAATCGATCAACAATGACCCAAATCGTATCCTTACCTCCTGGAGAACGCAAAAGTCCAGATACAAAGTCCATAGTGATATGCTCCCATATCCACTCAGGAATAGGTAGTGGCTGGAGCAATCCACCCGATCTATGCCTCCCGACTTTTACCTGCTGGCACACCAAGCATCTAGAAACGAACTGAGCCACCTTGCGTTTCATGCCATACCACCAAATATGCTATCTCAAGTCTCTGCACATCTTGTTGGCACCAGAATGCATAGAGTACTGAGAACGATGCGCCTCCTGAAGAACCTCCTCCCAAAGTCCTCCGCTCGGTACGCACAATCTGGTACCATACCTCAACGACCTATCTTCCGCTATAGAGAACTCATCCAACATTCCTGCCCGGACCTGCTCTCTAATGACCCTCAGAGTCTCATCCTCAAACTGAGCTGCTTTGACTCTGTCCATCAGCTCTGACTGCACCTGAAGACCCCACATCTGCTCCTCAAATCCAGGAACTATCACCTCAATGCCCAAGCTCTCCAAATCTGCCAGAAGGTGATGATCCATCGTCAAACACATGGCTATGGGATACCTGCTCAAAGCATCCGCAACTACGTTGGCCTTTTCCGGATGGTATTGTAAGGATATATCAAAATCTTTCATCAGCTCTAACCATCGCCTCTGCCTCATATTCAGCTCCTTCTGGGTAAACACGTACTTTAAGCTCTTGTGGTCAATGAAGATCTCCACACGGTCTCCGTACAAATAATGTTTCCAAAGCTTTAAGGCAAATATGACTGTTGCCAACTCCAAATCATGAGTCGGGTAGTTCTTCTCATGTGGCCGTAACTGCCTAGATGTATAAGCAATTACCTTCCCATGTTGCTGAGGAACGCAACCCAGACCCTTTTTCGAAGCATCACTATAGATCGTGAATCCTCCGGACCCAGATGGCAACATCAAAATAGAAGCCGACGTCAACCTCTTCTTCAGCTCCTCGAAAGCAGCCTGATACTCATCAGTCCAGACGAACTCTACGTCCTTCCTGGTGAGTCTAGTCATCGGCTCTGTTATTCGAGAGAGGTCCTGTACGAACTTCCTATAGTAGCCTGCCAAACCCAAAAAGCTCCGAATCTCGGCAACTGAATTGGGTGTCGACCAAGGCTCCACCGCCGCAATCTTCCTCTGATCTACTGAAATCCCATCACCGGATATAGCATGGCCTTGGAACTCCACTCGGTCTAAGAAGAACTCGCACTTTTAATCCAAACAGCTTTTTATTGAATGAGAAAAGTGGCTCTTAACGAGCAGTACAGCTTTTTATATATATATATATAAGCTATATATATATATATATATATATATATATATTAAAAATATATATATATATATATATATATATATATATATATATATATATATATATATATATATATATATATATATATATATATATATATATATATATAGACACAGACACTCACAAATGGACACATGGACACAAACACAAATCCTAGTTCTCCTAGGAGTCTCCCATAGGCCTCTAACCTTGACACAAAGGGACACAACCATGGTATAGTTCCTATCGGTTCCAAAATCAATTAAACTTCATAGGACAATGAATTAGAGAATAGGAAATTACCTATTAGGAGTGATTCCTAAAGAAACTCTCTCTGATATGAAGATTCTTGAAGAATGGACACTTCCACCTTGTACTTTTCTTCCAAACTTTGGTAGCTCGCTCTTTTGATGATATAGAGAGGATCTATGGAAGAAATTTGGGGGAAAATGGAAGATTAAGATATGAAATCACAATTTTTACGTCTAGGTTTTGGGGAGAACACAAAGGGGGAAGAACTTGAGAGTGGAAATGAAGTGAATGAAGAGGGAGGGTCCTCCCTATGGTGGCCGACCATAGTAGGGGGTTTGAGGGCATTTGGCAAATGTCCAAAATGCCCTCCAAGCCTCCTTTAGGTCAAAATTGACTTAAGCAATTTTTCGGGGTCCTAAAAATCAAGTTAAAATCTGCAAATTGATCGATTAAGTCACAGGGGAAATGTCTAAAATTACCAGACTAATTTATGAGATTATGGGCTATGTCTCACTTAAGTTTGGGTCCCGATCAGAGTCTAAGCTACCCCGGGTCTCCGATACAAGTCGAAATGAGCTAAAATTCGAACCCGACTCTAAAAATCCCCAAATAACATTATAATTAAATAAAAATTTCTAAAATTCCTAAAAATGCAAAATTACCATTTTACCCCTATTTATGAAAAGTGGGAGTGACACAAGCAGCTGCCACGGACTTCTATTCCAAATTATTCTCCAAAGAAACGGTCCACAAAGACAACGACTTCCTGGACCAAATTCTCTCTCTCATTAATGAAGCCGATAATGCCCAGCTCGAGCGCACCCCCACCGTTCAGGAAGTGAAAGAGGCGATTTGGGCCCTCAACGAGCATAGTGCTCCAGGACCAGACGGTTTCTCGGGTGTCTTCTTTCGCAAGTGCTGGGATATTATCAAGCAGGATATCACCGATGCGGCTATCGCATTCTTCCAAGGAGCCACTTACCCCAAAGTCATCTCCAGCGCCAAGCTTATCCTTATTCTGAAAAAAGAGAACCCGGAGACCTTTCGCGACTTTCAACCCATCAGTCTGTGTACTTTCACCAACAAGATCATATCCAAAATTATAGCTTCCAGAATGGCAGGGATCCTCCCCAAGATCATTTCTGAAGAGCAGAGCGGCTTTGTTCGTGGGAGGAACATCCAGGACAATATTATGCTAGCCCAAGAGTTAATAATCTGTATGAAGTTTCCAGCTAGAGGGGATAACATCGCAGTCAAAATCGATATGGAGAAAGCTTACGACA